>VXAL01002514.1:1525-209873 GCA_013399475.1 Chauna torquata
TATCACCTCTGATGGGTACTTACGATATCCCATCTAGTGTAGTAGGTCCAGCTTTGAGTCCACCAGTATAAGAAACACATCAACAAAATGGAGAAAGCAGAGGGCCTGTAGGATGGTTAAGGGGCTGGAGATCATGGTTGTTCGTGGACAAGTTCAGGGACTGGGGTTTGTTTATCCTGGGGAAAAGAAGGCAGATGTGTGAGCTAGTTTTGTCTTTTACAGCCTAATAGGGAAAGTTTTGATTAGATGGAGCCAGGTTCTTTTTGGAGATGCAAAGTGAAAGGACAAGAGGCACCAGTCACAAGNTGTCCAGAGCAACCTCATCTAACTGGAAAGTTAGCCTGTTATGAGCAGAATGTTGGATGAGGTGACCTCTAGAGGTCTCTTCCAACATAAGTTTTTCTGTTATTCTGTAAAGTATGGGGAAGGAGAGCTGACTGCCAACTCCAGAATTAGAACTTGCTGGTGTGCAGCCTATGCACATTTGCCAATTGCTGAGGTCAGCTGCACATGAAAGGGAGCTTTGCTTTATGAAATCTTGCAAAAGTATCTTAAAGGATTTTTCCCTATGTTCGTTTGTCAAAGTTGAAAATGAAATGAAGAAAGCTAGTCTGAGAGTACCAAAACATAAATNACAGTACAAATGGATTCACTTGGTTTCAGGAAGGTAATTCTCAACTGATAACATTGTAACACCAGAGAGGCTATATGGGGTTCTCTGTATACAATAAGGCAGGTAGACAGTGGTGCTAAACGCAAGATTCAGCTGAACCATCATGAAGAGTGCTTCGTCAATGCAATGCCCTCAAAATAAGAAGAGAGAGATCCTCATTCTCATATGTTGGTTTCTGCCTTGTGCTTCCTTTAATGTTTCTTTTGTTGGCTGAGTATATATTAAAATAAAATAAAGGACTTAGCCTTCAAGCCATTGACATGTGAGGGATGGGCACAACTTCCCATAATTGGAGTTCTTTGAAATCAGTCTGTAGGTGCAGTATTTTGTTTGTTTTACATATTCTTATACATTATTTTCTGCATCTCAGTGAAGTCATATTGCTTCTATGGCATTGCTTCAATAGAACCAAGAAAAGCATTTGGAAGGTGTCTTTTAAGATACATACAGTATGACATTGGTTAATGACTCCAAATATGTTAGTAATAACAAACAGTAAAGGCTATTACAGAGTATATTAAGTTCAAATAAACTAGGAGAGTACTAGAAAAGCCTACAGATCATGGGATCTTAGAGTTGAGAGAGCCCTTGCGAGGTCAGCATACCCATCTCTCCACCTGTGGTACGATCAAACTCTTAAAAACCTGCAGGGGAGGATAATCCCCACTTTTTCTGGCAAGCAGTTCTATTGCCTTGCTACCCTTCATGAAAGAGCCTTTCCCAAGAGTCTGATGTGATTTTTCTTGCTACAGTTTAAGCCGGCTACATCTTGTTTTAGTATCCTTGGAAAGGGAGAATGGGCTAATCCCTGCTGTCATACTATAGCCTTTCACATAGTTGAAGACTGTTAGCATGTAGTATTCCTTTCTGCCATCACCTTCCCACAGTTCTTGTTTCTTCACATGCCATATATTTAAACTGATTACGTTTTTGCTTTCCTGTGGACTCTGAAATTTGTCTTCATATTTCTCTAAATGCACTGCCTAAAGTTGGACAGAGAACCCCACCTGGGACCCTCCCAACACTGAGCAGGGTAGAAGGATTTGTTCCTGCGCCTTGAATCAGAATCTTGTGCTCAGCTTTTTTGCTATTCCTTGTAAATGATTTCTTTTGTTATTATTTTGACAACTGAACAAAACAAAACCCACATCCATTTGTTTTCTCCTGAAGGAATAGCAGATTTCTAATGAACTGCCAAAAGTTCACATGCAAATAAGTTTAACAGACATCCTCTGGTCCCAGCAAAGTCTTTGGAAATTTTAGTATTGTCTATGATGGGCTCAAGATTTGGCCCTAAGTAGACATTAGTGCTTAATATAATTAATGAGTTCTGATGTCTGTAATTAATTGAAGTACATGGCAGTTTGCAGGTCCATGGCTAACCTTTTGCCTGATTACCCAAGAAGAAATTGAAGTGGGATGTTATTATGTAGCTGACAATAGAGTGCAAGTCTTGGAAGAAATGCCTTCCTTCTAGGAAAATTAGAATAGATCTGTTTGAGAGTCAGTCTTTTCTGCTATGCAAAGAAAATCCTAGCCTTGAATCTATAGGCTGTCCATTGCAAAGAAGCTTATATTTCCTTAACTGTGTAGTCCTTTACTTTGATCATGTTCCATGTGTACAAGACAATCCAACCAATCTGTCACTTGTGACTTAAACCTTGAGTGTTATAAATAAATGCTGTGCAACTGCTGGCTAAATGACAAATCAGAACATTAAGACGATTAAGAGAAAGCAGAGCGTCAGTCCAACTACAATAAAGCTAATATCATTCAGTCCACTGTAATTTAAAACAGCTGTCAGCTAGTCCTGGCTTGTGATATAACAGGCCAAATTCTTGGACACTGAGTTATTCTTAGAAATATGCATACAGGCGTTGGCAAGTCGTGCTGCAAATTGCCTGTTGCCAGTACCCTGTCAGTTCTATGGGCCAACAGATATAAAAACTATTGTTCTAGCTCATGAAAAATAACTTTAAGTTTTTAATTTCAGATTACTCAAAGGCTGTGGGGATATGGGAGCCAATGCATTTTAAACTAAACCTCACACAAATGAGAAATAATTTGACAAATATTGTTCAATTCACCCAAAAGATAATAGAGGTTCTGCTCGTTCATTGTAATGAGCAGTGTGTGACCCAGCCTGGTCACTTCAAATGAGGGATTGTAAGAAAGGAAGAAGGACTGTGTGCCCCAGAACAAGGAAAAATATCGATGCAAAATAAGTAGTCATCATACCTTCCATAAAAGCTAGAATACATATTATTTTAAGTCTGGTCTGTTGAAATGTACACCCTCACCTATTTCATCTACCCTTTCTTCCAGAGATCCATGCAGCTACCGGCATTTCCTGTGTAATATCACTTAGGAAAGTGAAAACATAAGTGGAATTTTCAATAAAAATATTGTTTGATATGAAGCTGAGTTATTTCCACATAGACCATGCTTTCAGCTTCAAGAGCAGCATCATTGCCCTACTGAAAATCTGTAATAGGGGTTGGAATTTATTGAATATACTTTCCCTTTCTCTTGTTCATGGAAATACCTGATTTATGGCATTGTCCTTTCTCCTTACTTTTGTCCTTTTTTCCTGCTCTTTAAGTGGATGCCCATACTTTCACAGTTCTGTGAATAGTATTGGTCATTTGGGAAAGAAGGATGGCAGGAACATGTATCATCAGAATGTTCACAGGACATGTTGATGAAGTAATGCTGTACTTAGGAACATTGCAACTTTTATTAAATTTTTCATGTAAGGTGGAACGGAAAACCATGGTGCCTTTTAAAAAAAATAACTTGCTATTGCACTTTGTGAGGCACCCAGACTCTTTCTTAATGTAACGCATGTTCCTAAACTGCTCAACCTTATCCCTTCAATAGATGGAAGAACCTAGCTGGATTTTTAGGTGTGAGGTAGAGTGAATAAAACACAGTCCTGTCAAGGATGTGACACCTACGTGTCACTCCTGGGAAAATCTGAGGTCAGAAACTGTGGGGCTGTTGAAGTGTAGGCACCTCCAAGGGTAGACAGTGACTGATCTGTGGTTTTACGGATTCAGTTTATGTGCCTAAGTTCTCCTTTTTTGCTAGGTCTAAATTCCATTGAGTTGTAATAGCATTCTGACGCCAAAGTAAATAAGAAGTGGATTACAAACGGTCCTCAGTGTATCCAAAAGATTTTTTGCACACTGGTTTGTAATTATTTTATGTTCTGATGGCTTTTGTGGTTTCTTTTCTCAGGGTTGATGAAAACCTTATCTTTGTTGAATCTGTTTCAATCTATGTTTCAGTTTGAGGACTGGGCTTGAACAAAAAAAAACCTCACTTGTTGAATTTCATCTGGTCTCATCTTCTGATGCAAATGTTTCGAACAGCAGTCATTGTAGGTGTCTGCAAAAGTCATAAGCAAGTTTATAAGTTGTAGTACTGTCAGGCTTAGAAGAAGAATCATCTTGTGGCTAGCTCAGAAGATGGGCACAAATCAATCACACACTGTATGGGGCGCCATTAAGGGCCTTCAGTTCCTTACTAATTGGAGTATGATGTACCAAGGGTGAAAAAGGAGATTATTTCCAAATGCAAAGAATTATTATAGCTAAGTTCTGGACATACAGCTTATTGTTGAATGAGATGTCTTTAGAGGTGGAACAAATGGTAGAAATAGTTGAATTATTTCTATTTTATAATAGGACTGACAATTAGTAAATGGCCATTTGCATTGCTGCACTAGGGAGTCTTTCTGCTTCATAAGTGTGTGAAGTAAGTCTCATAGCATGAGGTATTGCTCCCATGCTGCAGATGGAAGAAGCTGGGTGTAGAGAAGCAAAGTGCTCCCACAGGAAGCTGTTGGCAGAACCAAATAAAAAGAGTCCTGATTCATGGTCTGTGCTATGGTTGCTTGATTACATTTTCCTTTTCTTCTTGCCTTGTTTGCTGGTGAATCATGATTGTGTGTGACCCCAATTTATACTGCAGATGGTAACATTTAAATCTCATGAAAGTCTTCATCTAATGAACCTTTTTTTCTCAACTTTTTTTTTTTTTTCAGAGACAGCTGAAAAATAAGGAACTTCTGTGTATAGTATCATGAATCTGGTCTACTAGTTTTATATTTTTATATTCTGCACTTAGCTAAAAGAGTAATCAATTTTTAGAAGTTTTTTCACTTTTTTTTTTTTTTTATTTCTCTAATGGGTCTTCTTCTTGTGTTTGCTTTCTCTATCTTTCGTAAGGAAACCAGAACTATGGTTATGTCGTGCTCTGTCCAGGTAACGTTTTAACAGTGAAATTCCTGATTCCTCTCAAAGTCATTATTAACTAATTAATGATTGACTTTAAGGATTTGTCTTCTTTTTCTTAGCTATCACTGTAGTGGCAGTGAGCTGAACTGTATTTTAAATTCCACTATGGTAGGTTCAGCACTATTGTACTGATGACAATTACTCTGATTTATGATTATCAGGTGAGAGTAGAATTTTCCTCAATACGTTTCTTATAACCTGTGAGTACCACAATAGTATCAGGGTTGATTCAGGCTGGATCTAAAACATGAAGCAATGCTCACTGCCAAGCTGGAAGTGCATGGGCATGAACTCACATTGTGGATGCTTTCTATGTACTGTGAACACTGCAGGCTACTTCATGTTCCTGCTATTGAAATCCTGTGGTTTTCTTTGATAGAAATGGGGTCTGTCTGTATGCTTCATAAAACCTATGAACTCATTGCAAAGAGAAAACAAATGGACAGTGTAGAACATTTCTCAATATCTTAGCTGAAAAGAGTTTTTCCTCCAGAAATATTTTTTCTAAGGGAAAACTGATTGCAACACAACCACAACATGGAGTGAGCCTGTGGGGACGGTGGTTACCAGCACCATTCAAACAAGGTGCTATTTGTCCTCTCTGGTCTTTTGGGGGAATTGATAAGCATAAATTCCGGTTTGCTGGGTTCCTGAAAAGCAAAATGGGCAGCTTGAACAGCTGAACAAGAGCTGTGTGGCAAAGGAGGGTGACAAAGGAGATGGGCCACTCTGAAATTACTGCTAAGCAGGTAATGGCCTAAAAAAAAGTGACTATTCATTTACCCTCTTATTTTAGTTTTTGAATTTATGACCTGATGAACAGAACAGGGGACACATACCCTTACTGTGCCAAAACACCCCTTCTGAATGCAGATGATGAGAAATACTCTGGGGAAAGAGGTTTTGTGAGATCTTTGGGCTGGGGGCACAGTTTGTGCAGAGGAGCATTTCTGTGCATACATCCTGTGGGTGATGGAAAGAGAACGGGAATCATCTCTCCTCCATGCCCGTGGAGAAGAGTGTTTTAATTGCAACAGGCATGACTCAGATTAGACACCAGAAAAAACTCTCTAAAGGCCAAGAGACCATGGCATGAGAATAGGTCACCCAGGGAGGTTGTGGAATTGTGTCTGGAGGATTTTTGAGCAGTTAGACAAGCGTCTGTCAGAAGTGACGGTAAGCATAGCTGATTCTGCCTTGGGGCAGAGGGATGGGCTAGCTGACCTCTCAAGGTCCTTTTAAGCCCACGTGGCTGTGATTGAGGGAAAGGTCCAATTACTTATGATGGGAGCAATGGAGTGAGCTGACAGCAGAGGAAATACATGATGAATGGCACCTTATCTAGTTCCCTTATTGTTTTCTCTGCTTGTAGGCTTTTCGGTATAGTGTGATTATACGTTTGATTGTAGTTCTTTATTCAGCTACTCTATTTCTCTTTGTTTTACAAAATTAAAGAGGAAAAACTTGCCTTTTTTTACTTTTTTTTTGTAATTTTTTTAATGTTTCACTTTCTATGCTAAACATCTTCTCTTGTAGCTGATGTATCATTAATTTTGAAACTCTGTTCTTTAAGTCTGTTACTGGGGGCCTACAGATATGAATAAATCTGTAGTGGCTGACCAGCAACCCTGAAAACTTTAATAGCTTTTCAAATCCAAATAATAACCAGTACAACTGATTTAAAAGCATTTGGTTTATTTCTGTGATGTTATTAGTAAACTATAAAAAGGCATCCAAAAAACAGACTTTGCTCTACAAGGCTTCTCTGAAGATGAAAACATCTCTGAAATTTAGTGCGCTTGAGAAAGAGAAATCTCTTTCCTAAAAAAAAAAATATATATATATTTTTTTCCAGTGTTTCTAAGATGTCATAAACTGTTTTACACAGAGAGAAAAATGGAACATCTGTGCCATTCATATTTATTTTCCCAACATAACTTAACAGAAAATAAAAGAGAAGGGGGAGGGTTTATTTTGCAATTTCTCTGCAGCTGTTTGTGTGAATGTCCAGGGCTGCCAAAAAAGAAACTAAAAGAAACAATCAAATAACTTCCAAGATTTAAACAAAATGGAGAAAAATAATTTAGAAATGAGAAGCCAGCATTTATTTTCTAACTTTTTGTGTCATTTATCAGAGCGACTACACATGCCAACTTAACTGTCTATAGTGCTTTCTGATGCAGTGCAGAAAGCAATTCTGAGGAAGGACTCCAAAGAGTGGGTTAGATGACCTCAGACCTGCAGATTCATTTCTAATGTTCCCACATAAAAGGCTATTGTCAGCTCAGTCCTCCACATGCTCTCCTCGCCCTCACACCTGTGATAACTCTATTATAAGGTTGCGGCAAGGCACTGCCCTCCTTGAAGTTTGCTCATCCCTTTTGATGTTAACTGAAAGAAATCACTGAATTATTCAGCAATGAGATCATCAAGGCAGATCTCATGTTGCGCTTGACAATTATTACATGCTGTCCCTGGGAAAGTCCTACTTGCACAATGGCCTAATTCCAACCTGATGGCTTTCACATCCACTTTTGAGCTGTCTTGGTAAGGCCCCAAAGGAGCAAGGCTCTTACTATTACCTCTATAGCAAAATGTGGCCTCCAGTCTCTCAGTCTGGAGCTAGACAGTGGACCTCCGTATGGAGGAAGATGCGCTGACTTCTCACTGGGCATGGGCAGGTGAGAAGCTGGCTGGTGTGAATCCTACCCCCAAGCCTCTGCAAGCTGGAAGGAAAGGAGTCCAGCTCTCTGTCTGGTTAATAGACATTTCCTTCACATACAGTGGGACCATGAACACACATTGAATGGCTTTAGCAGACAAAGAACAGATGTTGGAGCTGTGTGACAAACTGTGCCTGAATAGGCAAGTCTCTAACACATCTAGAACTTTACATCTATTTTCTTTCAAGGTGAGGGTTTTGCTTTATAGGTGAGGGTTACAGCAGCATTTTCATGGCATAGAGAGTGGCTAGTAACTCCGCTTCAAACCTTACAGAATTATCTAATTAATCTTGTTGACACTTCAGGAGCTGAATTTGGATCCAATAGCACGATGACTTTCTTGAAGTCTAAAACGGGTAACTTTTGTAGAATGAATTGTAATTTACTCTTGTATTAAGGAAAAAAAAGAAGAAATGAACATGCCTTGAGATAGAAAAGAGCACTTCCTCAGAGCCAAACCAAGAAGGACAGGGTAAAGAGTCCATTTAAAAAACAAAAACAAACAAACAAAAAACAGGTGGTGAGAAGTGCCAGCAGAAGAAACTCACTTAGCCCAAGTTTGTGGAAGTTTTCAGGAACAGAGAAAGAATGAGCTGACGAGACTGGAAACTGAGAAGCCAAAGTGGGAGTGAGAAACTAGTTCTGCTGTGACTGAAAAAAAGAGCTGAGGTGACATCAGTGATTAAGAAAAATGTAACGGGCAGGAGGGGAGAAAGTGAGGTAACAGGAGTTATTTTAAATTACTCAGAAATGGCAGGAATTAGTGGAAATGTGGAGACCAGATGCAGCTGTACTGCAAAGTAACGCTCATAAAAATGACTTCTCGGTCTGTTAAGGCACCGTTCAGTGCTCTAGCTGGCAAGGAGATCATGGATTCCAGCCTCTTCCCCTGGTAGGTCTTCGCCTGAACTAGCCTGGTTGGCTGTATTTTATTAGAAAATACTATGTTTCTAAGGCTGACATCCTAAGGGTGAGACTTTATATACTGAGCTTCTTACAGCCCTTCTCCAGGGGCATAAGGGAGGCTTAAAGCTGAAAGAATTAGAACTTAGGATTACATTGTGTTGGTTCCAGTGAAGATTTTCTGTTAAAAACAGAGTTTGTGTGAGTTTTCTAGGGCCTAGGTTTGTTTTAAGGCATAATGGTATTTCAGGGACAGGTGGTGGGGTACGCAAGCCAGCAGGCAGAGATCATACCCATGATGTGCCATTGCTGCTGGCCAGGACTGTTCCTGGCATGGGGCTGCCCAGGAAGGAGGCAGCATCATCTGTGGGGTGGCCAAGTGTCCTACATCTGGAGGCAGAGAAGGGCTGGGGAGGAGATGAGCAGTACCCCTTTTCTGTCCCGATGTCATGCTGACCCGTGCAAGAGAGTTGGAGCACACCTGGAGAGGTGGCATTTGCACCATCAGGTGTAGGTTTGGTACCTTTGCTCCAAGCCAAGAGCTAAACCAGGTGGCAGGCTCCGAGCCACTCCTTGCCTCTCCATCTGTCCTTCGAGGCTGCAGTGCTGAGGGCTTCAGGCAAAGCCATGGCACAGCCTCAGCTGTGCCAGCCCCTTTGCTCTTTGTTCTCATGCAGTCTTCAAACGGGTTATGAGCCACACCAGCTGATATCCTTACAGGGCCACTGGTGCTTTGCCTTCTTGCATGGCAACCTGCATGTTTGAACAAAAAGTCTTAAGAAAAAAGTGCAATTTTCTTTTACAAAAGCTCAAGCAATAGGCCCCAGGCGTTTGAGTGATTAAGAGGCTTTGTGCTGTATTGTGAGGACGGGAATAGCATGCGGTATTTTACAGTGCAAGGCCAAACCAATGTCCTAGCCTTGTAGCTGGGGTTGCAATGTGTTTGTGGCCATGAGGGCTTGTGAAGAGGCCTGCTGGATCCAGCCGCCCTCTGGGCAGGCGGGGGGTATGTGCCCCTGGACGCTCCACGGCTTGGGCCCAAATACACCCAGCCCTAAGCATGGCCTCTGCCTGGTTGCCCATCTGTCCATGCCAGAGGACATGAGGGACAAATATTCAGTGAATACAAGCCGACAGGACAGGCAGCTTCCTGAGCTAGCAGCCAGCTAGCTCTGGTGGTGAGGCAGGAGTTAGTGTAAAGTGCTGCAAACACAGCAAGGTACATCCTTCCCATGCCAGATGCCATTTGCCTGGGCTGCCATGAAGCTTGGGATCGGCCTGGAGCCCACAGGTCCAAGTCTAGACCTGCTTCATCTGGCTGCAGCCATATTGCAGACAACAGCTGTATTTCTTGTATCAGGACAAAATTCGGCTCCACATGCCTGCCCTAAGAAGAAGACCGAGAGGAATACCAAGCTGACGCTGATGTAAATGAAGCTGAATCCACAAGCTATGTTGACGGAAGTCCTGAGACTGATAGCGTAAGAAGTGTCTGATGGAAGTAGGAACACCAGCAACGCAAAGAATAAACAGTCCTGATCTCAAAGATCCTTGGGTCTGCGAGTATTACAGCAAACCACACCCATGTGCCAAAGCAGCGTTAGCAGTTTATTCCATCTTTCACAGAAAAGGGTAATTTACGTCTGTGCTTTCTGAACTTGAAACCCACTGAGGCCGGTCAGCTGAGTCCTGAGGCCTCCGGCATGGGCTGGAGGGGATGGGTGCTTGTGCGAAGCAGGGACACCGGCCACTGGGCTTCGCGCATCTTTGAAGTCCACATAATTCCTCCAACGGCATCTTGAAAAGAAATCCAGCAAGGGGTTTTAATGCTGTCATCCAGATGGCAAGCTGTTTAGTTTTCAAAAATGATTGCCATGAGGAAAGGGGAGATTATGTCCTGGCAGCCAGCCCTCCAGTCGCTCTGACACAAAAATTTTGTTATCGGTGCTTTTAAGCAGGCTAATTGATCACTTGTTAACAATGGCCCTGACCATCAAGGTCTGGGAGGGGCAAACTTGTAAAATGATGGCTGCTGTTTGATTTTTTAAATTTTGAGTAGATAAAGCCAATTTGCTCATGACATGGGGTTTAACATTGCATTGTTTTGAGAAGCGCTGTGGGATTATTGGTGACCTCCAGGGGTCGAAGCCGGTGGTTTTTCCACGTCATCTGACAGGGAGAGACCTCATTAACAGAGAGTCCAGGCAGCTTCTACCAGGATGTTAAATTAATGACGGTACAGAGGCAACAGTGCTATCTGCAAAATGCATGTTGTCATTTCCTCTGATCTGTAGCGTTTCCTTTGCCACCTCCTTCACAATGTTCTTTAGCTCGCCGCAGAAGTGTCCTAGCGTGGGCTGTGTCCCACAGGCATGCAAAACAGGTAATGGGATCTGCAGAAGATTTTTTTTAAGGTTGGGTGTGCACCCTTGTGCTGTCTCTTTGTGAAATTTAAGGAAGATTGACAGCTGATGGATTGTGATAGGCTGTTGTATTTTCTTTTGCTCCTCTCCCCTCACCACTTCTAATTATCTGAATTGTCAAGTCTGGGATCCTTCAGTCTGACAGAAGTGATGCTGGGAGGGAGAGGCTGAACAACTTGCTTACATGCAGCTCTCCAGACATAATCAAAGATTGGTTTAGCTGTATCTTTTACATGTGATTGTTTTACCCCAAACAGTGGTCATTTAAGTTGAAAGCAGTGGCTAGAAAACAAATAGAAAATAAGAGTTGTAAACTGACCTAAATTCCTCCTCTTGACTCCTGGGTCATCCCACCAGCCTCCAGGTGCCACAGGCTGTTTACATTAGACTTACAAAAATGAAGGCAGGAGCTTGCAGGTCCCTACCTTTGCATCTCCACCAGTGTTTGGTCTAGTCTGTAACCTCTATTCTTCAGGGCAGAGAAAGGAGAGAGCTTAACAACACTAGCAGCCAGCTGACACTATTGTGCATGTATGAAAAAGCATCTGAAGAAACATTAAAATTTGACAGCATTATACTTAGATAAATCTTCTGATTGAAGGGGCCAAGTAGCACTTTCCCTGCAGCAGCTACTGTCAGCTGGACATAGAGTTTGATTTTTGTACTTGAAGAGGAAGGGTGAGAGGCATGGGACAGGGCTAAATATGTGAAGGTCTGCCCTGTTGTAGCTGGTGAGAAGCACACAATTTAGGGACAGTGGTGCTTCTTAGCTGCTGCTCACTACAGACCTGTGATGCAGCAGAAATAGCTCCCCCTATCAGCCTCTGCACAGTCTAAATCCAGGAGAATGGAGAACCGTAACTCACATGAATAGAGAAAGGACAAAGACTTCATCTGTGGGAAGGGAAAGGGAAGGAAAGGGAAGGAAAGGAAAGGGAAGGAAAGGGAGGGAAAGGGAAGGAAAGGAAAGGAAAATCAGTTGCCATATAGGTGAGGGGAGAGAAGGGAGGGTGTAATGTGTTGGTGACTGGGAGATGCACTGCGTTATGGAGATGAGGAAGGTGGATGTGAGATGGAGGCAGGAGCTGGAGATAGAGCAGGAGATAGAGACAAGTGGTGAGATGGAAAAGAGTAAAGAAGAAACCTGGCCTGGGGGGGCCAGAAGCAGAAAGTCAGCATCCATGGGCTTTGTTCTCCACTGCAAGCTTGTCCACCGGAGAAGAGCATACAAAACTCCCTCCTGCTTGGTGGCAAAGGACACTAATCTGTCTGCCTACTGCCCTGTTGAACACTCACTCAGAGGTCAGACTGATTCCACCTCAAACTGTAAAAGGGCCGAGAGGTTATCTGGACCATCCTTTTCTTGCCCTGCCTGGAATTCATTGGTATGACTGCTTTTTCAGATAGCTGTTTTAAAAGCTCAGTTAAATGCACACCCAAAATACATTAGAAGAATGCTGTGGTTGTCAAGCTGTGCTCTCACAAATTAGGAAATACCAACACTACCAATCTGCAGCCTGAATGCAGATTGTGGGAGGCATTCTGATGCCAGTCTGCACCTACAAGCTCATAGAGGCATTGAGGGTCCTTTTCGTATTGTTAAATAATTCTTGATCGCAAATGCAAGGCCATGGCCCAGAGAACAAACCGGCTCCCAAAGTATAACTGCTTTAAAACTAATTCCATTTGTGTGGTGCTGAAGGGCACACAAACAATATTAATCTGTAGAATAAATAAGTGCACTTCTATCTGCCAGTCTGATCATGTGTACCATGTCTCTCGCACTGTTACACAAACAGTCCTGCATGGAAACACAGGCTACCTTTTCAATAGGGGATTTCCCAGCAGAGCTCTGCAAAAATGTGTCCTCATAACGCTCGTTCTGGACAACGACTGGCAAGAAGAGTTGCTAGCAAGCTTGGACAGTTTTGTTAAGGGCAGACATTTATGCCTTTCCTCTTAAAAAGAAAAAAGTTAACAGCAATCTGTGGAAAAATTATCTGTCAAACTTGTGCACACAAAATAGAGTATAACAGTGAACTAAGAACCAGATTATATTTGTATACCATGTCCCAGTTTGATCTACCCTGTGTGCCTGGTCCCAATAAAAACCGTGTGCCTCTGTCAGATATAATAAGAGACTGCCTGCCAGCCTTGCTGGGTAATCATTATTGCAGGGGCAAGATTGAACCTCTTGCAAACCCACAGTAAAGCTCTGCAGTGTCTCCTTTTTCCTCCCTCTTTGAAAGGTCAACTCCAGATTGCTAAAATGTGGAGTGAATGCAGGGGGAGGTGCTGTCACCCTTCTGAGATCTTGAAATGGCCTTCCATGAGCTAAAGTGCAATTTTAGGATACAATGCCAGTGGAGAGGTAAGTTTTAGCCAGTGATCACCTACTCAAACACAAAGGCTGACTTTTGAGCAAATCTGTCCTTAAGTGTCAAATATCTGGTATATGTGAAATGTCAGCCCTTAAAAAAGACAACCAAACCAAGAGTGTTAAATAAGATAAGCATACTGGTAGAGATAGGTATGTTAAAAGATGTGATGAAACCTTTTGTTGAAACTGCAGGGTGTTTCAAGTGGTAATGACTGACTGACTCCTTGTTGCTTTAAGATTTGTTGGAAATGACCTTTTTAGTTCATCATCTTAAACACTAATATTAAATGGACCAAAGATAGAATGCAGCCAGTTGCAGATACCCCATTCATTAACGTGCCATTAAGAAATGCAGATGCTAACTGCAGTACTTGCTTTGGTGAATTAAGTGGTTTCTGTGTCTGGCTGAGCTTTATGAAAAGTGCAGATATTTGAACTCTTTTCTGAGAAGCTCTTAAAGCAGCAAGTGCTATATTACACTTGCACTGATTCAAGTCTTAATGTGCTCCCCCCAGGCCTGTCATCATGCTTTCAGAAAGACAGGTTCTTCTTTCCGAAGCCATGTACTTACCCTTTTGTTTAGCATGTTCGAACACTTCAGCCTCATGGCACTTTTACGTTTTGGGAAGGGTTATTTATAGCTCACCAAACAGGATAAATCTCTCTCTGTCTGAAAGCTAATATTTGTATTCATTTATTTTCTGTAAGGAAACATGCTCACAATCAGCCGAATGATGAATGAACAGCAAAACACCTTCTCTTCATCACATGTGAACCTAGAGGTTAACTGTATGCTTCATCCTCATGGGAGATTCAGGTATCTCTTTCATGACTGAAGGGTCCAATTTTGACCCATTTTCTGATGTTTCTTGTTCCTTCCTTATGGCAAGGAAAGTGATCCTTGCAATTGACATGCTGAGCACTTCCAACACCCCTTCATGCAGGGCCTCATGCTGCTGGCTGGGGGCTGCTCCAGTGGTAGGCTGGGTGGAGAAGTGGACCACAGAGTTTCTTAAGTTTTATGTTGGATGTCAGATGACAGGTTTTCAGTACATTGTTTAAACCCTCCGTTTGACTGAAAGATCTTTGTTGTCAGAGTAGCTAAAGGGAGAAATAGGGAGTGAGAATGGTAACACTCAGTCGCCTCTAGTGAAGTGACGTGAAGAACATCAATGTGGGTTTTTTGAACACGTCCCCACCCTGCCTTTCAGCTTCAGAGGAGGTTACAACTGCAATTGCTCAGGTGAAAAACAATTGGGCAGCAGAGCAGAATTTCCTGATTTATGAGACCTCGGCAAAGATAATTGTCTTCCCGATTTTTGATGCCTTAGGCAGACTTGCATTGCTTTTGTCCATCTGGGCATGGCAGCAGAACAATTTCCGCGTAGTGGCCTGTCTTCTAACCCTACAAGGTTCTCACAGGCCCTCTAACAGAGAAGAGGACTTGTGACTACTTGTGCTTTACAAAGCTGCAAAAACAAGCAACCTCCCCAACGCTGGGGACAGTGCCCAAACTCAGTGACATTTGTGTGGGTCAAATAATTTCAGAGTCCAGCTGAGTTATTCCAGACTTCTAGTGACTGTCACCAAGATCAGCATCTCCCTCTTAGCTGATAATCTGTTGTGCTTTGCCTTACTTGTCAACTTACGTTATCTGTGAGCACAACTGATGAGAGCACTCAAAGAGACTGTTTTGCAAACCGATAGCATATCTCAGAGGAAGCATTTGCAAAATGTCAGTATCCCAGCAGAGATCCTGGGATAAACAGTTCCAGTAAAGCAAATATATCCCCCTTGACAGCAAGCAATGGATATACAGCCAGTCTGGGTTTTGCCAATTAGCTTTCTTAAGTGCCATGCATGATTTCAGGTTGAATTCTGGGGTCTGTTCTCATGGTGCTTGAGCCAGGGACCTGGGAGCATGGCAAGGGCACAGCTCTAGTTTTGAAAACCCAGGAGACCAGGGAATCATTGCTCAGTGACTGTTCCACCAAAGAGGACCTGGGTGTATTTGAAGAGTGTTTGATCCCACCTGACTGCTCCAAAGAAGTAAGTTGTAACTTGAGGGTCTTGGAGATGAGGAAGGGAAAAGTCTGCCACTAATACAAAGCAGACAGATAGCAGTCCTGTGCATTTTCCTAGGTAAGACTGAAGGGGCCAGTCTATTGCTCATTCAAAGCCTGCAGAGCTAACATATCTTGCTCACAGGGAAGAAACAGTCCTAAAACAAGTATCTTTATGTAAAAAAAAAAAAAGCAAAACCTACCTCATTTAGCTGTCAAAAGCTTTTACAGTCATCCGTAAGTGCGAACCACAAGAGCCTGTTCGTGTCTATCTGTTGGTTAGTCACAGGAAACTGGGTGCATTTTAGAGATTCCATTGTCCTTTCATGCCCATGTTTATTTGTCTTCCTCCGCGCACCCTGAAAGTGATGGATAGTTTGTTGACTTCTGAACCTAAAGTTAACTTTTTGAGTTGTGTCTCATGTCGGAGGAAAAGCATGTAGAGGGGAGCAGGAAAGATTTCAAAGATTTTGTGTAGCAGAGGATGGCAGCAAGCCATTAATTATGTGCAAAGGAATAATAACAGATAGGCTTTTTATTTTATTTTTTTGCAAGGTGAGCTATTGAGTGGAATGAATAGCTGCTGCAGAATGATTGTAACCCACGTAGCCAGCTAGGATTTTACAGTCTTTGTATGAAGATATTTAAAAAGATTAGCACAGCTTTGGTAGAATACATTGGTATGCTGATATAACAAGGCTCTTTGGAAAGCTTTGGAAACTTCTTCTCCACCCCCCATCAAATTACCTCCAAGTTCTTATTTGTTATTACTTAGAGAGCACATTAAGTGCACGCTGTGCATTGTAACAAAGTCATGGCCCCTGCCCTGAAGATTTTACAAGTCTGAGGTCTTGATCTAATACCCATTTAAATCTGTGGGAGTCTTTGCCCTGACTTCAGCATGGGTTGGATCAGATCCTTGTATGGCATTTCACGAGCCTTAGCAACAGTTCTTGTTACACTCTAGCACACCCAACTAGTCCATGGCCGATTCATGGCTGAACAGTTCCCTGCAACAGTCCCACTGAAGGCAAAGGGAACATTTGCTCCTTTGAGCACTTAACTAACCCGGGCAAATGCAGACCCGGTGGGTGGGAGAAGAGAAGGTGGAAGGATGGAGGTAAGTGTGTTGGTTTGCTAGTGGATTTTTATCACCAGAAGCAGCACGCACGCGTGATGGCACATTAGGCTAAAATTCCTTACCACTACTCTCTGCCTGAGCGTGAGCCGTGCAGTCAGCCCACGTGGGGAGATCTCAGAGGGTGCAATCCCCCCCACCTCCTGCTCCAGCCGCCTTCCAAAACAAAGCTGCGTGTACAGTCCTCATGCCAGCTTTACTCATTAACTACTTTAACTCACACCAGCTTACCGGGGGGAATTTACAACCCCTTTTCTGCTACCACTGCACCAGCTCTGCAAGGATTCAGCCTGTCGCAGACGTTTGTGCATGCTTGTTCGGAAAGGCTGCTTTTGCATGGCTTTACTTCAATGCAAATGCTTTAGGCCTCAGTGCAGCAAAGTAATTAAGTATATGCTTGACTTTAAGTCCATGAATGATCCCTGAATCTGCTTCTTTGTACTCAGAACAAAACCCCTTAAAAAAAGGAATAGCTTGAATGCCAGCAGCCCAGCTGTTCTTGAACAACCCTCCAATAATAAATCCGAGAGCATTTGCATTGGTAGAAACAAAAGTTGGATAAGGAGGCTGATTCACTGTCTGGCTTCTGGAGACATTTTATAAATAGCTGCGAGAAAAACACAGGAGGTTTTTTTTGTTATTATTATTAGTTGATAAAACATGTTGACAGAGTCCTTTTCAGGATTGTAACTTGTGGGCAGCATGTCTTTTTGGACAGCAGACACATGGCAAACAGTTTATTTGCTGAAGAAAGCCAGATGCTCTCTGTCCTTGGCAGGCGATTTGTAAGATTAAGGAAAATCAAGCTAGTGACTAGAGTGTGGTAAATAAGAAAAATAAATAAATAAAACAGTTGTGCTGCCCGCGAGAAACTCTTCTGTCCTTTTTGGCAGGACAGCTGCTTTTCAGCTACTTTGCTCCGCAGTGTGCAGCTGACGATGGGAAAGCAGGCCACCTGAGGGGAAGAGTGTTTCTTGTTTGTCAGCCACTACCTTCCCAGCCCAGTGCTGCTGCGTGAACAAGCTCTGATGCCTCTGTGGAGTCTCACAGGATATCCCATAGAAGATTTATGGGCATGGCACTGGGTGGCTGGTGAGGTGAAAATGCATGCGAAGGAGAAGAAGTACTGGCAATGTATGTGTTAGGCATGCTCCATCAAGCAGTAACACAGCCTGACTTTGAAGCTGTTATGCGGGAAGCAGGCCACCTCTGGCAAACCTCTGATAAATAATAACACGGAGATCAAGGGCCAGAAAACAGGAAATACAGTATGTCTCTTCCGTGTGGGGCTTGATCCATAGCTGGCGCAGATCAGCATCATGCCATTGGAAGAAGAGAGTCTGTGTATACTGAGACCAGCTGAAGACCAGAATTACCAATAAAATAAAGTAGTTCTGTGAATAAACAGAATATTAATGGAGGAAAAAACAAAGATGATCAACTTTGTGTTTATCCTTTACACAGCTGGTCTTTTCTTAATTTTTCGTTAGCAGATGTTTGCGCCATCACAGCTTTGAGATCAAGATATTATACAGCTCTCGAGCTGTATCAGGGAGGGGGCAGAAGTGCTGTAAAATATTCCCTGTGCCATTAAGGTTCATGTACTAATGAGCTAGAGAGCCTGCATGATAGAGTTTTGAATGCCTGTCTGATGCCTCTGAATTGCGTATGCTCTTGCCCTTATCATGCCTTCAGATATAACATTACCTTTTCTTTGATCAGGCTTCCTCCTCAAGCAGAATACTGACACTACTTCAAATACCATTAGCGTAATTCCTCTGTCACCCGTGGGAAGATGAACGTGGGGAGAGAAATCCCCCACTTGCTGTTCTCCCCGGGAGAGGCTCTAGAGATCATAGTATCTGAACATCTTCCTGCAGTGCACTGCCATGACAGTATCTGTACCTTAGCGTCATTCTCTTACCTTCATTCCTCTAAGAGGCTTGTGGGTGCAATGAAGGCGTAGTGAAGTGAGAGGACTCAAGGTAAAAGGCAAACTGTCCTGTATAATGGGAGCTACACTCTCACTCATACTAGGCTTCTTTCCCTCTTGTGTTAGTGCAAGGGGCCAGCAAGGAGAAATTAATTGCTTAAGTGTCATTACACAAAGGTAAACCAGAAATGGACTTGTGACTTATTTGAATAACATGAAGGAGACCCTAGAGACTGTAAAAGTTTTTAACTTTAACAAAGAACCCCCCTTCCTGCCTAGCCAACTAAAGCTGGCTGGGACAAAAGGGAGAGAGCAAAGTGTGGACAATGCGTTAGTTACATGGTGAGCAGCAGAGTTGCTTGGTGCCGCCTAAATCCCCTCAGAGGAGAGGAATTTGGAAAGAGAAAAGGTTGGGGCAGTGCCAATGTGACTTCAGCCACTTTCTCGGGAAGCTCAGACCACGGATAAGAGATTAGATTTACAATCCCTCCTGTGTTAGGCGGACACCTCTCAGTACCTCTTCTGGTCTGGGAGGGTTGGTGTGTTCTTGTGACTGAGGACCACGGCAGTTGGTAAAGGCAATGAACACTGGCTAGGAATGTTTGGGAGAGAGGAGCTGGTGGCTGAAGACCTTGGAAATGTCTTGACTGCTTTTTTGAAAGGTCTATTTTTAATGACTGCAACATTCTATTAATATTCAAGGGAGATATAATTAGGACCTTAATTCTATTTTCAGATTGTTTTTGTCTGAGTATTGGTTTGGACTGCAAACCAGCACTTTGGCAAACTTGTACTTTGTGCATTACGGGAGAATAGTCCTTGGATGGGCCTAGTGGGATCTGAGTTAGCACTGACTGGACAAGCTCACCCCGTCAGCTCTGACTGGGCGCTTGGTGGGATTTTGGTGAAGCTGTAACCATTTTCTGTGAGGCTCAAGTGCCTTCAGTTACTGGAATCTAAGGCTAAGGACTACATAGCATCACATAAAAGAATACAAATAATCAGATGTTGGGATTTTGAAAAATGTTTAATGCGACACTTTGAAAAATGTGTGTGCTATTTCATAGTTTCCTCTGAATTGCCCAAGCCTAATCTGCTGTGGGTCACGTTTTCTTTAAACTGCCTCCCTACAAAACCATCCTCCATAATCGTGTACCAGACTATTTATTCCTGGGGATGGCTTGCATCACCCGTGAAAGAATTTAATAATAGCACTTGGATGGAGTACTGTTATTTATGGAGGAAAAGGTCGCATTCTGTGCCTGCCTTGGCGGTGGGCGGCTGCAGCTTTTGGTAGCGCAGCGTTGGATCACTGTGCTGTTAGCAGATAGGGGAGTGTGCCTGACAGCCGGCCGTGTTGCTGTTGTCACTACTGCAGAGCTCGGGCATCGTGCTCCTCCGTTCAGTCTTTGTTATTTATATCACTCTGTAAATAAAACTGCTGCCTTTTCCCTCTGATAGATGGTGAGGAAACCACTGCAAGTAAGCGTGAATGGGAGTATCACGCTGTTGATATTTACTGGTATCCTCATGTATCCTGCTATACAAGGGAGAAATTGGTGGCTAGTTTTTGTTTTTTTATTTCTGGAAAGTGATCATTTTTAATCCACAGTATTTCTCCCTTTCCATCCAGCTCTCATACTGCTTGCCAAGTTTTGCTTTCAGACGTTCTGGAAACACCCTTACGGCAGCAGGAAAATGCAGCACTGCCAGCCATGCCTCGTGCCTGGCTGCTAACTCTTCTCTCCTGATCCTTCTCAGCTGGGTGCTCCCTGGCTCTGCAAAGTAGAACATTGCCTTCACTTCTCCCTCCCTCTCTGCATCTCTCTCTAACATTTTCTCGTTTCGGGAAATGTAAGTAACAAACGCTGTGATATCATTTCCTGGTCATATGGGCCTTTAAGCAGATCTTTAGCATTTCTGAGTATTCCATGCATGTAAATTTGCAGCATAGTATTTCTTACACAAATAACCTTATAGAAACATACCATCTCTTTCCTCCTGGTTATTTATTTGTTTATTTATTTATTTAAGGAAATGAGTAAACAAATCAAAGGAGGTAATATGCAGATTCATCTTTAGAAAAAGTTTAGGTAGGAATTGGAAAGCAGAGCTTATTCTTAATCAAGAAAAGAGAAAAAGTACACCCTTCTACAAGTGATATAAACATCTGTTGTTTTGTGCTATGGACAAGACAGCAGGTCTTTTGGAGAAAAAACCTGCAGTGTGGAGTTCTGTGTTGACTGGGCATTGCCCAGCTCAGATTAAATGTGGCAAGTGGAGGAAGCTAAAGGATTTCTGCTCCATTCCCTATACTTACAGCTGTCAGCCACGCCAGTGGAGCATTACCACCGGCAGTTAAGTCTGCTGGTCACATTCTGTTCTTGGTTGCAATCTCTTTTTCTTTGCATTCTGGAATTGACTCTCATGACTCCAGTGGCTCTTCAGTCCTAACCGCAGCAAACTACACATATTGTCACTGGAGTAAGCATGGTAGGTAGTGAACACTCACAGGAAGCAAGCTTTTTACAAAGTCACTTTTCTAAATACATATGAACTTCTAGGGGGAGGATTGATCCTCTCAGTTATCATGTGTGAGGATGAAAAAAAAAACCCATATTTGGTCTTCAGCTTTGAACAGTTTCATGCGTTTGTGTGTGTGTGGTCTAGACTCCTGTGCAATTTAGTCATAGCCTAGCCCTGATTTTCCCATTGTTTTACATTTAAGTCATGCTCAGAGCTTTCCAGTCTTCTTGCCTTTCCCCAGCAATGTTTATAATTCACCACCTAAAAATGATAAAGGTTTTAGAGTAAGTTTTCATCTCTCCCTCACTGCTAGGTGTCCTGATGGAGTACAGTCTTGCCATCACCTTATAAATCAGCTGTTCCAGAGGGGAAAAAGGGACTGTGGAGATAATTACTCTGAAAAACTTGAAATGATCTATGCCTGAAACAGCTGGGAAGACTGCTAATATGTAATAGAAAGCTTTACATAAGAGAAGCAGTGGCAGGTTATATATATATCCTTCCTTCCCTTCTCAAATGCTCGCAGATGCTTGTCAATACGAAATGACACCTTTGAGTTGTCATGCGTCCGCACGTGGCCACTGACCACCGATAAGCCCTCTGGAGTGAGACAGCCGTTCAGAAACTTTGAGCAGAGGTGGGGCTCCCCTTTGGTTCCTGCTGTTACAGGTGGTCCTCATGTGGCCCAAGCCCAGTGTGACAACAGTGGGGTGGGGAGACTGAGTCTGCCTGCCACGCCACCACTGTGCCCAGCACCATCCTCTGCCCCATCGCTTTGCTTTGAACTTCGATCCTACTTTCTCTTTATTTTCTCAGTGATTGAGTTAAGGTCCAGGATTTAAGCTAGCTGGTTTAAATTCAAGCCATATGAGACAGGAGTGATTTTCTTGGACAGGAAAAATAATCTCGGGGAGTTTATAGGACTTACAATTGCTCTGTATTTTCATGGAGTATGAATACAATTTGTCTCTCTGCTTCTCAATCTCAATGTCTTATTGGATCTTATTGGATTAACTTGTTGTTGTTGGAATTTCCATATACTGGCAGGGGCTCAGCGAGCCTTTTTCACATTTGGTTAGCCTGCAGATTGCAGCCTTTTTTGCTTGCACTGATGATGCCTGGTCATCATTTTCTCCTCATTGTATTTAATGCAAATCCATTTCTCTCCATCCATATTTCAGTCCTCCTTGGACTGGGGCTGACCTAAGCAGAAACCCTGGACAACCCAGGCACAGACAGCCAGAAGAAGATGCTATTAATGCTCCTGCTGCTTGCTTACAAGCAGTAGTTCCACAAAGAACTGGACAATGTTTTAGCAAGTGAAGAACTTGCCAAAATGAAGAATGGTGTGGTAGTGCATGGCGTTGGGTGCTTTATGGAGAATTGCATACTCAGGCAAAGCCTCTGAAAAATCCTTCCAGTCTCCAAGTATCATGGAGGAGATGTATCTGAGCAACTAGCTGTACAACATTGTACTGTTGTATTGCCACACCTTGAGTGAAACACCAGCCCAATGCAGCACAGCAGCAGTGCAGTCTTTCCCCAAAGCCTGCACAACAGTGTCTATAATTCTCTGCACAGAAGTCAGACCCTTCTAAGACCCAGACGTTCATATTCCTATCAAAATCTGAACAGTGGGTTTTTTTCCATCAACAGTTTTAGGCTATTAGCCTCTACTGTGAATGAAAAATTCATCAGGCGAAGGCTAAAGAAGTCACACCTGTCAGCCTGACACACTGTTTATCTCAAAGATTTTACTTCAGAAAGTATAAACAGTAGAATATTTATTTTCCTTCCTGCCATCTATGAGGCCATTCAGCAATTTGAGTGGGCTCATGCACAGCTTTCATGGGCCAACCTTAATTGCACAGCAATGTGCCATAAAAACAAAGATTAGGCACTATTATCTAGGAACCAATTTTACATTTTTCTCCTCTGACTTGAACTGTTTAAAATATAGGGCACTATCTCATTTTGGCTGTACATAAATATCTCAGTTGTCAAACTGCCCTTACTCAACCAGCCAACTTTTCTTGGTGGTTGAAAATCATAGTGTTTAATTGTGTCAACTGAGGTGAAAAATGTTATTGGTTCACCACCTGGCTGCACCATATAGTTAAAAAAATTAAGCAACACAGAAAGTGGGATTTCAGGGACTGCAAAAATATTTTAGCCATTAACAAATGAATACGATGCAAGGACAGAAGGAAGAAAATATACAGCTTATGTGTTTCTTTATCCAGGTGCACTCTTGCTTTCTCCTTATTAGCTGGCTTTGAGTCTTCCAAACAATGTAATTAAATAGGATGTGATAGGGGCCCAAGGCATCAGTAAGAAGCTTCTGCCAGATTTCAATAAGATTTTGATTAGTCTGTGTCTCCAGAGTCTTCAAGTTATTCAATAGCCACTGTAACCTGCATGAGCAGAATTCAACAAGTAAAAAGCAAGATGGACCAACATGAAGTGCAGTCTTTCTGGGCTCAATATTTGCTGTAATTCTGGTGACCTCATCTATCTTACACCAAAGAGGGAAACAGTTCAGTGAAGAACTTCATAGCAAACTGCTGTGTGCAGAAAACAAACAAACAAACAAACAGAAAAACCAACACCTACTAGATATTAAGTTTCAGCACACACTGCATGCTCTCCATGCTGGACAGAAGTGTTGGCAAGTAGTGTAAGCTGTCTGCTCCAAGGAATAGGTTCCAAGGAGGTGGTTTATGGTGTCTGAAATCCCTTTTGTACAACGCTTCATCAGTGAAGAGTGTAACTGTGGCATTGGATCTCAGCAAGGAATCTCCCAGAGAGAAAGCTTGAAGGTCTGGGCAAAAGGGGAACACGTTGTCCTGCATCAGCTCTCATTTACAGAAAGTTTTCCTTCTGTGCTATGCACATACAATGCTATGATGTTTTTATCAGGAGAAATGTTGATGTGGATTTTTTTTTCAAAACTGGGCTGCCTGGAATCTCTCTCCATAGCTCATCCTTTGTCTCATATAGATGTAACCAGAGGTGAAAGGTCTAACAAATCTAAGGTAAAAAGGGACAATTAGATCTATTAGCCTCCTACATAGTGTAGGCTATTACGTTTCAACCAGTGACCCCACACTCTGAACCAAAATTCCTAACTTGAAGAAAATCATTTTCATCTTCAGGCAATAAGGCTCTTTTATGCCGGAGGCAAATGGCAGGAAAGACTGAGATAAATACAAGTTGCATTATACTGGATATGATGGGATGAAGTGCACACTCTTCTTCATTCTTCTGCATCTTCTTCTGGTAAGGTGGGAACGCTGCTGGGGCCTCGGGAAATTTTCAAATGTCAAGCAAGAAGGCAATTATGTGGGGGCAAGGTTATGCAGGACAGCTGTGATATGCAGTTCTTTGGCCAAGGAAGGTGATCTGAGAAGCAGGCATTGACTCTGCTTGGCTAGAATCACTTCTCTTTGCAGCCATTGGTGTTTAAACTCATACTGTGAAACAAGGCATTAGCCTGTAGGACCCCTTACTGCACATCACCCTTCTCCAGGAATAGAATCCGATTTGCTGCAGGACAAGTTTGCTCAGTGAGGATTTTACTGGAGTCTGTCATCATTTTTCCCCCATGGAGTCTCAAGCATTAAATACAATTAAAAAAACAGCCACCAGGATCTAATCCTCCTGCAATCTTATAATACTCTCAGGACTGATGTGTACATCCTATTTAAGTCTTTTGCTCTAGAGACCGTATTAAATACTATGTTTCCTCTCAAAGTGATCTTCCATAGTGGAGATTTTCTTGGTAATACTCCATATCAGGTTGGTCTGTCTCTCATGCACTTTAGAAGTTGCTGCCTACACTTTCGTGAATGTGACAGTTCAGCAACAAGTTCTGTAATAAATAGTTTGTTGGGCAGTTACTCAGTAGGTGTGTCTAAACCCTGCTCCTTCTGGCCTCTGTTCAAAATTTGGAGAGAGGCTCTGCTGCAGAGCTGGGAAGAGACTGAGACACCAGGCACAAGAGAAATGCTTATGGCAAGGCTGCTTGGATGCACAGAGCTCACTTTGCCAAGCTAAGTAGCTTCTGGTCTGCTCACAGACACTGTCTTACTTGGGGCCAGTGAGTAAACACAATGTGGAGGGCATGAATTGTCATGAGAGTGACAGTCTCTTTCTCCTGATCTTTGTTTTTCCTTAGGATTGACTCAGACCCTCCCTGTTTTGCCCAAGAGCTATAGGCACTGCCGTGATGGCATCCTGGGAGTGGTGGCCTTTCTCTGTGCATCCAGGGTCCCAGGGGGCACCAGGCAGTTCTCTCGTGCTCGCAGCTGCCTTCTCCTATGTGCCAAAGGAGCTTGTCCATGGGAGGGGGCTGCCATGGTGGTCCGGCCAGCCGGGAGGGCTGGCCCTGGCTTGAGTGTACCAGCAGACAGGCTAGTGACGTGCAGGGGCAGTGTTGTTGTCCCAGCTTTCTTCTTTTGTAAAAGAACGAGGCTTTACTCTATATTCCCCTGACATCTCATTGGTAATTTCTTCTTCATTTCCTGCCTTAAGTTGTCTAATGCTGTTGTGCCAGCCCAGTGGAACAGAAATCTTGTTTTCCAGTCCTAAGGCTAGGTTTGCTGTGAAATAAAAAGACATGGTCCAGCTTTAGTTTTAGCATATTGTGCTAGTAACAATTCACTGAGCTCTGGCATTCTGCTTGGTCAAAGGGCATTTCCTCCCCTCCCTTCTTCCTCCTTCCTTCCCTCCCTACTAGCCTCTTATGAAATTAATAAAAATAGAGTGTTTTTTGACTGGGTGGAGGAATTGCATTCAGATCACATAATGTCTGAGGCCTGGCAAGACTTTGTGAATGTGTTCTGGTCTTTGCTAAACGGAGCAGAGTGCCCTCCAGTCTAGTAGCAAATATCTTGGGGGGGGGAATTGTAGTACTGTTAATTAAAGAAATGGGTCAGTATGATTTGCAGCCCCTTGATCCTTCTCTTATTTATTTATTTATTTATTTTGGATAAGAGAGATTCTGGTCCTCATCATGGTAGAAAAATAAAGTCTCTGTGGTTGGAAACACATTACATAGTACTCATCAAAACTGGCACTTCTACAGGTCTCTTATAATGTGATAAATATGTCTGGGCCAGGGTCTTTGCAGGGTCTTGTGAGTACGCACATATCACCCAATTCCTTTCCCAAAGGGAGATTAATGTATCTGAACACAGATGGGCTCCCAGGCCAAAAGATAGACGCTGTAGAGGCTCCAAATACACATCTCTCTCAGCCGACAGGACACTGACAACTTGCAACCTCCTAGTCTGTCATTGAGAGGTCTCAAGCTGTTTGATCTGCCTGGGTTTCTCCCAGGGCCTTGTCCCCTGCGTTTGTTATGTAGTCAGTTCTGTGCTGCTGTGCTGGACCTGTGACAGTCAAGACCTAAGACTAGTCTGTCAAAGCACTCTGCTTCTTCACAGGCCTGATGGTGATGTCTAAGTGGATGCCTTGCTCACTGCTTCTACCAAATTACACCATTTCCCTTGGGCTGCTATCAAAGACTACAGCAGCACATGCCTTCCTGTTTTTTATTTGTATGTGTATGTGTGTTGTTCTTCTAAACACGGACAGGAATTTCCTTTCCTGAGTCTAGACATCAGCCACTCACTATTTCTGTAGCTTGCAAACAGACTGTCTGCTGCCCTGGACCCTTTAATTTTTCCCGTGAGAGTGGCAAATTCACACTGGGCTGATAGAGGAGGCCTTGCACGATACCCCTGGCATGCAGTCTGGTTTGTGCTCACGGTGTTTTGACTGCACTAACTATGCCTACAGAGCACACCTGGCACCTAATGGGTGTTGTTTCTCTGCCCCCTGCTGCAGAGTCTGCCCTTGCTGCCCCGGTGCCAACAGGGCACCCCTGCCCTGGCCAGAAAGGGAGAGACAGGGATCCTGGGCATGACCGCAGCCCAGACTGGTTGAGGTGGCTGTCCCTGCACCCCAAGGCTTCCTGCACTGATTTCGGCATTGGCACAGCACCGCAACTCCAGGGTCGTGTGTAGCATAGCATGGTCCGGAACCAGGCTCCTCAGGATGCTTCCTGGTTCTGCAGGCTCGCAGGGTGTGGGCCGCTTCAGATGAATCTCGCAGATTTCAGTGACCTTTCAGAGCAAATTAAGCCTGTCAGTACTTTCCTGGGACTTGCTGAGAGCAACAGATGGAGTCTGAATACACTCAGTAGCCACTTTTCACAGCTTTTCTCGGTGGCTACTGTAATATGAATTTACCAGGAATAGGGGTAAGACAGAAATCTTAGACAAATGACTGCCAAGAAGCTACAAATGGTGGTAAAATTAGTCTCAGTGTACATCAAGGGTGAGCAGCCAGTGACTGCACAGCAGATACTGTAAAGCAGAGGAGAGAAAGATCAGTGATGTCACTGAGAGTAAACTCCCACAACACAAATGATTTCTCTTCCCACTTTTTAGCCTGTGACTGTCCATCTGCATAAGTGTCTGTCTGTCTGCCTGCCTGCGAGTCATTACGCCTTCCCTCAGGAACTTTTGAAGTGGTTGGCTAATTTTCAGCCAAATTAGCTGAGGGATAAAGACCTCAGCATTGCTAAGGGTTTGGGAGTTTCTGGAAAGCGTCTGGCTTGGAGCAAGAGACTCCTCCAGTACCTTGGCTGGAAGAGAGACTGCAGGATGGGCTGAAGCCCTGCAACATTTCATGGGATTACAACGGGTCCTTAGGCAGGACAGCAGAAAAACAGACTTAGTGCTCCTGCTTTTCACGGACGTGTTCATTAGTGCATTCATAGTAGCCTGCTAAAAATTTAGATTATGCCACGCTGCAGGACAAAAGAAAAGTAAATACACAGATATGAATACAAACAGTTGTGCTGAACTGTTTAAGTCCTATAGTTTTCACGTATCCATACCTGTGTCTCCCCTGTGAAACACACTCATAATAGTCACATCCCAATGGCTGTGGCAGCCTGTAGAGCCAATTAGTATGGGTTTCTTGAGACGTCTCTCTTTGGACTCCATTTTGCAGCTGGAGTCTCTCAAGGACGTAAGGAAGTTGATAGAAGTAAAGAATTCATTACCATAAGCTTTGTTTTGTAAGAGGGAAAATACAAAGTTTGCAGGCGATGTGGCATTTCCTGAGGAAATAAATAGCCAAAGGCATACCCAGAGTGACATAGCCAGCATTGTTCAGGAAGCCTGGCGGTGCAAGAAACACGCTTTTTAAGAGGCGGAACAAGAGATTAGACAAGGAATAAACATTGCAAACTCTGTGTACCGGGTGAGGAAGTAGTGTGTCCTGGGAAGTGGTGACAAAGTGCTGTTAGGCGGGTGAGTGAGCAGCTGTGGCGCGAGGTATCAGTGGGGCTAGAGCAAGGAGTCAAGGCTGGACTCTGTCTGCTCGGGAACAGACGTGTCCCACCCTGCCCAGTCATGCTGCCTCCTGTGCCAGTCTCTGCCCTCAAAACAAATGCTGAGAACCTGCAGAGACATCAGAGAGGAATTAACAGAGTGAATTTGGTGTTAAATCCACTCTTGACAGCTGGAGACGTGAGGAACTCCAGGTGGTGGGTTTATCTGAGCAGGAGACTGAGAGGCCCCCTGGGTCTCAGCATGAAGTCTCTACATGTGGTGAAAGATAGGATACCAAAGGGCTCTTGTTGTGCTTTGAGCACAGCAGGACATACATCTTGGAAAGTGAAAAATCCAGAAAAATCCAAATTGGAAATGAAACTCAAATGTCTTAACCGCGAACGCAACAAATGTCTGGAACGGCTAACCAAGGATGTGGTAATTTCTCCAGCATTTGGAGACAAAATCAAGATACCCTGGATCTCCCACAAGGTACAAGGCTTGATTCAGAGATCAGAGGGTGAAATGCTGTGGTGTGTGTTATGCAAGAGGACAGATCAGATCATCAGTCTGGTCTGCTCTGGCCTTCAGAAATATGAATCAATGTTGCAGCAAGGATATAGGAGAAATACCAGGAGACAAGAAACAGAATAATTAAATAACCGCAGTATTTTCAAGGGCTCACATCAAAGAGTGGACCTTTTTTTAAGCAGCACTGCAGATTTGGAGGAAGATCTTGGGGATGGAAGAGACTGTGTTATTTTCCTACTTGGAAACTTGCCCACTGTATGACTTTGACCCTAGAGATAAAGTTGGTCTTCACACTAGAGGTTCATGAGCTCATTCATGGACAGCACCTATTGGAAAATTACTGGAGTTCCGAGGTGGGCTTATCCTAAAGCATTACTGGCTTCCAAAATGTATTTGTCAGTCTTCAGTGGTGCAGGAAGACATGGTCTTGCACACAACAGATTTACCCAAATAGTTATTAACAAAATCAGGATTAGGGCCAAGCAGATGTCAGTATGACTGATTAGCTCAAAATAAACGCAGTTGTGAGATAAGAAATAGCTCTGGTTTTGCTTCTTCTTCGTGTGGTTGTGCGTACTCAATAGATGATGGGAAATGACATGTTAGGTATGAGGTAAAATGACTCATTCACTGCTGCAACTCGTAGAAGGCAAAGCAGAAGAATTCAGGAATTTTCAGTCCATGGGTATAATATAAGCAATGGCCCTGATCCAGGAAACTCTGCCATGGAGGTGGATTCCCTCAAGGTGTGGAGCCTCTTTGTTTTAGGATTGTGCAGGTGTAGAGTTTTATTTTGGCAGCTGAAACTCTCTAAACACTAACATTACTATCATTTTCTTTATGCCACACACATTAAAGTTCTGATAGCCAATAATATTATAAAAGAAGTAACCGCTGTTCTTCCATGGGAATATTAGTTGGTCTGGCTGAATGAGGAATACAAACCATTTTAGTGCATTTTCAGTGAGAGGGGAGGTCTACATTACCTTGTTCGGTCCATGTCATCAGCATGCAAAATGTTAGAAAATGTACAGAATAAACCTAATGCTAGACACTTGCATTAAACATGAACTGGGCCACATCCATCCGTGTACATGGAAAACTTTTAATCAAGTCCATTTGCTACACAGTTTTACAGAGAATATGCAAGTCAGGCTAAAGTCATGGAGAAGAAAATGGCAGCAAGAGCTATTTATTGGCACTCTCTTTGTACAAAACATAATTGCTTGCTCAGAGATGATAGAAAATCCTGAATTTTTTAATGTTCTTAGTGAAAAAATGGGTTTTGCTTTTCAAGGTACTCTATTTTGGTATAGATCCACGAAACTGATTTCTAGTCATTCAAAGAGTTATATTCATGTTACCGTTTTCTAAATGAAACATTTGTCTTTTTCAATTTTCAGTGCTTATTTTTCATTTCAATAATTTAAGAAAGAAGCTATCCAAACCATTGCTGAATGAACCATTTTAGTCAACCTAATAAAGGCATTCATCTCCTCAATGATTTCGTTGTGAAAGTGACTGGGGAGAAGGAAGAGCTGTTTTAGATCAATCGGAAATGAAACCATTTTTGTGGAATACTTCTTACAATTATTCTTTCCAGTAGGCAAACATACCAACACAGTAAAAGATCTTCACACAAGTTTCTTTGAAAACCTGAAATTTTTTAGTATGGATTGCACTCTAGAGGATTTAGTCAGCCTCTCAAAACACCGACTTGATCTCTTTGCATCTTATTTTATTCATTTTCAGGCTGAGGTTGACACTGTTTGCACTACAGAAATATTATGAGAATAACATTCTAAAAATGGGAAAGATTCCCCTCTTTGACTGCAGCACTGCTGTAACTCTTGTGTCTAGTAGTGCCATTACTCATGTTGTTCAGGCAAAGAAATGTGTGGAGTCATGATTCCTCCTCCTGTCCTACCTTGCTCTCTTCCCATCTTCCTTGTCCCTGTGTGTGCTCTGGCTGAGCTACTGGCTGATCTCCAAAGTCAAGGCAAAGGTTTTCTGTATTTATTGCTTCTCTCTGTTCTGTTTGCTGCCCTTTTACCACAATACTGCCTCTGCTTTCCCTCTCTGCTTTTAGTCAACAGTGAGTGTTAAGATAAAAGTTCACTAACTAGCATACTCCCACTTCTTCTTCTCCCTGGGTCCTCTAAACATTTTCATATCCTGGTACTCTGAGGCATACAGGATATTACTGAGAAGTAGTTGAATCTAATCTAGGTTCCCAGAAATGTATGGACTTATTTTTACATATTTACACTTTTTTTTTTTTTTAATGCTGTTCCCCAAGAGTCTGATCTTCAAGCTGGGGAAGCTCTGCTTTCTTAGCAAGAATGTAAGCCATCTTGAGAGGATGGGAAGCAAGGATTTAGTATGATTAGGTTTGAAATTAATCTCATCTCCTCTTTAGATACCAAACTGAAGTGTTTAATTTAGGAGATTTGTTGCTCTGAAGTCCTATCTAATCACATGAGATGAACACTGCACATTCAGCAGATAATTCAGTTCTTAGCTGGACCCATCACCGTCATTCAAAAAGGGAGAAGTGGCTTGCTTGCAATGTGTGTCCGCAGCCAGGTCTCCAGTGATGCAAACTGGTAGCACCTCTTTCACAGTGAGTGGAACTGTATCAGCTTATTCCAACTCAGGCTCCATCCTTCCAAACTTTCCTGTGGAAAAGATTGCTACTCCTTATTTTTAGCCTCCCCAGACAGAGCAGTTTTGCTCCATTGATGCAATTCCCCATAAAACTTATGGTATTCTATAGCAGCCAAATTCTGAAGTATCTCTGAACCTGACAAAGGTCTACAATGACTGCTCTCCCTTCCTTGCCACGATCCCATTTCATACACCTGCTAGAAAGGGCTTAGAGAAACAGAAATTTGTGGGCAGCATGGCCTTGTTTTGCCCTTGGAGGTGGGAAAGTGTTTTGGGTGCAGTCAGGGTTCTGACTCAGCCATATGGTTCTTCTTCATAGGGTGGTATCAGAGAGAAGATAAAGGACCCAATATATGGGGCAGACAGAACAAAATGCTTCTGAAGAGAATTTGCAACAACTTTGCAACCCGCAGTGGTAATGGTTTTTGGTCAGGGATTGCCTTGATAGTTCTCTGAGTGAAGGCCAATTTTCCTTTCAAGGCACTGTATATTTAGTTATTTAATCAAGCTAAATTATTCCTTCTCTCATCACCCACAGTTAGATCATGGCACGAAATTAAGCACAGCCTTTCATTCTACCTCCTCTTGCCTCTCTATTTGACCTAGACTTTGGGGAGCCATTAAGTTGTCTGAGATATTGATTTAATAAGGGTAGGAGAATTAAAAAGGACAAAGAGACACCTGACTAATTGGCATTTCCAAGAGATTTTTGTAATCAGCCAATGGGGATTTTATAAGGTATGAAGTATTTGCTTTCACATAAATTTCTTCCACATTCTTTCTCTCATGTTTGCTCGGTAAACCTTCTGGAATAAAGATCACATCTGCCTCTCTGTAAGCTTTATACTTGGGAGGTAATTGAGTTGGCTCTTTGTTATGAGAGCATGTACTCGTTTAATTGCACATATGTGTCTGTGAACACACTATCCCTGCTTCTCTCCTAAATTTGATTTGGAATGAATCCCACGAAGGGCTGTTTTCCAACGTTAATGGATAAAAGGTCTTTACCAAAGGGAAAAGTATTCAAACACTAAATTTAATAAAGTTTAGTTTGAAAGTTATTTCTTTGCAGGAACTCTCTTTGAAAATACACAGTTCTGAGACTAATTCCTTTCTCCCCACAGTGATTTAATAGCAAGTATCTTCTGTTGGTTTTGTGATTTGTAACCAATCAAGTTTTATTTTGGAAATATGGCATAAGAACATGACGATTCAATGGCATGACAGTAACACATTTATACTGCTGCAAGAGTTACTTATTACATCCTGCCTTGCAATGCTGAGCAGTAATGCAAAACTTCAGGAAGATAAGATCCTTACAGTGAGATGAAAATAAACATAGTGATAATCTTTATTCCATTTCTGTGCTTAAGATGCTGACCGAAAGGTAGTGATGCAAGTATTCATCTTCAGCATGTTGCTGTCAGGAATAGCAAAGCAAAGTGCTAGGAGGGAGGTGATATGAGGGCCTGGAGATCTGTCCCTTAGGCTGAGAAGTCACATTATTCAAGTTGCATTAGGCAGTATAGATTAGGTAAACTATACTTAAAGTGGTGGTGTGTGTCAGTTTGATAGATGACTATCCTGTGGACTTTTTATCATTTTCCATTAATTTGAATTTTATTGTATGCCAGAGCTCAGCAACTTATTGTTATGAGTTGACAACCTGACATTTTCATTCCGTTTATACTTAGCACTTGTTTAACTCAGATAAAACTGCCAAGAACTGAGTTCTTCTTGAATGAGGACATCAAGATCAGGGTCAGATGAATGATGCATATTTGTGCCAAAGGATGTCACTCAAGTTATGGCTCCCTCTGAGCTTATGAGAGAAGGGACAGGGGCAGACTGTCTTTAAGTGTGGCTGATGGTTCTGCCCCAAGATGTGATTTCATACATCAGCAACTCAGTCATGTTGTTTTGTGCCAAGTGATGCTTCTGCAGTGTATAGAGGAAAAAAGTCCTCTTTTGTTTACTGATTCCTCGGTCATCCTCTAGCTGTTAAAAAATGTATTGTTCCCTTTTCGGTCTTCTCCTGGAGAATTTGGAGACTTTTAGGTCTTGGGTTTTTAGTCTATCCCAGTAGCAAGGCTATAAAAGCAGCACATGCTTCCAAATATTAGTATTTTCCTACCAAACTGCTTATGCTGGATTCATAGGGTGTTTGTAACAGAACACTTGATATTCAGCTGATTTGTTAGAACCAAGTAGATGATATGAAAATAGGGCTCTCAGTTGCGTGCTGTAACCACTGTTTCATTGAATATAATGAGAAGCCAGAATCTGGTTTCAAAGAGCAAAGAGACATTTATAAAATACTCTCAGCAAAATTATGGTTCTGATTTCAAAATTTATTCAAGCTGTAGTTGCCTGTATTTCCAGATTTTACTTGGGCATCAGTTTATTCTGCATGCTGGGACAAATACACAAGTACTGGTAGGCAGGGAGTTGTGCATCCCCCTATTTTTGGTGTTAAGAAATCAAAATTAGTCTGTTCAAGAGCAGCAGATTTCCATGTCTTCCATGTCTCAGGTCAGTGACCAACTGGCTGCTAAGGGGAATATTTTGCTTAAAGAATTAGAAAGTGATATTTTCTAAAGAGGATGAGAAACATCTTTTCTTGTCGCCTGCTCTGAGCAAAGCCAGAGTTGTAACTAGAGGTTAGGCCAGAAGGAGAAAAACATTCTTCAAAATTTGGTAGACATTTGTCTCTTTCAAGGTGTTGGGATTTGTGGCAAAGTTCAAAGCTAGACTAGATTAATACTTTCAAGCCTTCCTTGAATCCTGGCTTACGTCCTAGTTCTATATCCATGCTCATAAAATGGCTACTGCTTAGGTATGTGTAAGAAAGCAATGGCACAGAAAATTTCTTTTTCTAGGTTTATCCAGGTGGAGACTATCAACATTTTGCTTCATAACTTTCAACTTTGACAGAGAATTGGAATTTCTGTAATATTTCAGTACCTCTGAAGTGTCTACTATATATGGAAGTGTTTTAATATTTTTTTTTCCCAGAAATAAAATGAAAACTGATATTTTTAGTCAAAGAGGATATCCTGAAGTCTTCAGGTGCTCTGAGTTTTATCACAAAGCTGAAATTTTCTGTTGAAGTATTTGCTAAGAGCACATTTTTGTTTTCATTTGCTGCTAACTTGTTGATATGCATAAAAAGCAGTACTGGCTAGCTGACCTACACATTGGCCTGGCCCAATGTTCGTGTTGTATCAGGAGAGAAATCTGTTTGGGAACCATTGTCTTGCCTGGACAGAGAAGAAAACAGGACTGTGATTTTTGTCTGGGCAGCCCTGGGATGGCATAGCTACAGGAGAGCTGCAGAAGGAATAGAGCCCTCCAGAACTTGTGTCAAGGTTCCTGGGGTAGGGTCTTTTCTAAACATGATAGTGCTCTTATTGCTCGTCTTGTGTCGAGCGGCTACATTTATCATTTGTCAAAGGATGCATCAAAAGAAGAATATTTCTTGTTGATGTCAGCTTAATTGCAAGGAATGTCAGGCCTACAAGTTCTTGACACCAAACAGTTTTCATCCAGAGAGTTTTGAAACTGGGCCAGCTTCTTAGCAAGCATTGCATCGCTGACTTTGACAGGGCAATGCTAATTTACACCAATGAAGGGTCTCGGTCTTGTTCTGTGCTTTCAGAACCAACACAGAAACCCAGTTAGGAATGACAGTTTCAGTACAGCAAGGAGTACTGGAGGGCCTGCTTATCTGCAAATCGGTGCACACCTTGTAATTTATGCAGTGCGAAGCCTAGTAACAGTGCTGGGGAGTCAAGTACTTCCTGATAACCGCACCTCCTGGAATTGTGCAGTGCTGCGGTTAATAAATCTTAGCGATGGCACACAGCTAAGCTGGGAAAAAATGAAATCAGCCGCTCGGGCAGCAGAGCAGCCGTCTCAGCCGTGCTGATTCACCCAGAATGATGCACTCCAAGGGGTTTTCACCGCCTAAACAGATGTTCCCCTAGCGCAGGATGCTTTCCATTTTTATATCGTTCATGCTGGATTTGTGTGTTGTAGATCAGATCTTCAGCTGCTGTAACCAGACCTGTCTAGTCAAATGCTGTCGGGGCAAGACTCATGCTCGCAGACCCCGTCTCCCACTTCCGTCTGCGGCGCAGGCCCCCCTCCCGCTGCAGGCGACGCCAGCTGCGCGGCGGCCCGAGCTGGAGGGAAGCCACGGCGCTGTGCTGCATGTGGCACTGCGTCTCCAGGCAGGCTTCGCTGGAAGGCGATTTTCCCAGGTGGCGGGAACATCGCTCCCACCAGCCCCGGATGCCTGTCCGCATCGCTGGGGAGGGTAGGACCGCACATCAGCCGGTGTTCAGGTGGCCTGGAGGCTCTGCATCGCCCTGCTGGGCACAGCGGTGCCACGCCACGTCGTTCCGCTGGAGGGGTGGGATGGGGAGAGATCCTGCCTTTACGTAACATCTGTATAGATATTGCTGTCAAACCATGCACTTGCTTTATTATTTTGGCTCTGCAACATTCAAGCTGATCGTGCACAGACAATCGTTCATCCTCCTTTAGCCCTGCAAAGAAGTTACAGCTATTTTTCCTTTTTCTTTAAGAGCAGCTGGGGGATTGTGACTTGGTGGCATGCTGATGCAGAAGAGAACAATAAGCAAGGAAGGCAGCCCCCTAACAAGTGTATGTCTCCAGTAGGAATAAAGGCAACAGAAATATTGGCCAGGTTACATTGCTATGGCACGTTTTCATAATCTCCAACTTTCACATCGTCACATCTGATAGAAATGATTTTGTATTTCAAAGTTTCACAGAGCAATCTGAAGTTTGCCCTTCACAGGTGCTGTGCTGGGTCATTACTGAGAGGTGGAGGAGGCAGAGGAGGATCACATAATGTAATTTTTAAAGAAAGTGACTGTACAATGCCAAGCATGCTGAAGTGTTAATCCCTATTTGAGACTATTGCAGTGCAATACAATAAATACTAATAACACATAGTAGCAATTCCAGATTTCTGTCAGTTTAAGAGCAACGACTTTTTAGTCGATCATATAGCAGTGTCTTCTTACCTTGTGCTGCTTCTTGGATGTTGTGGAGCTCTAGTCCATAAGACTAAGGCTCTGCTTTACAGCTCCAGGTCCACCTCGTCCCTTTGCAGAGCTTGTGGACAAATACAGCCTTGGGTATGAGAAACACCCAAGTGTCAGGCCCAAATTCTGAACAAAATGTGGAAGTGCCGTTCTTAAACTTATCAAAATATACGGGAAGCTTTTTATATGTGTGAAACCAAACAGAAATCTGTATGCTTACACTTGGAGGTGAGCTGAAGGGCAAGGTGAAAACTTTACCCCTGAGATTCAGCGCCATGTGAAGACAGATATGCTGTCTATAGCATATAAAAGAAAGGCAGAAGTTTATGAAGAAGTGGGGCTATTAATAGTCAATATCTAGCAGTGGCTATCATACAGTGTGATATGAGATACTGTGATTTTCCCTAATCTAGATATGGGGGCCAGAAGGACTTAAGAAAGGAATAAGTGGTACCTTTGCTATCAGAGTGCAGTAATCACTGGCTGATGCTGACTTTTAGCTAGTTGCCACCTTCGCACTAAATACAAGCTTTTCAAGCATCCTGTCCAACTGCCAGTCCAGACTTGAGGACTGATGTGCCGCCATGGCATCTGCTGTGGGGTCAGGGCTTTGATTAGTGAGATCAAGGGCTTTTGTTATTGTAAAATGTGGATTAGACCATTGATGCCTTTGTTTCTGCTTTGGCTACTAGCTCATAGAGAGGGAAATCATGGGAGAAACTTTCTTGCACAGAATTTTGGTGAGCTGTTGCCTGAAGAGCTTGTTGTAACAGCCACTGTGGGACTTCTCGCTGCTTACAGTACAGACCAACTTTTGGCTGCCCCAGGTAGTAGCTTGTCTAAACTGATGTCACTGTCTTAAGATTATGTGCCATGATACCTAAGGTACATATTTGCATTTATTTATTGAAATAAGGTGAAATTCTGAGGATACCAGTAACGTGTTGTGTTACTCTCCATCCAGTAATGTCAGAATAATTCCAGTGCTCCATGCTTTCCCGTAAGCTTTCAGCAGCAAGGTTTTGGATAGAATTGCCCAAAATCTCAGGGCTTTTCCTCTGAAACAGTTTCATGTGAATTTCCCCTAATCCTTCATTAGATACCTCTCAGGTATTTTCATTTCAATGAACCCCACAACTTAAAGGGATACTTGACCACAACTTCAAGATTTTCATCTGCTTTATATTGGAAGTCACAGAAATCCATTATTCATTTCAGATTTGTTGAAATGTTCATGAACTGAGCACTACTCAACCAGAACAGAATTCCTACTGAAATCCACACCAAGGTAAATTTTCTCTTGTTGCTGATTTTATGGAAATTTGCATCAATGTTTCATCAGTGTCCATTTTAAGTAAGTTTTTCCTGCACAACCTTAAAGGATATAGCCATCTCCGAAGAAAATGGGATCTTCTTCTACTGTGAATTGACAACAGTCACAGAAGGGTAACACTAGATGGTGTCTGCATGGCCTATGAAACGAAGAGTGAATAACAATATCTATGAGTTACCTTGAATCTCAGCTGACTTATTGATGTGGCTGTTGGCATTATAAAATGCTCAGTTACAGTGTGAATGAATGTTCCAAAAGCTGGAGCAATATTACTCTTTATAAAATGCAGGGTTTTTTCCTATGCTATTTCTTGTAGCCTTCTTTTGGTTTAAAGAAAAACATAAAGCTTCTAATTAACTGGAGCAGAAACTCAGAATCAATATAGTTCACTCCGTAGTGAATATTCTGGAGCCCCAACCTCTCCATGTTATTACAAGAAGATAAGTGATGTCTTTCTGCAGCATGCAGCAGGAACCCTTATTTAGATTGCAGTAATAGAGCTAAAGCTCCTTAAAAGTTATTTTTAACTGGATGTTTAATTTTTAAGTGGATGTTTAACAGGGTTCTCTGTACATAATTATGTCCCCAAACTGTCCAGTACTGACTTAGAAAATTATGTAGAACAGTCAGTTACCATCTTCCATTAAGAAGAGAAAAATGAGACAATTTTAGTCACACATTCAGAGATTTTTGAAACCAGAGTAGGTTATGGCCGTTAGTCTGACCTCCTGCATGAAACATCTACAAACTTCACTGCAGCACCTCACGATTTTTTTCTGTCCATGATAATGGACAGCTTTTTAGCCTTTCAGTGCGACTGCATGGGATAGAGAATTCAGTTCATCATATTCAATTATTATACCCTTCACAGTTTAAAGAAAATGCATGTCCTGTTTCTACTTGAAGTTTGTCCAGCTTTGGTTTCTACCTAGTGGATTTCATTATGCCTTTTACTCTATACAGGACACCTACAGTTAAAAATCTCTTTCTCATCGTTATACTAGTTACTCTACCATCCAGGTATCTGTGAGCTGTGATCATATTACCTCTTAGACTTCTCTGGGATAAATCAGATTAAACTTCTTTAGTCTCAGTCTGATTTTCCAGACCACAGGTCATTCCTGTAGCACTTTTCTGAAACTCTTCCAAATTTTGAATAGCCTTTGTAAAGTTTGGATGCCAGAACTGCATGCATTATTTCAGCAATATTCTCACTAGAGCTATATACTGACTCGTTCAAACTCCCCTGCTTATTTATCTAAAGATTGGAATTGCTCTGGAGGGTCATGTTCAACTGATTATCTAATGTGACCATGAAGTTGTTTCAAAGTTAATTATATCTGAGTTGCTGGTTCATAACTAGAAGGGTGACATAAAGCATTTGTTGCAAGATGTATGAGCTTGCATTCGGTTTGAAAATGCAAGTAATACAATTGACAAGGAATTAATCCTTATAACAGATGTGTTCCCCACATCAGTTTTATCACCCTATATCCCCTTTGTGTTGTCTAAAACTTCTACCACAGTGGTTTTGTTTTTTTCCTACCACTTATTTTGTTTTTGTCTGTGCTGTTGGTGTAGATGCCATTGATAGCAGTAGCTGGCACCAAGAATAGAGCCCTCCTAAATTCCAGCCTCCCTAAATGACAGCTATTCTGCTAAAATTACTTCTGGAAATCCATTCATTAACCAGCTTTTAAGCCATTTAACACTAATGGATTGTTATGTGGGAGTGAGTTAAACACCTTAAAAGGTCTAAATATTTTTCCTTTTTGCAGCTACTTCTGTCAGCCAAGCTGGCAATCTTCACCAGGACTGTAATCAAGTCCTGCAGGTTTACAAATGTTATTAATGACTGCTGTTTAACATCATCCCTAATTGCCAGTGGAACACTAAGTATCAGGTTAGGCTCTGAATATATCATTCTGCTTCCTTCTGAATCTGGAACAGAAACATTTGTCAAGTATTTCTCCATTTCCCACGTTATGATTGATAATTTTACTGTTCTTTACTAGCATTGGAACCATCCCATACAATCCAGGATATACAAAGATCAACTTTTCCACCTGGAAATGATGCTTCTCTGGAACTTGTTGAGAGAATATATGTTTCAACTATAATATCAGCAGAAAGCCTTCCTAGGTTGGTGGGGGAATTGTGGGAAAGGAGAAAACGAGTCCTACTCTGGAGATGCCTGATGTCAACATCTCAGCTTCCTCAAATCCTGGTGGGAGAGAGCCTGTGTGGGGGCCTGCGTGATGGGGCTGAGGGGAAGGGGCATGCTGATACATCGGTTCTCATGATGACTCTAGCACACCGTCTGGACTCCTGCCCTCCGACAGGTTTCCTTTTGGAGCAAAGCCCCCTGAAGAGGCAGCTCCACCAGACCTGGCTGAGTGCTTCAGCCTTCCTCCCACTCATGCTTCACGTGTGAGAGCCGATTGATCTGCCAGGGGTTAGGAGGCTTCCCAGGGAAGTACGTCCCCAGGTTCGCGTCCTTGCTCTGATTTGGAGTGGTTCCCTGACCGCCAAGCAATACGGGCCGTTTCTCTTTTGTCCAATGAATACTTAATTGAAATCAGCTTCAAATCAGATGGAGCAAGAACTTGAATCTGCAGCTCCCTTTTATCTCCAGGGAACTTCCTAACCACCGGACTGCATACTCTCATTCTCTCTAGCTCGGTTCATATGTAATTATTTATACGGAGAGGGGAGGTTCCAAGGAGATGGGGGCAGAGGGTGAGAGAGAGTTAACTAGAGGAGTGTGTGTGGGGAGAAAACCTGGCTGTCCGTGGCTTTCTGGCGGGGGTGTCCAAATTGCTGTCCCTCTTCTCTCTGACAGCACCTGGGAGGTGGGAGCCAGGCCTTCTCTTTGGAGGGGAATAACCCAGGCAATGACTTCTTTGCTGTTTGGCCTCCTCTTCTCTTCCCTCTCTGGGTCTTATGGGTGAAGGTTTTGGAAGCACAGTGGCTTTGTTCTGATGTATAATGAAAACAGATTCAAAAGCTCTCCCCCAAATGTTTTTTTTTTTTCCTTCTGAATTGTGAAATAAAATTCTTGTTTTCTGGCCAGCCCAGGGTATCACATCTGAGAGGCAGAACCTGCAGCAGAAAGATTGATGGAGTCAAACCTGACAAAACCTGATTGTGCATTCCTTTTCCATTAGTCAGCAGGCTCCTCTCTATAATAGATCAAGACTTTTTGGACTAGTTGCTCATTCTTAGGTTGAGGTATACTCTTTCATTCATCCCCTTCAGGCATGCTGTGGAAGCACGGCTCCAATTAGCTCAGCACAGTCCACTTCCCCCAGCCCACCTCCATCTTCCCTGCCTGGTGCCTGCTCACTTGCTGAAGGACATATCAGGATGTGCCAGGGTTGATTGTTTCACATTACACAGAGCGAATGTGGTCATTCTGTGTCACCATTTGTTCACTACACGTCTGGTTCAGACACAGGGAAACCTTTCAATGTCAAGGTGCTAGTTTTATGAGTCTTTCTGTGTGTGTGTGGCGGAGGGGGGGAGATGCTTCAGGAGGAGGCATAAAATATAGAAAAGAAACAGTCTGAGGGCACCATAGCCTTTTCACTGCTGGTTGGGTGTTCAGAGCACATAAGCCAGGCCAGGGGAGTCACAGCTTTGTTCCACTGACTTATACCAGATCAGCCCAAAGGCTGCTGCCTCACAGCACATGCTGTGTGGTGAGGGAGGACCAACGTCACAGCATTTTTTACATTTTTTACGGTATTGCAGCTCTCAGTTCAGCACAGCTGCATTAGCACGGTGGGGAGTGACAGCCTAGTGCCAGAAACTTGAAATGGCATATTTTGGGGGGCTCTCAAAGCAACCCAAACCACACAGCACAATATTTTCACTGACTTTTGGGACTTTTCACCATAGGTTACACTTTTAGGTTTTACATTGCTACCATAAAGGCTGCGGGCCTATTCCTTTCACTTTCTGTGTTTTGAAGAATAACAGCAAAGGTTTTCTGTCCTGGGAGCACTGCTCTACCTTGTCTATAGCAAAGAATGAAAGTGATGAGCTGGAAAGTTTGTTGTCATACAGATGTGCTCATCAGCAAATATCTGCATCAGATCTTTTCATTTTGATTTTGTCTTTGCTTTTTTTTCCTTTATTTCTTCCCCAGGGTCTCCATACTATCCCCAAACGTGCATTATTTTGCTTATTCCTGTTCTACGCAGTTAACTCGTACCAGTCTACTTATACTGAATTGTCAGTGCCATGTGTACCTTTTGAACACTTTGTAAGAAGTCTGTGTCAAGACGATATTTTTCTTGGAGGAACATTTTTTCTCTTGTGGCTGATAAGGGATATAGTAGCAAAATTGCTGAGTCAAACTTGGCAAGTTTAATTAAATGGACTTTATGAGGCTTCAGTGAAGATGTTGTGTTCATAAGGAAAAGCTGTAAGCTAGGACTTCTTAACCACAGGAACATTTTTACTCATTGGAAGAACTAGGTGGAGTTTTCAGTTTGGGCTGGATAAAGATTTCCAGGCGCCAAGATGAGCTCTCTGTAACACAGGGGCATGGTGTACTGACCTACACAGTCAGTATTGAGGGACTGTTTTCCCTTTGCAGCTCTTGCAGGGGAAAGGGTAAATCTGACTTTGCTTTTGAACAAATGCTGGCTTAATGCTCTGGGCATAGTAGGTGATGTGCACGATCCTTTGTGACAGAGGTGATACTACCATGAAATCTACCTTGTCTAGTTCTATCTTGTATCCCAAAACATAAAGGACTGGTAGCAGGCATTGCTTCGAGACAAGGTTATGTTAGCAGTGACCTGGAAGATTTGCTTTATGAAGGCTGCGCTTATTCTAAATGTCTTCACACATCTTCAGAATGGTAAGTGAATTATGCTACATCTGTGACAGAATGACTGGAAATGGACCCAAACTGAACAGCTCATACCTAGCAGTTGAGGATTTGGTTCCAAGGATTTAACTTGTTGTGTTACAAAGCAAGGAGCAAATGAGAAAGTCAGTTTTGTGCTGAAAGCATCCCATAGCCTGGTTAGTAGAAACTTTTGGTGCATAAATCAAGGTTTAGCTCAAGCCTCAGGTTGGATTTGCTGTTGAGCTGTAATGCTTATAAATGCTTTTTACAGTGTAAATGATGTCAACCTTCGATGTTTATGAAACCGTGGAAGTGCTGAGTCGAAAACATTCACATTAATAAGGAAATGCTGGGAACCACTGGGATTGTGCCAGTGTCAACCAGTGTTATTAAGCTAAGAAGTTCTTTGGTATGGCTGAGCTAGGGAAGATCATACCCAATTTATCTCTTGTGGTTACTCATTTGATTCATGGCTTCTGAGTCATGGCTTTGTCTTGGACTGAAAATACCAACTTTCTTATCAACCAGCTGAGAAAATTGGTTTTTTTTTTTGAAAGATTTGACAATATTTTCACACTAATCAGAGATGGGCCACTCATTTACCAGGAACATATCTTAGCGGTAGCCAGTGCCTTACTGATGCATTACTATACTGCATCTCCCTGTCCACAGTGCCTCTGACTCTGATCTGAGTTTAAACAGTGAGATTTATTTCTTTGAGGCCCAGCACGTATCAGTGCAGCATTACAGTTGCCGTCTTGTGCCAATGGGTACCTGGTTGAGACTGAGTGCTCACAGCCTTTTCCATACAGTGCTGCTGGGAGGATTTGGGATGCTGGGCAAATACAAGGGTTCCTTTTCTTTGGTGTTGTCCTTCGGTGCTGCACTAAGGGAAATGTAAGTCTTCCATATGTCTTTGAAGTTTCCTCATCAGACAATCCCGAGACATCAAATATAATAAAAATAAGTGGTTTTGTTGGTGCTCTAGTCACTGCTCAGTATCTTCATGTAAAATAAAAACACTAAATGAGTGAAATCACTGTTTTTCATCTAATTGCTGATGGTGATTAATATAATTCCATTTGATTTGGTAAAAAAAAACACCATAGTCTTTCCCTTGGAATGGGAGAAGTCTATTCATTAGGCTTGCTAAAAAGCAGCTGCAGTTTCTGGGTGACACCCAGCTCACGGTCCTTTGTCTCTGCTCTGTTTTGGATGCACCTCTATCGTTTCCCACATGTGTTTTTCAGCAGTCACAAAGCTTTGTGGTAAGATACAGTAGGAAGATATTATCATTGCTATTTCATAATGCAGCTATGGTCACGCACAACTCTGGGGCAGATGGAAGCTCTCTGAGGTTTTTCTGTTCTGTGTTTTGAAGGTGGTGCACTCCCTAACATAACATGTTCTGTATGTCTCAGCCAGAAACACCCAAATGAGAAATGAGGAATATCAGTTTTATCTACCAGAGCTGACTGAACAACCATATAAAGCAAGTCTCATTGGTTGCCACTTGGACATCTCTAGAAAGCTTCTTTCACAAAAAGGCCCATAAAGGCTCACTAAAACCTCTTCTTTTTTTTTTTTCTCCCCAGTGATACATATCATTTGGCTGAAGAAGCTTGAAAATATTGTAGTTTTGGGCCTTCTTTATGCTTAATCCATCCTCAAGTCCCCCCACCCTGCCTTCTAGAAAGCCCATGTTAAAGAGCCTGATTCACAATTGTGCTGTTCCAGTTTAATGCTAACACAACTCCTCTGAAAGTAAGAGCAGGAGAAAATCAGGGAGAGCGATCACTCAGTCCCGGAACAAACATGGCTTTCAGCAGGGTGCAAATATGAGTAGGAGACTCCTCAGTGTAGCTGGAGTTTGCATCTTTGCTGATCTTTTCCTCTTAGGAAGTCCCCAGGCAAATAAATTGTGTGGCAGAAGAGAGAGAGGAGAGGGTATAATTTTCATTGCTATGACTTTTAAGCAGAGATTAGTTTGGAAAGTCAGGAAGTCCAGTATTTTGGGGAGAACAAAAGAGTGGTTTGGGTGAGGCAGTATTTGCCACAATTGCAGGGGGAGATTTTTGGGGTCGGGTGCAGCGGTTGTGTAGATGGGTGCAAGTACAGGCTAACCCTGCTGATTACAGTGGAGTTACGCCAGATGTGCATCAGCCTATGTGAGTGCACATTTTCACGTACAGCCTTTTTATTTCTGTTCATGGCAAGCTGCTTTTTCTCTTCTTTCAGCTTTCTCTCTCTAACATTTATGATGAACAATTGTCTGCTCCTTGTAATTGGGAGGGCGTTACAAGCCATGAATGCCTTTGTTGCGGTAAACCACTTCCTCATCATGTCTGTTATGTCCTTGCTTTGTAAGAACAGAAAAAGCTCTGTTTGGCATCTGAAAATAGGATAACATCAAGTCTTCTGCATCTGTCCAGCTGAGCATCTGCAGGGTCTATTATGCCGGATGCATTTAACCTGGCCTGGCACCAGAAACATTATCTCCATTCCCAGAATGCCCTGGGATGTAGTTGGATGTCAAATCCACATACATTTCACAGGTTCAAACAGACTACTGCAGCTTACCAAAAACTTGCATTGTTCTCTCAGTTTAAGAATAAAAGCCAGTATTTCACGTGCTGAAACTTCTTGCACAGCTTATAACCAAATGGCTGATATCTTTGTCCTAGAACTTTCTAATGCACCAATTTACACTGCTTTTTTTCTTAAAGCAGTTGCAAATTGCCTTACACATAGCTTATGCATATATTTTAGCTATGCAAATCATACTCACACAATGCCTGTTTCTGCAGACAAACCCATTCAAATTACTCAGTTCTAATGTCCTTCTGCTCCTAAAAGGAGCGGCACTGTATGGCCCCTTAGAAAGCCATACAGGCATGGTACCTGAATGCAAGCCACTGACCTCTGCCATGGACTGGTGGTGGCAGGAATCTCAGCACCTTGTGGGAAATGCAGTTTCAGGCTGTACATTGGCTACCCAAATTGCAAAGAGCAATACTGTTTTTTTGAGTTGTGAGTACCTGTACACCTGTACCAGTGAAGGTAGTGGTTCTACATCAAAAACGTGAACCTTGCATTTCTTACCTATCTTCTAAAGACTGTTTAGAAGCAGTCATGGACTGCCCAAGTGGTCCAAGGATCACAGCACAAAAGCAGTTATGTTAAGCTAATATCTCAGCTTGCCCAAAAAACGAGTGATGGGGGTAGGATTCATCTTCCTGCTGAAGGCTGGTCAAGATTTGCAGCCCATTTAAATGAGATTAAATGATACTAAGCTTTTATCTTTGTTCTTGGTAGGACTATTTATCCCATTTCTGTGATTTATGGAACGGTTTTCTGAATAAGGAAAAAAGGCTGACATAAGTAGAAGATCTCTCCCTGGGTCCCTGACAGCATTAAATGTGGTGCCCACACTTGAGTTTCTCCTCTCCATCTCATCCATCCTGAGTGCCACCTTAGGCCAAGCTGTGAGGTGTCCCCTCTCCTTTGTAGCATGGCCCCTGATGCCTCTGGGGCTCACCCTCTCTGTCTAAAGCCTGGAAAAGCTGAATCTCACTATTGATTCTTGCGTAGTACAGTGTGGGAGAGCATATCTACTTGTGCTGGGTTCACTGGAAGAGCTGTTGGAAGGCATGAAGGGACTGCAGATGAGTGGTCCTGAAATGAGTGGTACCCTGGTCCGGACAACCACTGCTAGAACACCACTGATTATAACTTACAGGATTTAATGTACAGGTAGCACTTAATTTAATGGCATGTGCTAATTGTTAGTCATGTTAATTTTGCAGTGAAGACAAGATTTCAGTGATGCTCTAAAAAAGAAGGGCAAATGAAAGCTGAACGTAAAGCCCAATGTAGCAAGATTTACTCCGCAGAATGGGTGCTTGCTTTTTCATTGCACCAGTTGAATTCTCTAAAATAAACAGAATAACGAATTTAAAGCAGATGCATGGGACAACAATCAGGTTTCATCTCTGGTTTTAATCTTTTTTAACCACAGCATTTGGCACTCAGAGCTCAAAGGAACTGCAGACTGAATCAGGAGTTTTCCGTAATCTGGCAGCTTGGAGGAAGCAGATTTGTGACTGTATAACAGGGAGAGATGAAACAGCGCTGTTCAGATAACTGAATTATAATAAAATATGCAAGTGTTGGAACCTGGAGACAAATGAACATCCAGAGCTCCTGCCTGTGAAATGTTATCAGATACAGCTTGGGAACAACAGAAATGAACAGTCAGTGGCCAGCTCCAGCACTGCGTCTTAAGTGATGAAACAGTGAACTTATGAGTTTTATTGGTAGTTAGTATTCTGTGTGCCACGAAAAATAATGAAATATGGAGTGAATCAATGTTATGTGAAATCCGGTCTTATGAATGAAGAGTAGTACGATACCATTTCAGTTCCCTTTGTGACTTCTGGGAGGGCCTTGTTCTTCTTAACATGGCAGCAAAACAAAACAAAACAAAAACTCGTGAAAGCCACATGGGTATGATTTCCCATTTCTCTGCTTGCTATGCCATCATTTACCTCAGAGGCTTTGCTTCACATTGTGTGACTACCCACAGCTTCTGATCCCGTGAGGCTGAAGTCATTCTTCAAACAGCAGTCAGCTTTTAAGTACGCGGTGGAGGGGGAGATGATGCTGGGCAGGACAGCTAGGCCCACACAAACAAATGTCTTTCAGACAAGCTGGAAGTTCCCTGGAGACCAGTCTTGTGACATGGTTACACCATCGCAGCCACGTTTCCAAAGCAGTGGCTGTGGTGGGTGCCTTTTGCCAACCCGCCTGAGACAAGAGTGAGAAGCCAGGTGTTACTTACCTGCGTGGTCACACTGGGTTGCTGGGACACTTGCTGAGAGCAGAGATACCCCAAAATAATGTTGGAGGAAAGTTTCACAAATTTACTGGGACCTCAGCAGGTCTTTCTTCTTCTTTTTCTTCTTCTTCTTCTTCTTCTTCTTCTTCTTCTTCTTCTTCTTCTTCTTCTTCTTCTTCTTCTTCTTTTTTTTTCCTCCGTGTAGTTTGAAGGGATAATTTAGACATTATAATTCTGGGATGTGTGAGCCATTTAAAAAATCTTGGGAACACCAGGTCTCCCTTGGTGCCAGTGTGAATGGCAGGCTGTGCCTGCAGCTGCTGTGTCCATCCATCTCTGGAAAGGCAGGTTATTTCACCTGTGTCTCCTTTGCTTCGTGTCACTGGTGCAAAGCCTCCTGGAGGCAGCGGGAGATGAGAAAGAGGGAGACAGTGCTGTGGCTGCAGTAGCAGGGGAGGGATGTGGCTCAGAGGCACGCACTGAATGAAACGGTAAGGAGCAGGTGGTATGCACTAGGGTAGAGCCCAATCCATTACTTCGTGAAAAAGTTTTCTCTCATTTTGCTATCTGCCTTGTGTTTCCGCTTCTTTCTTTGTTTTTTATTTTTTTTTATTTTTTTTCTCCTTTGTGAGCGATTTATTGTTAAGTGATTTGTCTTTTAAGTGCCCCTATAAGTAGACATTAAGTAGCAGTAAAAATTCGGAGGCATCTATGGTGTGGTGTCTAATGAACACCACTAGCCTGTAGTAAAGACATCTACCTTGTCATGTTCACTGAAGGCTCGTATCTTGATTCAAACTACGGTCTACTGATCTTTTTTTCTTCCTGGATTTACAGCTCTGGACGGTGAGATCACAGCGCAGCCTGATATTTCTTATTCTTTCCAAATGTGGAGAATGACTCCCTTTTTCAGCTCACATACGCGTAATTCATTTGTGTTCACAGCGTCCCGTTCTGATCTCCAGTCTCTTTTAAAACAACTCCACTCCTCCCCCTTCACTGCTTATGTGTGGGTTCAGCATGCCTTAGTCTATTTCTGTATAACAACGCTCGCAAAAGAGCACCAGAAATTATGAAACCACTTAAGCTTTCAGGCAAAAAAATCCGAAACTGTTTATATTCACAAATGGTACCTATTTAAACAGTTCTTGCAACTATTGCTTCCTCTGGTAGCAAGTTTAATAAAAAAAAAGAATTTAATTCCAAAAGGATAAATACGACAGCAGATATTTACACAAGAACTGGATTGTTTTTATGAAAAGAGCATTTTCTCTGCAGCCTTCCAAATGGGATCTAAACAACTGGACTTACAAAAGATTAAAACACAATCTATTAGTCCAGCACAGAAAAAATATAACCCCAAGCATTCTTGTAATAACAGCACATTACTGACAGAGTGGAGACTGCAGTACCATTCTTCTGCCCCATAATTCTCTGTTATTTTATTAAACTTTCTGCAACACAAAGAGATTGTTATATGAAATAGGTGAATAATATCTGCATGACATTTTTCAAAAATGCATGAATTAAGAAGAGGAAATACATAGGCTTTACTTGTAGAAAAGGCACTTAGCCCTTGAGAAGCATCAAAGAAAGTTGGAAGTGTGGGACGATGAGCAAGTTTTCCAACCCAGAGCTTGCACATTGCAACCCTGTTCCCGTACTCTCCCTTTAAAAAGGAGCAAGTAGCTACCCCAGGGCAAGGCAGGAGACAAAACAGTGTGTGGATGTTTGTGTATTTTGATGGACATGATGACAGCCTTACCAAGTGAAAGGAGCTTTGTCCTGAGTCCTGCTGAGAAATAACACTAACGCAGTATTTGGATGTTCCATGAACTTCATTTTCCTCTTCTTTAGAAATAATGCAACGAAAGACAACTCTGTCTTGCTGGTTAGGTAAGGTGTGAAGGAGAGATTAAGCCACCACAACTTCCAAACCAATGGGCTACAAAAGCAGTTAGCTCCTGTCCATAGCTGCAGCCGGCTGCTGGTTTTCTCCCAGCATCGTCAGAGAGACCTGGCTGGTGTGGTGGGTGCCTCCCTACACCCTTGGCAAACGAAGTGGGGACCTCAACCCAAGGGAAATGATTCTGAATGGGGGAGAGCAAAGCTTTGGTCCATGCCTAGCAAATCAAAGTGAGGCAGGTGGTACAAGTCGTACCAATTGCACAGCCTAGGCTTGCGGATTTGAAGTGGAGTGCAGAACCACTCCTAGGTGCATGTGAGTCCTCAGTCTAGGTGCTCAGGGACCTGGGACTTTGGGTAGTGTGTAGTGCATGCTTGTCACCAACCTGAAATACAGCCATGGAGAATGATGACTCCAGCAACAGCTTCCTTACGTACTGAGATTGATGGGATCAGTCTGGGATTGATGCAGCTTCAGAACAGCAATGCTGCACTCCTAGGACAGGCTCTCCCATGCTGCCTGGGCTGGATGGTTTTGCAGCACTCTCACTTGCATGTGGTGATTTCCAATATACCTAGTCTAAGTTTATGATGTAGGGAAAACCTTATTAAGCAATGATATGCAAATAAAAGAGACCTGAACCAAGGTTGTTTATTTTTATTTGTTTTCCTAATGTTATAATTTATCAGCTGTTAACATAGTAATGCATTGTTTTTTACTTCCCTTAGGTATGCATTTCTACGCTTTTTGAATATTTGGGCTGGTTTGAAATTTCCTTATAGATATGCTGCAACTTCTACAGAGACTAACAATTAACATAAATATTTTTAAAAGATAAATCTTATTTTCCAAGCCTTTGAGCAACTCAATTAATTTTAATGCTAATTGGACTCTATTCCAATTTTCAGTTTATGAAACTGATCTAACTATAATCTCTGAGTGGATGTCTCTGCCTCCGTCCTGCCTTCCCCCATATTTCAGTGTTAAACTCAGTTTCCTACTTGTTTTCCTTCTCTAGCAACTGAAGCATCAAAATAATGCAAAAAGATAGAAGAGATTTTTTTGTTTAGGTAACTTTTCTATCAGGAGGGAAACAAAAGAAAAAAACAGCAAAAATCTTGACAATTTATCATCACGCAACCCCAAACATGATGATAAATGAAAAGTTATCCTCCAGAAATTAAGATGCCCTTTTATCCCTGGTGACTTTGACCACTTGCAAAGCCTTTAGGCACCCATAAAGTGTGGGCCTGTCATTACTCTGATATGGCTTTGACAGAGAGGAGTGTCTTCACCCCAAAGGCATTTGACCATCCTGTACTTGGGGCTGATCCTCACCGTACCACATGACATCATTCCACATGTTTTAGTGGTTACCAACTGCTCTGCTGGACAGTAAAAGAAGCTGATCAAAGCTGAGTTCAAAAGATATGTTGATGATATATATTTTTTGAAGCACTTCCGCTAACCAAGCCCTGCATTCTCCCCCAGAATCAACACAGGCATATGCTCCTGTAGGCCTGCACAGGGAAACTGCTTCAGGTTGTTTTTTAATTTTTATTTCCAGGGAACCAGCTTGCTCTGAATGTATCATTGTCCTAAGCACTAGAAGAACAAAGTACTAAATATTGCGTCATAATACACAGCTTCTTCTGGAAGAGGCTTCACAGATGGAACGGATGGCCACGGCATTCTGCGCATTCCTTGCTTGCAGTCAACTCAGCTTAAAAAGATAAAGTACAATCTGCTGCTTGCTATCTGTCATGAGAAATGAAGCCTGATAATTTTGGAGTAATGTTTAGCTTGTCATTCTTGGGCCATTACACTGAGTTAGTAGTGCTAGGAGAAGGGATTTATTTCCTTCTCTCTCTCTTACTGTAATAAGTCTCAAATTAATAATGCTGCAGGCTTCAAAGTCTGTTTTGTTCATAGCTGCTGGCTGGGGAACAGGCAAAAACAGCGATCAGATTTGCAATGAACTGGGCATTAAAGCCCTTCAAAAAGTGTCTCTTGGCACCACAGTGAAGAGCTATTAACAACATTCCTGGATGACTGTAGAAAAATAACACGTTTTTATAAATGGCTATAATGTCTTGGGTTAGCTACCTGACAAATAGGTGTTTTCAGTTTGTTTAGCACCCAGTTCTTCCTGCCGAGGCCCTTTTCCATTGCTGCTTTATAGGACCATAAAAGGGAATCAGGTCCCAGTTTAGATGGAAATCAGGCCTTCGGGACGCAACCACCAGAACAATCTCAGCATGCCAGGTCAGTGTGCACCAGCCGTGCCCAGAAATGAATGGGAACCAGAAGCTGCAGCATTCGATTGCATCCACAACTACAGTATATTAAAAAAATGTCCAGAAAGCGAAAAACTCTAAAGAAAAAATAATAGCTAATGGTGGGGATTCCAACAATAAGGCTGACTTGGCTCAGAGTAACAAATACCTTTCAGGTGTGAATATCCAAAGTGTATGAGTTGACTGCTGTGTTAAGGTCACCACTTGCTTATGGCTGATCTTCTTGGAAGAGGATCTCTATCTGCTTTTCTCAGATAAGTCAAGCAAAATTTTAAAATTCATCCTAAAGTTTTCATTTTCAAAATTACATTAGTTCTTGTAACTTTCGAGCCATCATTCCTTGTGTCTAAATACAGGGATGTGCATTGCAAAGCCAAAAACGCAATGCTGAAAATTCTTCTGACTTGTTCAGGATGCTTTTTAGGTTACTACATTCATTGCGAGTGCCTGCTACACACAGAAACGGAAGTAAGAGTTACTTAAACCAATTCAAAATTTACTTTACAGAACATCAGCTAGTGCATTGCTGGTGTTAGGTGTTGACTGTTAGATGGAGGCATGACTCCCCACTGATAGGGCAGTGAACACTTGCGATAGAGATGCTGGTAGTAGTTGTCTGATTAAACAGGTATTGAAAACAAGGAAGAGAAACTTGGACGGAATGGGCTATCTCAGAAATTAGAGGTTTCCTTCTACATTTTGAAGCATACAGTGAATTCAAAGTCCCCAGGGTGATGCAAGGAAGAAGAGGGAGCAGTGTCATGTGTCTTTTTTTTTATTGGAGGGTGCTATCCAGGTAGAGTCACCACTGAACAACATTTTCTTTAGAGGAAGAATTTAGTTTTTGCATGCAATGTGTTTTTATGCAGTGAAACAATTTATTCCAAGAAGCAAGCTTATGCACGTGTGGTTCAAGGAGCTGAACTGTTTTAGAAGAGGGCACATAGCAAAGCAGGGTAGTCACGGGAATTAGGACAGAGTTCACAAGGGAAATTTTGGCATTGCCCATAGCTGAGTGACAACACAGCAAATGGGAAGAGCACAGGAAGGTCATGGAGTGGTCAGTTTTCTAAAGAGGGAGATGCCAGAAGCACGGACCCAGGCAGGACATACTGACTGCACCCTTAAAAGGTCTTTGCTGCAAGAATTCTTAGTGGGGGGTAAGAAATTTCTTGCCTCGTCTTACTGGAAGAGGTGGGAAGCAAGGACGTTTGTGGGAGTAAAATGCACTGCCTTGATCTGACCATTCCCTAACGTCACTCGTGGGTCCAGTCTAATCCTTCTCTCTGGCAATGCTGTTGTCCATCTGTGTTTATCTCTACTCTGAGTGTCCCATCGGCTTTTAAATTTGTGGATGTGCTCCAGATTCAGTGATGAATTTGTACTTTATGATATTTATATCTCCACCCTTCCTTTATTGTTGCACAAGATTTCATGCTGGAATTTCTAACCCCAGGTTTTTAAAGAGGTCTCACTGATTTAGGGGGGAAAAAAGAGCATTTTCTTCCTAAAAAATATACCTGTCTCTGGCAGTAGAGAAGAATACAACTAAGGATGAGGCAGTTAACTTTGAAGTGTGTCCTAGAGAGGCTGAGCCTCAGCAGATTGTGAGATTTATGAATTATGGTGGCATGAAAAAATAAGCCCTAGAAAACAAGTTGTTGCAGTTTGCAAAAGAAGCAGGGAACAAAATCCAAAGGAGCATGATCCTGCATGGGGGAAAGTAAAGCTTTGGCCCATGCCTAGCAAACAGAAATGAGGCAGTTGATTTATTGATTGTGTAGCAGGTAGCAGAACAGAAGAGAAAATGAATGGAGTATGTATTTCCTAGATGAGTCATGTCGTATGTACAAGGACCCCAGCCACCCCGGCAGTGGACAAGTGGTCTCAGAGTAGTGTGTTATCACCAGCTGCGACTCTGCCTGGTGGCCATTGGCTTCCCCAGAGGTACAGGTTTGGTGGGGCTGTGCAGAGGTCTGTATCTCCCTTCTCCTGCTTTGCGGCTCCCACTGCACCCTCTGCACTCCTGGTCCACCTGTGGTGTCCTGCACGCCTGTGGTAGCATCTGCACATCCTTCCCACTCCTCTCCCTGGGGAAATGAGCTTTCCCTCCAGTGGGACCAGAAGGGTTGTGATGGGACATCGAACAGATGAGTTTGCCCCAGTGTTCTTACTGAGCAGTCTGGTATGATTAGTAGGGGACTCTTAGATAACATGCCAAGAAATACAAATATACTGGGAACAGGGTGAAGAAAGATTGAGTACATCTGTGCTAGGAGGTAGTGTGGCCCAGGAGGAGCAGATCTGCAGTGTGAGACCCTTGGTTCTGAGGACCCGATGGGTTTTCACAGAGGATGAACTCTGGTTTGACCCTGTGAAGGTTGATGGTTGGAGTAGAGTAAGGTACCTTTCTGGATGTCATCTTTGAGTTTAATATCAACTGAGAGGGGTCCTATTCATGCACTCTGAGACTGCTCCACCACATAAACCTAAGTGCATGATATATGGATACCAAAATATCGGTTTCAAAGTGCACACATGGTCCACATTAAAATGCTGAAGCAGACACACTATCTTGGGCTGCAGTCAGCCCTCAATGCCAAAAAGTGAGCATCTGAAAGAAGACAGAGGGACCTGCATAATGAAAAAAGAGTCGTGAGCTACTCTGTAGTGAGACAGTCTGCAAAAAGGCCACATTATCTGGAAAAAAAAAAAAAATCTATGCCAGGGACATGCCTGCAGCCCCAAGGCATAATGTCATTGTGATCCTTCTTCCTTGCTGCCACCACTTCTAATGCTCCCCCTCTGTAAAGGCCAAATAGGGCATCGAGTCAGTGGTGCCATCATCCACCTTTCTCAGGAAATTCCTTCTCCATTCAGCATGAATGTGGTGCTCTGATAATTAAGTAGCATAGAAACTCCTTAATAGGTCTGCTAGAAGCATAGCAGCTGAGGTCCTGGGTGCAGCCTAAGCAGTCCTGGACAGCCATGCCACTTGGATGTTGTTCAGAAGGTCCTCGGATTTGCACTTGCTAGAAATTTGTACACAGCAGCTACAAACTCTTCCGCAGTCAGTGACAGTAACAGGCTCAAACCATTCATAAAAAAAGAAGGCAGCTTTTATACTATTGCAATAAGGTCTAATACGACTCACGAAGAGAGCCCACGTGTTTACAGGCACCACCAGTGACCCAGACCCCAAACAGAAGGGAACAGGTGAAGGTGCAAACGCCAAGGGATCTGGATGATGTTTGTTTCTGACACACTTGGGTACCTCTGTACAGAAACCCTACAGTCTGAGAGAGAAACCAGCATCGAGGCCCAGATTTTCCCTTAAAATCTTGCCAAGCACTCCTAAATATTTAGTGTTCAGGAAAGCAAAGGAGGAGATAGATCATTTAAGATCCGTATCTGAAACCAACACAGGGCCTCTTTCTTTCCCCCAGACGATCCCGAGGAATCAAGTGTACCCTAAAGATGTGCCACATCCTACTGAACACCAGTGAAGCTGGTCTTTGTCACAGATAAACAGCAACTTACTTACATGTATGTGGCTGTAGAAATTCAGGTTTTGAAGTTATCTCAAAAATGCATAGAAATGAATGAATCAGTGAATACAGTAATTGTTAATATAAGGAAATGACAATGCTGGGATGGTAAACTGGAGTTATATTTTCCTTCCAAAAGGAAGGAAAACTTCCCTCTCTAGAACAGCATACATAGGTCAAAAGTACATGCTATATAACGAATTATGAACTTTATATGCCTGCAAAAATGCAATTACTGTGTTTGGTATTTAGTATAATAATTTTACTAGAGCAGAAATAGACACCTTCTGAAGCTGTCTCTAATATATCCTCATAGCTCTCCATGAGTTTATTTTTGGGTTTACTTTTACATTATTCATTTCTTGCACTGAAACTAGATTTAAGGGATCAAAGTTTGACTAACTGTTACAAACTTCTGACTGAATATTTTTATTCTTAGCCTGTCACAGAGCTCTATTTTTAGTCAGCTGGAACAGTGGCAGGGTTATTAGCATCAGTAATTTCTGTGTTTGTGATGCATTTTTAGAATCTTACCCAAGAGGAAGTATTCCCAAATATTTTATTTAATCCGTTCAAAACATCTAACCCCAGGTTTTTAAAGAGTTCTGACTGATTTACGAGGTTGATCTTTTAACATTGACTTTATTATATTTTCAAGACCAAGAAGGCTACCAGCATCTTTGATTTTTATGGTATAGAAGAATATTACAGAAATCAGACTGATCAACAGAAACGGTTAGGATTTTTTTAGCAGAACTGAACAAGTTGCACAGTGCTTGGCATCCTTAAAGGAACTGAGCACACTCATATACCACAGAAATTAATAAAATTTAGAGTTAGTTGTCAGTACTTTTGAGGATCAAACCATGTATCTGTTTGCTTTAACTTCTTTGAAATAATTGGGGTTTAATGCACTTGTCTACAACTTGGTAGTGTTATAGGAATTAATCTAGGAATCAAAACACCTGAATGCTTTTCCAGGAAGAGCGGGTGACCATAAGCAAAATGTGGCATCACCTTTCCTACACAGCAGTGTCCGGGGATTATTCACCTTTGTGCAGTACATTATGCTTTGCAGATGATAAGCAGTCTACATATAAAGACTTTGTTGTCTCTATAAAGATATAAAGACAGAAATGGTTACATAAGTGAGAATTAAAGACAGTGAATCAATATATTCAGAATTTACAAGAATTTAGATCTCCATCTTTAAACATATGATTTAGTTGGATCCAATTCTTAGATCCAGCTGGATCAGACTGTTGTTCCTCCATAACGCTTCACATGAATTTAAACTTCAGTATAATCGTACCATTTTGTCTGAGTATTTGAGGGTCTGACCTAGTGAATAATGAAGTCAGTTGAAAACTCCCATTGAATCCTAAGAAAACTTGAACAGATGGTAAGATTTGCAATGGGAAAAGGATGAGTAATTGACATACATGTCAGGTAATCTGCTACTTACTAGAAAAATAACATAATTAGAGGAAAAAGTGTGGGAGAGCACAAGTGTGAGCATGTGGACATGAGTCTGCACTTGATATCAGAGTGTTTGCAGCTTGCCTGTCATTTTTCATATGATTTCTTAAGTGGTATAATTATACTTAGTGAACAGGGTATAATGACAACATGATGCAAAACGTAACATGCAAACATTTTAGCTTAAGTTAAAAACTATTTTTGCTTGATCTCTTGTTTTGCTGTCAGTATCACAAGGTGTTTGGGGAGACAACTGTCAATAGCAAGATATTTTCTGATAAAATGAACCGAAGTCCTTTTTCCTCCAGCCACTGTGTATTCCAAGGCCGCCAAAATCCCTTCTCACTCATTTTTGGCTATAAGAATTCAATAGTTCATTAATTTTATTCTTGTAGATATTGTGTAGTGCTAGAACCTCTGCGATTCACTCATTTTAGCAGCTAAGACACAACACGATTGTCCTCTACACTTTTCTGTGGCCTGTTGCAGGTGCATAGCATTTCTCCAGTAACTTGTAAGTGAGGGCATATTTATTACAAAGCAAGATGAAGTTACTCAGGGAATTCCAAAAAAGTGTTAGTGGCCAGGCAAAACCATTTGAGAAGATACACGAATATAAGCAGGTGCCTTTTCTGCAACCACAGTTTCAAGAACAATTTTGACATAAGCAGTGCCATGTGGGAACATTTACTGCAGGCAGAAGGTAGTAGAGGCATCCTATTATTTCAGGGAACAGCATCTTTGAAGATAAATTCAGCAGTCATTTCCTTCCCCTTCCCAAAAGTCCCCTTCCCACCCTACTGATTTGGTGGGTTAATTCTGGTCCAGCAACTTGCACTGAGTCCCCACACTGTTGTGTTCATTTAAATGTGTAGCCAGCTTTCTGCATCACCTGCATTTCTGCAAAGTGCGATGCTGGGAACAGCAGAAGTATAAACCCATCAAAACTTGAGAAGGAGCCAGGCTGGGGTGGGGGTGGGGGAGGATTCAGAAAATATTAAAAATACTTTCTTTCTATGCCTGCCATTCCTTCATGCTTGAAGGCAAATATGAAGTACTAGCAGTAAAATGGGAAGAATCAGCAGTAGCACATAGGTGCATGCCAGCAACAGGGGTAATTGTCATCTATGCATCAGATGCTTAAAATACCTCACGAGACAATGCAGAAAACAATACAGAGGGCTCACTGCTGATCTGGACTGTGGCTTCTTCACAGTTCATTGCCACTGAAAGAAGCAGCACAAATGCTGAGGAAAATGTTGTCCACTGAAATCACAGATTCTGTTTTACGGACCGGGGATTCTGGCTTGCAAAAGAGGCACAAAAAATCCTACCAGCAATTCAAATAATTTAGAGGTCAGTACAACATCCGTACCAAAAATAACATGGGCCGGTCTGCTTGGAATTTAGTTAAGTGAAGTAGAATTTTGATTCCAAAAAGACAGATATGAACTGAAGTCTTATTTTTAAAAGTTGTTTCACAACTGTTCATCAGGCAGGAACCTACGGGCACATCCACCCCACACAGCCGGGCACAGACCCCAGGCAGCTTCCCAACAGGATGGCGTATCTTCATGGCACAACGTGGGGACGCAAGAAGGTACTGGCTCGTGTCCCAGCTGCAACATAGATGGCTTTATGTGGGGCTGCACCCAAACTAATAATCCCTTTTTTGAAGCAAGGCCAATTAGCAATTATATTGCATCCGGCTCTGGAAATAGGTAGCTCGGGGCTCTTTGCCTCAATTCTCTGCTGCTGGGTGTAGACATGCCTTAAACCACAGCACAGTGCTGAAGAGACACTGAGTCTTGTGTTGTTTTTTAAAGTCACCTTTGAAAATCATGATGGCTGTGGAGGGAGCCTTCAGCTAATTTAATTTTCAATTGAAATATACTGCTTGAGGTCCTTCATTCAGCTCATCACGTCATCCTTGGCCAACATGAGTCATTAAGGCTTCCTGTCTAGGAAGCAGGCAGAGCTTTTCTGATTTAAGAGTCCCAACGTGGCAGGTAGGCGCATAAGTAGGTTAGACATGGCAATGGTGACTCCAAGAAGGAGCACGGCCATGCAGGCAGGAGAGGAGGAGCAAGGCATCATGCTCTGAGTTCCCTCTTTTGCGAGGTTAGAGAAGGCCTCAGTTCAATTCATTACAAACCACCCTCGTATAGAAAACAAGCCAGTTTCAACTTTTGCTTTGAGCCTCCACACTCTTTCCCTCCCTGTCTTTGTTTCCCCACTTTTACTTTGCTCCCAGCTCCCCCGCGCCAGCTGCACGCCCACCCCCGGCAGGAGCCCTGGCAGCTGGCTGGGAGCAGCGGCACGCAGCCCCGGTGCCGTGATCCGCTCTGCTGCAGGGTCGGGGGCCCCATCTCAGCCCCCCAGGACAGGGCCGATGGCTTGGCTGTTGAAATCTGTTCCTTTTCCAAAGTAATGGTGGTGGGAGTGGGCTTTGGTGGTCAAGTCCCGTTACCGCTTGCAGTTTTGCACAGTATTCGTGCACATGCAAGCTGAAGTGTCCGACTGTGTGCTCACACACGTGGTTCCTGCGCTGTCTTTTCTGCTGTGAATCTTTGGTCCAAGAGAATAATACGTGTAAAATTGCATTCAGTTTTTTACCATCAGACCCAAAATACTCATAGTAAAATTTGCTTAGAGAGGCTATATTTTCAGCCACTGCATGTTGCATTCATTGGTAAAATGGTAAAATGATCTTGATTCTAATATCAGTGTTACTGCTGACACAACAATGGCTTTGTTCCACTGATTTTGATGACTTACTCCCATGCTGATTGTTTCGAGATTCTTTCAGTCAACAGATTTTTTGACTCTGAATTTCTGGTTGTTTCTGCATAGCTTACTACTGAAGGTTCCTCACTAGCTGCTTTTGAAACTCCTGTTTCTGTTGCTGAAGCTGTTTGGACTGGAGCGTCCTCCTTCCCAGCCAGGACTCTCCCTTAGCTCAGCGATGCCAGCAGCTCCTAATCCCACGTTTCTGACATCACGGTCTGTTGCCATGGGAGCGTCTGAGCGCCGCACACTCAACAACCTGATTTTGCTGCAGAAACCATACAGGAGAAAGGATGAAATCAGAGCTCTGTCATTCGTGTGAAATATGCAAACACAAATGTATGTTAAAACAGCTGGGGAAGAATGCAAAAACTGGACACCCAGAAGTTATTTTTGTTTTTGTGTTTAAGGAGTAGGCTGGAAGCAGCGGGAAAGTCTTATTGCGTGTTTCCTAAATTCTAGCTCTTGGTCTGGTGCTGGACCTAGATAGTATGACTTCACCCAGTGAGCATACTGTCAGGGCCTGCTCTTCTTGGATATTAAGGTGGCGGTTGGTTGGGTTTGAGGTTGCTGTTGTTCATGACATTTCCACGCTTTTTCCAAATTTGGATAGTTGAAAGAGGCAACAGAACAGGACTCAGATTTGTTCCTTTTCTTTCACTCCTAGATGTTCAGTGGTTTTAATTTGCTACCAAACAGAAGAAATCCCTATCCCTTGGAATGATTCATTCAAATTACATTGCACTTTACCCTTCTTTCAGCAACACTTAGGTTCCCACAGAACTGAAAATATGCGATAATGTACTCTGATTTTTTAGATAATTTCTTTCTTCCTGTACTTAGTTGTCCATCTCTGAAGATCTCTACCTGTCATCTAAGGAGAAATGCTGAAACCTGTGCTATTAGAATGGAATTTCCTTTGTTAAGCTGCACTGACTTCACTGACTGCATAAATGAAGCCTATTGCAATGTAGTCACATCTCATCCATAGTTATTTTAGGGAGAGAAAGAGAGAGAGAAAGAGAGAAAAAGAGAAACCAGGAGAAAGAGAAAGAAAGAAACAAAGAAAAAAATATTTTAATCTTACGTCATTTGGACACATCTGAAGATGGTGGAGCAGATTATATACTACTATTTCCTGGGTCACAATACAAGCAAATGTGCAATCTTTGAAGATATTTCACATTATTGTCCTGCTTTTGAGGGACAGTCTGTCTGTGGGAAGCTATGGAAAAAGGCAGGAATGCTCACTCCTTACTTTTAACTCTCTTATTGTGACCAGTGGGTTCTTATTTGGCATTGGTATATGAGCTGAAACTCCTGAAAAGGAGGGGTTGGCTTCCTGCTTTTTGCAGCCACCAGTATTTGAGTGCTGGAGTACACAGCCTGAAGTAATCCAGTTGCATAAAATATGCCAGGACCTGGTAAAAATAATTTCTCTTTTAGTGAGAAGCTAACCTGCAAAATCTGCTTTCGTTTGGAAAGCTAGACTACTCTGCTGTACGGATTAAATGTGCAACTTCTTTGATGACAACATTTTGTTTAAGCTGGTGAATGACTCTCTGCCTTGCCAATTTATGACACTATTTCCCTCTAGGCATCCCTTCTGGCTTATCTGTTACTGCCAAGATATGTGAATTGAATCATCTGGTAGTACTTGAGCTGTACATCTCACCCCAATAAATGGCTGATGGTCAAGCTGACTCAGCTGCTGCTGTATGTTATTCCCCTAAACTTGTTACATTTAATTAATTCATTCCTGCTTTCAGACATCGGAAGCTGATAAGGGAAGGTTAACCTTAACTCCGTTCCTATTTCTTAACTTAAGCATTTGATTAAATGTAATAATAAAATTACATTAGTCCTTTGAACTCATATCTATCCATGATTCAAAGGATTAAAAGAAGTTAATCCAATCTTCTAAGGAGGTTTTTGAAGTTTTGAGACTATCTTTCTTCTCGGGGCACACTGTTTTGTGTTAGCCCCCTTTCTTTGTAATTATCCATCACCTATAGATTTGCAAGGCTTGAAGGGACTGCTGCAGCCACTTCATCTGCCTGCCTCCAGCTGCCTGCCCTGGGCTCTTGAGCTCACCCATGGGTACCAACACTGGAGGGGCTCATTCTGCCTTTCTTCTTAATGAGCTCTCTGACAAAGCCCCCACAAAATAGATGTGTTGTGGAAGACAAATATAACATATGCTTTTTCCTCATGTCTTCTTTCACTTCAGTGAACTGACAACCACCAATAAGACCTGTTTCTCCATCCAGTTCATAGATGCCATGGAGGCTGTATTTTGTTGGCTAAGCACAAAAGGTTGAATATCCCTAAATTCCTCAGATGCCTGATGAATTACCACAGACAATTAACAAAAGAGAGACCTTTCCCTCCTCCCACCAAAAGTCACTTCAAAACCTGCACCTGGCCCTAATCTTTTCTACTTGAACTAATTGGTATTCACAGTGGCATACGCAACAAGGCTCCTTTGGCTAACAGCAGTATTTCAAACTACAAAGAGACTTCATAATATTGCTTGTTCAGTTTTAGGACTGTGTATACTTTACAATGATTCGACTTTGCAGGAACCGTGGTTCTCAAAAATTTTGAAAAAAGGCAAGCAAAAAGCAAGTGAATCTGAGAAAGCAGAGGAATTTTCATATTTAAAGCTTCCTGAGAGAAGGATCAGAGAACATCAGATTTTGTTAATCTTCTTGAATAATTCATATATACTTACACAGAAATCTGAAGGAGTTTCTAGTCTATGTGGGTACTGTGTAGAAGTGGAAGCTTTATTTATTTTTAAGTAGACATGTCAAGCTGAATTTCCTTTTGTTACACAAGGCACATAATGTTATTAATGTTTTACCAATAAGCTTCTGGAAGATAGTTAATAGCTGTTAAGGCCACAAGGCATCAATGCAATCACCTGCTCAGAAAGCTGGTGTAGCATAAGCTGTGAGTCCAGAAAATTTTGCAATAGAGGAAATTATTGTTTCCAAGTACATTAGTACAGCAGCTTCTGGGGTTTATCTTTTAGGAAAGCATTCACTTTTAACATGCAGATACCAGGCAACAACAAATTAACCAATATAATACTCTACAAAGTGCAATTTGTGGCTGTTGTAAAATAGGAACTCTCATGCTTTCCTTATCCTAACATCCACTTACTTTTTTAAAAAAGGAGATTTCTCTCCTTTTTCATCAACAGCCCGTTGATACCAGGACTTAGCCAAGCAGATCCAAGTCCCTCCAGAGGGTGTTTGGTCCTGCACCTCTCATCTGCTGGACAGAGGCTCTAATCTGTCTTTGAGCTGGGGCTGTCACAATGTCTTTTGTGGGCACTTGCAAGTGTGGAACATAAATGTTCCGCTTTATGTATAATAATTCAGGTTTTAATGGAGTAAGGGTAATCTTTTCTCCTCTCTTGTGCAGCTTTGGTGTTTTTTTAAGCATTAGCTTATGTATGGAAGTGGAACCCGCACCTCTCCCCATCCTTTTGCGCTGTAAAACTGTGGGGATGTGGAGCCACTCTGTCTTCCTGTGCCCAATTAGTGTTGAAATAGTTAAGTAAAATAAGACAGTTCCAAGAAGAAGGCTTGGCAGAGCCTCACAAAAAGTCATTGCGTGATGGGAGTGTTCCCCCAGGGAGGTGGGTAACGTGCACACAAAAGCCCCTGGGCAGACGCTGGAACTTTACCTGTTTCCTAGATGAACAGAGATTAATTAACTGCTGGGCTCTTGGCTAAAAAGCAAGCAGGCCTTTCACTTATCTTTCGAAAGACATAAAACCAGCTTTGGTTTGTGAAATATAAAAATTAGGAGTCTGGCTCCAGGGCAAGAGTCAAGATTATGAATTGCTAGCAAAGACGGGCACTTCCCTGCAATTCAGTTATGGCTGGGCAAACCCAAGTGGTGAGGCTCACTTGTCGGGCCTTTGTTCCTCACAGGCCGGTGAGGCTTGCACCACAGTACTGCAGTTTCTGTAAATCCTACCATAGGACCGTAACTACGGGGGCAGCTGTTGGAGTCAGTGATGATGACCTCTTCAGTGCAAAGCTGTTACCCACTTTCACTCTGTACTTGTATCCAACCTGGTGAGAAATTGTCAGTTTGTAAGAAGCAACCACTGTTACAAGTTGGTGAATGGATTGCCAATGACCAAAAGGTGAGAGCTGACTTTCTTTCAGCCACACCGCTGGGCCGGCTGGGATTGCAGTGAGGGCAGGTACGCAGACACCGCCTGTGACTCCCGCGCGCACAGGGGCCAGAGGCAATGTCTGCAGGGTATGCCCAAGGGCATCCCAGGGGTTCCCAGTGGGTTTGCACTGTCTAGGTTTAAGCTCACATTGCAGTTTCATAGCTGTAGTTGACTGATCGATGTAGATTTAAGCTAGCATGAGTGTGCACCCTGTTTGCGGGAGGGATGTGCTTTTGGTGCCTAACTCTTCTTCATGTCCTAGATAGGGAACCGGCGTATCCCCCTAGCTGGGCACTGTTACTTGTGCTAGTGGCACCATTCCCTGCTCAGCAACTCACTCTGACACTTGTCTCACCCAGAGCAGCAGTGGGATGGAGGAAGACAAACTCTGCCCGCCATAACCCTTTCCTCTGGGTTATGTGGTCTAGAAAGCCTCTTTCATCTGAAATTTCTCTGAACAAACATGCACACAACCAAATCCTGCTCTTCATCCTGAGAGCATGCCTCTCCCTTATGCAGCACTAGGCACCCGTTTCATGGCACCCCATCACAGGTTGTCTTCTTCTCTGTACTGGGATCTCTATCTCATATCTAGCTCAAGTAATTTTAGAGTTTCCAACTCTTTAAGGCCTTTTTATACTGAGGTAAGAAGGGAAAAAAGGACAGAAAGTTTAGCCCTGTGGCTTTGCCCTGCATTCCCCGATGGGCAGGATGGCTATCCCACCTCCACATCAGAACAATCTGAATTTAAAAGGCCACAGTATCCTTTGCTGACCCACTCCTGTGAAGGCTGACATTACATGCAATACAGAGACTATCTTGATGCTTCCTATTGACTAATGTGTCTTTTTGATATAAGACAGATTGGACTGATTTCATTTCCCACCTTCACTACAAAGGCTGTCCAACTAGGACAACAGCACTCCTGCCATTTAGGCACCTAAAATCCTTGCTGTAGTAATTACATGCAGCAGTGACTGGATTGGATGTTTTATTGCTATGATTCACCTGTAACAATGATCTTTGCCAGCATTTTTTTAGTAGGTAAATCGTTTGAAGTATTACCTAGTATGTTTGACCTATAAAAAAAGAATCCTTGTCATCATTAAGTTAATATCAAAAGGAGAGAGCTCTTGGTATAAAGATTACAGATATCTCTTTGTGGATTAGGACTTAATAGAAAAAAGCTCACAGAATTCCTCAGTTGTTCCATCCCCAGTCGTGCAAGGCACTAAGCAAAACCGTATCTTGCGGAAATTGCTCAGCACATGCGAAGAGGAAAGATAATTTAGAAAGCCTTGGCACACAGCTCAGTTCAGTGTCATTCACTGGAAGGGAATGGAACAGATTTAGTGGAGCTAAAGAAGCAGCTGCAGAAGAGCTCTGACAAGCTTGCAGTCCACAAAGAGATGGGGAATTATTGTTTTCAGTGTTTTGTGGTTTTGATTTTTTTTTAAATAGACTTTCTAAATGCCAGTTGAGTATTTCCCCTTGGGTGCTGTTTTTGTTCAATGCCCAATGAGTCAAAGGAAAGATTAGTGATTTCACTGGGCTTTCAATGAGGCATAAAGCCCTTGGATATCTCTGATGGCTTCCTTCCCTGCCTATTAACAATAGTTATTAATGCAGCTTTCTTTGCTTTTTGCAATGTCCATGGTTTGTAAATATAAATATGGTGATTGAGATAGGTCTGTTTATAATGGTATACCCAGAGGCCCAAAAGCTGACAAAATGAGGGAGTCACTATAGATCTTGATACCAAACCTGTCTTCTGCATGATTTGTGCATCACGTGGCAGCTATGGAAAGCTAAGACCATGCTAGAAACTCTGGTTTGATAAAGTGTTTGTACGAAGAATAGTTCTTACAGTGTTTGTAGAAGATTGTCATGGCTTAAAAATGTGGCAGCCCAAGAAGTGGCTTCAGTTACAAGCATGAGAATCCCCCTGGGTATGAAAAGCAACACTTTGGCATGGGGAACAAGGCCAAAATAGCATTCGAAATAGCCTTTTGAATAGCAGCAGGTTAGGAACAAGACCAGGTTAGAGATAAGGAGGGAATAAACATAGGGCAAAGAAAGAAAGTGGGGGAATTCATAGGAGGGACCCAGCAAAGGACATTTTGTTTTAGTGTGATGTCTCTTCTTGGTCTGGGGGTTACCAGGCATGACTACAGCTGTTATGCACTGTGGTTACAGGCGTATAACTTTCTGCAAACTATGAAAATAACTGTTTTCATGTTTCATTCCTAACCTTTTTCACTTAAAAAGTATTGTTTCCTGTTTTAAAAAAACAAAACCAAAAAGTATTGGTGAGAACGGCAGCTTTGTGTTGGAAGTTTAGTCTCGTGTCACTCAGTAGCTACATACATCCTGTCCATGTGTCTTGGCTGCATCAGACTGAAATAAGTAACAAAACAAAAGTACACAGCAGATACTGTGCAGGCAGACACCCAAAGCTCCTTGGTCTCTATAACATCCACAGATGTGCTGCTCTTGTCTTTCCTTCCAGCTCAGCAACATTTCAAAATCTCATGTTCCTGTCTGGTCAGATCCCTTTGAGATACCAGTTTGGAATTCCTTTCAAATATCTCATTTAACATTAAGTTCCATAAAAAGACAAAAGGTGTTGCTTCTTGAAGGAAACAGGTTTTCCCCAGGGGATTATATGACTGTTGTTACTACTTTTCCTCCTACACCTCTTTCCCTACATCATATTTTTTACAATGTTTTAAGGGGCCTGAAATGCTAGTTTCCACTTTGACATATTCCGGAAAAAAAAAAAAAAAAGATGCTGTAAATCTTTGTTCGTGAATAATGAGATCATGAGACCTAGAGGGATGTTCATGTGAAAATGTCAGATAAGATCAACGAGGTCTGAGGGACCTGATTTTGGAACATTTTTCTTCCTCTTTTGTACAAAGTTAAAGGTAACAGAAGTTAAAATTTGACACAAACTCTGAGGACCTAGAGTAAGGCATCAATTGGTAGTAGAAAAACTGTTTGCTCCCACTGGAAAAGATCTGATATATATAAATCAGGCGAAATCAACAGACAATTTAATCAAAACATGTGTTGCACATAGTTTTCACTGGGTTTTTATGACTGAACTAGCATCATAGTTCAGGAGTGAAAAATCTTGGAAAACCGTTAATATCTGCCCTCACAGATTCTTTTTAAGACATTGTGTCAGCCTCACAATCTTCTATAGAATCTTTATGAAAGAATTATTGTTAGTGTTTGGAAAGAATTATCTGACAAAATATTACTGCAAAATACTACTACTACACTCTGTAAGAAAAAAAGAATTTATTGTTCCACTAGGAAGTTCACAGTCTCTACTGCACATGTTTAGCAGGATCCTTTTTATTTTCACTGTGCTCATGGTGCCTACAAAGCACCAGACCTTACCTCAGACATGCTCAAAGACCTCCTGCAGGCAGTTTCAGTGTTACCTGAACACAAAAATTCATATTTCAACATGTTTTTCAACACATTTCTTTGCTTATGTGAGGTGAGTGTTGCATTCCTGTGAATGGCTGGTGAGAGACGGGATGGTCTTTGCTGGCAGAACAGGGCTCTTCTCAAAAGGAGATGTCATTCTGTAAAGTGGTTGGCTTTTCGGTGTCCTTTTACCAGATTTAATGTGAATTGAACATCACACCTGTTTTGTCAGAAAGACAAATGTGTCAACAGCTCTGGGATACTGTCAAAGCTATTGCTCATGTGGGAATGAGAGTACGTGAGTGAGGAAGACTTCAATACTGTTTGTAAAAGTTATAGCAAAGGAAAAAGTATTTTGTTCTTGGTCCCAAAGTGGTCTGTGCTGCTTCCCTCCTCTCCTTCTCCCTCTCAACGAGGAGTTTTATGGTGCTTCAAACACAGGCGACACTGTCTGTGTGTCCATTTGGTGCCAGCAGTCATCATTTGATGTAAATTATCAATGCTTTGAGTCAGGCTGTATAGAGTTTTTCTTTTCTTGTTTTTTAAACCTCCAAATAGTTATTCCTGAAGAAGCTGTTGCTAACTAATAATCAGGCATTTCTTTTTCAAACAGTAGAAGCTGAGAATTGCCATAAATCAAATGCACCAGCTTTTATCTGAAAATGCCTCTACTCTGAAAAGCCTTGATACTTTATTCTGAACGTAGGCTTGTCACCATAGAGATAAGATGAATTCAAGGATTTAAGACTTACCAGAAAATATTGTGTACCAGATTTAAGATGAAGCTTGCTTGCTTAAAACAGCAATGGAAGCTGAAACTGTAAACCAGCATCTAACTAAGAAATACTGACAGAAACAAAGAAAGGATTCACATTTTTTAAATAAAAGCTATCTGTTTTTAACTAAGAAGGGTGTAAGTACTGAAGTTGTTTGTCCTCAGACCTCTTTAATAGCTACAGTTACTGTGTATTTTAGTGACTGAGTCACATAAGTATTCTATTTTCTGTGCATTCTCCCTCTCTGTCTCCCCTTCCAAAAACAAATGTTCTGTTTTATTTTAATTTATCCCTTAACATTTTAAAATCTATCTGGTCTTTTTTTCTGGTCCAAAAGAAACTTTATCAGTTCTTTTTGGTGATGTATAAGGTATCCTTTGATACTTTTTTTTTGGGGGGGGGGTGTAACAGTCCCTCTGTTCCTAGAAATTGCACTCAGATTTGAGCTAAGTATCCCAAAACACAGCTATACTTCACATCCTCTAAATATGCATTTGAACAATTTGCTGTCTCTTATTACCCATGAAAGAACAGCTAGAGTTTTCAGTCGTGCCTTGGGAAATGAGACGCTGCTGTAACTGTGACTCAGGTTATTGAAGCCTGTTGATGGCTAAGACATTTCTCAAAATGAGCTTTCTTTTGAAATGACGCTTCCAAGGCATTTCATTGCTCTGGAAAATGTAATGCCATACTGTCACCAAGCACACCGCCCCTCAAGGCTGAGAAAATGCGTTAACATAAAGTTCTCACCGAGGATCTGGGAGAGATGGAGAGAGCAGCATAGGTGCACCATGAAGAAAATCTGGTACCCCCAAAGAACCTCTGTGTTCAGCCTTTCCCCATCCTCCCCGTGGCAATGGGGATTGCTGCAGGTGGCCTTCACAGCTGGGGTGGGGGCTGTGAGATGAGGTGAGCTGCCCTTGCAGGCACCAGCCATGGCCACGCCAGCTCATCCTGAGGGCTGCGGTCACCTCAGAGGTGCCTACAGACAGGAGACTGCTAGGGCATCCTGAGGAGAGTCCCTGCTGTCCCGGGCTCTAATCTGGGTCTGGCCAGATAGGTAGGGGTTGCCCATCATCCAGCTGCTTGGCCCAAGTTATGGAGCAGGGCCCCAAAGCGAGTGGGCACGTGAGGGGGCAAGGATGCCGAAAGCTCTGGGGCTTCTGGGCTCGCAGGGCTTGCAGGTGGTGCAGGGCTCGGCCTTCGTGGTGGCAGCCAACGGAGCTGTGGGAGAAATGCATTTCTTAGGAGAGGCAGAAGCACTTTTACTGTAACTATTATAAGTTAATAGTATTAAAATTAGTAGCAACAATAATAATAGTATTAACATCTTTATTTTTAGTAGTTATCCATGCAGTGCCATAGACACTATAGTATACAACAGAAAATATGATGAAGTCTCCACATCAAAACTAGGACTGCCTTTTAATCATCACAGTAAAGCCTTTTTAACAATATTTCGCAAGCTCAGCAGCAATGCAAATATTCCAAGTGGTGCAATATGTGTTTAGGAGAGGGGAGGAAGGGCTTAAAATTCATTTAAATTGAAAAACAGCAGTCATGCATTTCTCTTAACGATTGTTTTCAGACCATAAGCCACATCCTTTCAAATTTCCTCTGCTTGGCCACATCATTGGAATGAAGTGTCATAGCTGGTTAAGGCACTTTGACATCATCCTGATGATGTGTCAAGCACAGGAAATTTGAAAGGACAGGGCTCAGTAAGGTCTTACCCTAACTCGCCTTCTTTTGACAATTCCTCCCTCCTGCCCCACACCCTCCCTGCTCCTTTTTTTCAGCTCCGGTGTTTCTAAGCTTGATTAACTCTTGAAATCCCTACAATAATGTTAATCCTGCCAAAAGTGTGGAGATAGCACCCAGTAGGTCTCCCACGTTGCTTTTTAAGGCCAGCATTTTCAAAGCATCCAAACATTTATGATGATGGGTCATAAGCGGAATCAGTTACGTTGAAACTGTCAGAAAATGGTATATGTGAACCTCAGCTGGTCAGATGCCTGTGGCTGCAGCTTGAGTGGAGGACTGGAAAAGATACTGCAGGCTGTGAGTCCTCTGCTCAGCTTCATCACGCAGCTGATGGACATAAAGTCCATTGCATGGAATAATTAACAGCTAGCTAGTGAGGTTTTTTCCTTCAAATACTGCTACCGGGAAACTGTTCAAAAACCTTACAGCTCTGATTAAGAAGCTCTTGTGCCAGAGCTGTCCTTCAGCTCTACCCGCAATGTACTTAGAGAAAACAATCCTACCTCTTCTCAAACTTCACCTCGCTAAGCTAAACGAACCCAGTCACATTTTCTCAGGAAGTAGTCTCTCTAGTCCTTTGAGAAATCCTTCTCTGCATTATTTTCCATTTCAGTACTTCTTTATTGGTAATAGATGACCGGGAAAGAAAACAGCACACCCTCTGTGGACTTTCCACAGCTTCGCACGCAATACTATTATTTTCCTGTAGCTGTTGGAAGTACTCCCCTATGTACTTACCACAGTAGCTTCAGGGTTTATTCATGGACACAGCCTGTTGATGGTTCAGACCCATCCTGTGATCCTTTCATACACACAGCTATTTCTGTGCGAGCTCATGGCTGGGAGGCAGATGGCCTAAATTCGGGCTGTATCCGTGTGCTCAGCACTAGTTAGCTATCTCCGAAGGTTCAGACTAGGCTGCAGCAGACAGGCAGAGGCAGACCTGTGTTTTTGCTCTCTCCGTGCAAAGGCATCGCTCTCAGTTCTCTGTTACACATAATCTCACTTTTAGTGCACCGGGCCCCAAGGTTATCCATTTCTTTCTTTCCCATTCTTTTCATGCTTTCCAGTTTTATGTCATCAGTAAATATCTCTCATTTGCTACTATTTTCTGCGCCAAGGTCACTAATGAAACTATTAAGTAAATAGGTCCTAAGGTCAGCCTGTCAAACAATAGATTTCCTCCCACCTGATAATTTCCCTTCAGCACAGCCTGTTGTGAGCTGCCCTTTAGGCAGCGCCCTGCTGACCTTATAGCTATTACACTAATTCTTGGCTTCTGCATGTAATGTAACCTCTTTCCCTATGGCTTCGTATCAAATGTTTACCTGAAATCCAGATAAACTGCTGCATTTTCTTTGTCTGGGACAGTGTTTTTATCACCAAAGAAAGACACCTGCATATTCTTGCATGATTCAGTTTTGTTGAAGCCATACTGCATTTTATATAACTTTTCATTTCTCTCTACATATTATTTCTTTCAAAATTCATTCTTAGATTTTGTATACTATTAAAGTCAGGTCAGTTCCTAGCTGTCAGTGGGCTATTTCCATCTTTTCACAAGCAGCAGCATTACATTAGCTACGAGCAACCATAACGCACCATGCCAGTTTAACCTAATCAGTACAAACATTTTTACCTCATCTTCAGTTTCTTGTGCCAGCTTTTGCACAGTTCCAGGAGGGAGACTGTCTGGTCCTGTGATTTCTGCTTCCACTTCAGGTGTGTGTATTTCCATTTCAAGGTTCTCGGTTTCATTACCCACCCTACACTATTTAGTTGTCTTTATTAAAAAACAAGGCACAGTTTTGAAACTATACCTGAGTTATCTTTGATTTCTACACCATCTTCATTCCAGCGGGGTTTTACTTTCTTTCTTTCTTTCTTTCTTTCTTTCTTTCTTTTTTTTTTTCCCCACTATTCTACATATGGCTAAACAGCTTTTTGTTCATTGTCTCAATTTCTTTTTCAAGGTGTAGTTCAGCTTGAATTATATTGATTCTCACTTTACCTGGATGTTTCCTGATATCTAATGTAGCTCATTTTGCTGATCATTCCATTTTTTTCCTCCTGAGAGGTCTCTTTTTAAAATCTTAATCCATTTTTTTGAGGTGGATATTTACCTCTTTCTGTCTGGAGTCCTTCCCCACAAGTTTACAAAGATTTTTCCTTTGCTTATGGTACAGATTCTGGACAGGTTTTGTCCCTTTGACTTTGAATAACTCTGTGTTTCGTCTGCACTCAGGTCCTTGATTTCTTTTGGATAGCTGACTAATTAGATACCTTCATTTTTCAGTCTTTATCCATTTGAAATCTAAAACCTCAATTACAAAACTGCCTTTGTTTATCCTTAAATTGTATTTTAACAGAATCAACCCATGATCCACTGGAAACAAGTTTTTGTTTCTTATCACTTAGAAAAACAAGGTCTAATTAAGGGACCCCTCTTGTTCAGTGAACTTTATCTTAGTTGATAGAGAAAATTGTCTGCTATCATACTCAGGAAAACCTGGACCTTATCCTTAATATTAATATTTCTTTTTCACGGTATATTTTAGCATAGCATAGTATACTGTACTTATATACTCTGAAAAGTATTATCCGTTCTACGTCATTGCTTACTTCTTTATGGTCTTTTACAGCACAGGATACAATGTCACTCCACCTCATTTTCCTTGAAAAATACACCTTTTGTTCACAAACCCTTCAATATCCCTGTTGCCTCATCCTTGACAACGCAACTTATGTTTTTTTGGTGAAGCAAGATTTCACATCATTGGCTACTCATTCTAATTTCCCTTTTTGCTTTAGGGACAACCTGGACACTTCAGTTTTCCCGTAATGATCGCTGGCTTAGGAACTAGAGTAGATGCAGTCCTTTCTCTAAGGGTGCCATCACTTCGGTGATTGCTTCCAGTATCAACCCTCCATTTTTCCTCCCTTCCATTGTTTCTTTCTGGGTGTTGGAGAAGGCTGATGAGTACATTACTATTTTATAACCCTTGTCTTTTTGTCTGGGTGCTCAGAAACGAAGGCTGGTAGCGCACACAGCATTTCAGCCCTCTTCTCAGTGCTCCTCAGCTTGACTCCCTGGCCAGCTCAGGGTTTCAAACCAAGTGACACCCTCTGGGCTTGCTGCTCGTCCTCCACTGACACACTGCTTCTGTGTTTTGCTCCAGAGTGACAGCCACTGAGCATGTATAATCCCATCCTTCTCATTTTATATCCTTGTCCCAGCTGTTTTTTCTTCAATGGCTGACTGCCTCTGCTCAGCAGAGTACCCAAAACAGACCTGGATAGAGGACCTCTCCATGAGAGAACCATGAGGAAGACATTGCCTTTGTTGCAAGAGGTGGAAAATGGGCCATATTATCCTTTTACTTCGATATTATTTTGGATTGGCACCACTTTGTAATTTCCACCAGTGAGAGAGGTAAGTTGGGGCCAGTATTTTCAGACCTGAATAGAGATATTCTTTTTCCTAAAATATAATACATCTAGCTGCAGACTCTGGTTATAGGTTAGAAATATTGTTGGTTGTAACTTCCTTCTCTTTCTCTAATCATTATTAATTATGTTATTAAATTATTTTGATGAGTGGACTACATCCCGCCCCTATATTCAAAGTGCACTCTTCCTGAACTCTTCAAACCTGGCACAGAAATTTCTGGTAAAATTTACAATACAAATGGTTTATGGAAATAAAGTGGCACTAGAAATGTTTTTACTAACTGTGCCAGTTCAAACCCACATAAGTCATGCAATGAATTGTTATGGTTTTAAAAGAGCTGTTTGTGTTTTTTTTTTTTCAAGCATTAATTAAATGACTTATAAAGCTACTAACATCTTAGGTCAGGGACAGTGCCAAAATGGACATTATAAAAACGTTCACTTTGGTATTAATTCCTTGTTTATGGGGCGTCTCATGTCTCTAAAACCTCCCTAGACCACCATTAATCATAACCTATCAAATACATTCATCACGTATTTTTCCTGTCATATGCTAAGGAATGTCTTATTAATTAAAGGACTGAAAAATTGGAAGGTTTCCTTTTCTCTCCTATTGTTTTGTGGAAGAGGAAATGATAAAAGTTCAAAGAGCAAAACTGTTCCTTTCCAGAGAATTTTCTTATTGGAAAAGCGGACTTCAGTCACGTTAAAAGCAAAACTGTTTTGCAAAGTTTGGCCCAAATCTGGCTTGGGCTGCTTGCTCATCTAGTTCTTCTGAACTCAGCTCATAGCAAAAGCAGGACTTGACTTTTTAGCACTTGTGCTGCAAAATCCATGACTGTTATTAAAGGCATTTTAATTAAACCCAGCATTAAAACTACATTTTTCTTTCAAACCATCTATAAGCAATAATTAGCAGCAAGGGGTTTTTCAAACCTCAAAAGAAATTGTTTGGGTGATACGCTATATGTGGTTTATAGATCTAAAATCCCTGGGGTTTTGTTTTCTGGGAAAGAGAAGACAAATCTCCATTTTAAAGTTAAATGGGTTGAGTTTTCTGTTCATTCCCTACTGGACAGCAGTCCACATCTCAAAAGCTAAACGTAGCCTTAATTCATGACAGCTGTTTTCTTTACAATTGAATTGAATTTTATATAGCTCCATTCATATTTGAGGTGTCCCAAAGTATTTAACAATAAGGAGTCAGTGCCAGCTCTCATGGACCACTGCAGCCCATCAGAGTTTTGCTTGATGAAGGTCCCTGGGATTTGGCTCCTGGGCTGGTGGTAATGGGCTGTCCATGGGGACCACCAGCACAGCAGGGGACCACCAGCCCCAGCCCCAGCCTTGGGAGGAGATACTGCTGGGACCCTGCAGTAACCTCACATCACTTCAGAAAGCACAGCAAAATGCCCTTTCCTTTAATATCTCTTGGCACCCTCAGTCAGTTCTACAAGCATCTCTTTGCTATATTTCTATATTTTCTACGTTTTCTGTCCAATATGTGAGTTGCCAATGTTCAGCCTTGGATCTGCTGCAAAGGCTGATGTCAAAGTAGTACTTTGCATTAGCTCTTTGCCATGTAGCAATCTGGGCAGCGCAGGGTAGGTAGGATCCTTCCAGCCTCAATAATGATGATGCTGTCATGTCACAGAGAAATCCTCTGTTAGTCACTGCCTGCTTATCAGAGTTAGTCCATGCATATCTGCTGAGTGTATCTGGGTCTCTAAGATTAAATATCCATCTTAATCCTTGTCAATAGATAACAACTTGAAAGTTGCTATCCTACATCCCACATGCTTTATTTTAAACATAATCTTAAAATTGCAACAGCAAGTATATATAGGTTTGAAGGCAAAATAACTCTGACCAACAGGTATGAGAAGGAAATGTCTCTTAGGTGCATATTTACTTGTAAAATGTCTCTTAGGTGCATATTTACTTGTAAAATGTCTCTTAGGTGCATATTTACTTGCAATTGGCACTTCAGTGTAATACAAGTGTTCTGTGGTCACATCAAGGAACATTTCACAACAGAAATACCTGAGAGCATAGGTAATAAGCTACTTCTGAGCTCACCACCAGGCCCTTACTATTACAGGCAGCTACTTTGTAAATCAGCTGTACAAGTAGGGGAGAGCAGCTGACAGCGGATGACTTTAGAAAGAGTAGACCAACCTTTCTGTCATATACATCCATACATCTACTAACACAGAGAATTGCCCAGAAATAAATTTGATTGCCTATAGCTGAATAACTTACTCAAAACAGGTTGATAAAATTGAATTACTCTAGAAAGACTTTTTTCTTCCCCCATGGAAATGGCACAAAACTAGTAGTTTTGCATTTGAAACAAAGAACTTTTCTAGACAGTCACTGTGGGGTAGGGCAAAGTCTTTTGGGATGAATACATAAATTACAGGTTCACAAATTACATCAGAAGTTTGAAACCAATGAACAAATTACACCAAGCTGTGGTCTTGAATAGCATAAACCCAATGGATCTAAATTCCTCCCTGTTGTGATTCTGTGAAATCGGTGAAGCTACACTAGGGTTTTGAAATACCAATTTTATTGCATAGGAGTAGGCTTATCTTCTTTAGAGGCCACAGATGGATTCCAGCTATCATGAAACAAACAGTTTTCAAGAATGGATATCCAAAGCGGATTTTCTACAAAAGAGCTGAAGAGAAGCTTGCATCACCATTATGTATTTAAAATACATCAACATTATAAGGAATGTTATTAAGGATGGGCAGGGATCTCATGGTGCTGAACAAACTTCAAAGACTGACGTCACACGTGAGCATGAAATCATGAGAAGGAGAAAAAAGAAAAGGAAGGTAAAATGAACAAACATCAAGCAGTTTCATGGTTGGAGGAGTCACGATGTTCTAGCCTGACCTCCTACGTAACACACTGCAAGAATGCAGGAGGGAAAAGCAGAAGCGAGAGTGGGCTGGGATAAAAAGAAGAATGATGTATCAAGCTACTCTGAGTAAATAGGATAAGAAGAAAGCAAGGTCACGGCAAAGGCACATATGCTACAGAGCCTTCCAAAACTACATATTGCCCAAGGCTGATGCTGTTTTCCAGAAAACTTCTTCTCATTTCTCGTGTTAATCTGAAGGGTGCAGAACGCACCATTAATCTTAAAAGAAGCCACTTTTACTTCCAGGAACAGAGTTGTCCAAGCTTGGCTCAAAGACTGTGAATTCTTTTTACTCGTCCTGTTGTAGGTGGGTTTTAGTGGGTGATGACATTCATCTGTTGTAGCAAAGGATAAGTAAGATTGTTCGTTCCTATTTTTTTCTCAGGACGAAATCCAGATGTGTTTTTTGTATTATCTCTATCCTTATTCCGAAAATTTCCCATTTACTTCAAAAGTTTGCTTAGCTGACACAGCATAAGGATTCAGGCTGCTTCTCAGTGCATAGCAGTTAAATGCTGCAAACAAGCAAACAAATGGGAAGATAAAGGTAAAGGAGCTATAACTCTTAGAGCAGGCTCTGTTCTCCATCTCAGTTTCCTACTACTTTAATCACTGACTGGTTCTGTGGTTTTCTTTTGGGAAAATCTGCACGTTTTTGGTCTCTCTGGGTGGAGTTCATCTCACAGTCTCTAACCAACTAAAATCTGGTCATCCTGGTCTAAGCTAGTCCTTTAAAATCTCTCTATAGAAAGAAACAGCCATCTTCAGAGGGTGAGTCACCCCACTCCAGCACGGCCACCGAAGACAGCTGGGATACATTGCCCTCTGGGGGTGCCTATTTCTCTCTGCTGCTCATAAGGGAAACTTAGACAATTCTTAGATATATGAAGCTGGATGAGATGAATCCCACGCTTTGTAACCAGATATATTAATACAATCAAGTTAAATGTCCAAATTTTTTTGCAGATGCGCTATGCTTGTTTCTCTCCTTTCCTGCCCTTTTCTCAGCTTCTCATCTCTCTGATACTTAAGCTGTAGATTTCAGCAGCTTCTGTGGGAGAATGAGAAAATGCTGATTGCTTCCTAGAAAATAATCAAGTACGACCATACAACAATCTGTGTCATTCAATGCCAAGAACTTCCTTTGTTTAGTATCCATTAGAAAATTACAGTTGGCTACAAAATGACCTTCTGTTGTATGTGGTGACCAAATAGATGACCATTTTTTCATGTTGTTTGGGGCCTTATCCATCTCCGTAAAGCTTTCTGGTCTTCTCAGAGTTGCTCACAGGTTTTAAGGCACTCAAGGGCCTTGTAGTAAGGTCCTCCACAGGCCACCAAATGTGGAAATACCTAGTCCTACAGCTTCATAGCCATTTAAGTTAAGATCATAATCTTATTAATTAAGATTAATCTTAATTCCCTGAAGGAAATGGCAAAGTGCAAAGCAGTAAAAGTCCCACTGTATGCATTTCCCTCTGCCCAGGCACCCCGATCTTCACTTCCTTGATATCTAGGCCCCGATATATATTAAGCCTGTGCTTAATTTTATTTGCATGGTTTAAGACCCAGTGACACCAGCTGGTAGGGCTGTCTCCAGGCATCTGCTACCGAGTGCTCAGAGGCAACACAGAAGACTGCATGGGCTTTTGGTCTGACTCTGCATGGATGTTCTAACTGTCTGATGTGTAAGAATTTTGTTGATTCAGGGCTTAAGGATGTATATCATGATTTACACCTATACCCAGTGAGAGTCTTGTTATCTTTTCACAGTATGTAATTAAAGTAATTCTGCTAGTGTAAGGCTATGGTTCTGGATTAAGACCAAGAGGGAGCTACTGGCATGTGATAGAACTTAATTATCTTACTGTCAGTTGTGCTTTGCTGAGCATCTGGCCTTCGGTCTTTCAGGTTGAAGCTTCCAGTTAATTACAACTACCATCAGAATTGTGATGTAGCCTAATTGTGCTTGCCTCCTCAACTTTGTTTAATCAATTTTGAAATCCTAATCTGCACATTATAAAGTTTATTGGTCATGTTAATTGGGTGAATCTGTCGTTGGAAAGACAGAGGAAATTGGCTAACTTAAATAGACAATAGAATTTAAAACTCCAGTGTCCAGATAATCCTGTTCTTACTGTCACTAGACTTCTACTCTATCCTTTCTCTTTTAAAAACATTTTTACAATTAAGATTTGATTATATAAGTCTGATTATTCTAAGACTGATTACTTTCAGTGCTGCAGAGACAGCTTTTCCTCTCTTCTTCCACTGAAGTGTGGCAGAGACAGTATTAAATGCAGTTGTGGATTCAGATATGTTTATGGTAGGCAGAGCCTTCAGATTAACATGACACATGGCATTTGTGAGCTGTTAGATTCAATTTCAAAGCATTAGGCTAGAATTTCACATTTTGTTTTTATAAAATGCAAATACACTTCAGTTGCTTTGTTTTAAGACAGATTTGAAATGCTAGTCAGGGCACAGATATGGAACCTATACTTGTTACAAAAATCTTGCTTCCTGGAATGGAAATATTTTTTTCCATTAGGATTTCTCCCAGACGCTAAGTGAACTGCTACTGTGAGACTGGCCAGCCAAAAAACCATTCCCCTCACTAATAAGGGAAAAAGAGGTAAAAAATGAAAGAAGTTAACTTTGAACTGGGGGACACAAAGGCTTTTCCGAGAACATGCATGAAAGGAAAAAAAATCCAATGCACATTGGCCACAGAATGATAATCAGTATAGTATGCAGAGATCCTCACAGAAGTCGGGGCAGTTTAGCACTTCAGGCAAAGAAGCTTCCTTCTCTAGCAGGAGACATCTTACTCACTACTGGTGATCACGCTATGGCTTCTGGAGCTAAATGCAGTTGTCATTGCTGGTCTGGGTGGAGATCCAGGATCTCACCATCCACAGCGCAGCTAAGCCAGAGAGCTCCAAAGCACAGTGCCAGCATTATTATGGTTATCCTGAACGGTGTGGTATCCCTTTGGCTGTGAGGAGAAGACGTCCTGGTGAGTGTACATGACACCTGAAGTGCTCCCCAAGGCCAGGTAAGCTCTGGGTCTCAACAGCAGGCCTTCCCACCGGGCCCACGCACTGGGTGAAGGCAATCTCCACAGGAGGTTGTGGCATGCATGTGAGCAAACCCAGCACCTCCCTATCCTGTCACACGCGTCCAGAGTGCCAGAAGTCCACCTGCAAGCCGCCAACAGACTGTCAAGCAGCTGCAAGGACAAGAGGTGGGGAACTCCCAGGCACTCCTACACTGTGCCAGAAGAAGAACAAGGAGTGGCCTATATGGTTGTTTTAGGCTGCCATCAGATTTCTGGCCTCACACTGCAAACAAGACCCCAAATGTCATTCAAGAGTTCAACTGGAGTCTGTGAGGCAAAATCTCCATCTGAAGAATAATCAAATTACCCAGTTTTCTAACAAGAAAGAACACCACCTGCCATAAAAAGTGTTTTTGCAGTTGTAACTTTTAGTCCTAGTTTTAGTCAGATATTATGGGAAAGTCTGTGGATTTCCAGGAACTTGCAGACAGCTCTCAGCATCCCAGGTTTCCCATTGTAATGTGTGATAAACAGGAAAGGTAGAATGATTACTTGAATTTCTTGTGCCTGTAAATAAGAGAACAAACACCTTTTTTTTTTTTTTTTAATCCCTTCAGCTGTAATTGGTCACTGCATATTTTGGACAAACATTGCTCTAGCTAAAAGGACCAAACCAGCCAGTAAGGCTTGCTGGTCCATTCTGACATGTTTGCAGTGATCTGTACATGGGTTAGGAAGGAAGCCTGACTGAGTGTTTCTATGGAGATTAGAAAGAACAGGTTCTGTTTCCTAGGCATAGCTGTAATTAGCAAATGCTTGAAGTTAGCGAGATCTGTTGTTTTTACAGAACGTTTTGTTCCAGCAGTGGTTGTGTTTTCCTCCCTTTGCTCAAGCTGTGAGAGGCTGGGAGACCAGAAGAGTCCAGGGCAAACGAGCTGTCTCTCTCACCCAGGCCCCTCGTCTGAGAGATGCCACACTACAGAGAGACTTGGAGTCCAGGCTGCTGCTTTTTCACAGTGTATTTAGTACAATCAGGAGAGATTTCCCCAGAACAAAACACGTCCTTTTACCTCAAAAAGGTGATTTGTCAGAATAGAAATTAAGTTTTCAGGATGTATTTCCTTGGTTCTCCCCTAAGAGAGGGGCAAAAAGAGAAGAGTGGGCTAAATGAAATGAGGTCTACGTACTTATACTCTTAGAAAGATGCATAGGTATACGTGCAGATATATCCTATAAAGGTAGGAACTGAGCCCTCTAGCTTATTTCGTGTACAGCATCAACGAACTTTTTGTTATCTGCTTGTAACTGTTGGTCTCGACAGCATGGATTGCACTAGGCTGGAACAGGTGATCCAAGGGAGCGGGTTTCCCTTGAAACCCTGATGCAAATTCCCTGAGCCTTGTAAAGCAGAGACAGCATGTCCTTAAACCTGAACAATTCCACTTCCCACTTTAGCTGTGGTTCGTTAAACCACTTACGGATGCTGGGTCAGGATGGATATGGTTATGCTGGAATCAGACCCATTTTAAGACAAAACTTTTACTTTCTCTATTTTCCCTTTTGCCACAGATTTACTTCCTCGGTTTTTAGCTTGGTGAAATCACTTCTGCATCTTTGCTTTTGCTTATAAGGAGGTGCTTTCTCAAAACCTGAGTCCTGGCAACTCTTTATAGCTCCAAAATGTGATACGGATTCTGCTTTTGAGTTTTGAAGTAATATTTTAGCAGACTGGGTCTGAACTCAAGTACTCAAGTTAACTAGAGACAAGTATGTGTAGATGCAAGCTATTTTCATGCTCTCTTTGAAGTGTGCTGAGATAAAACCAGTCTCCTCCAGCTGTCCTGTCATTTTTCTTACACTTTATAAACAGGCTGATATATTAAAAATATTGGTATTAAAAGTCTATAATGGCTCTCATTGCTACTTCAAAATCTTGCCTTTCCAATGTCTTCATGTTCAGCTAAGCTGGACAGATATAGACATCTTAAAGAAAAAATGATCACCATCCTTTTCCTTCTGATTCTTGGCTGCATTTTCCAGCCTCTTTCCAAAACAATACAGTATTTCAAATATCTCACAGAAAAAATATGACTCTTCCTAGACTCCTGAGGCTGCTCTCACAGGTTGCCTGTGGATGCCACTGCTTCTTGAAAGGAGCTACGCAGTAGGACCGTACCAGATGACCCAGCAAAGAGAAGGATCTTGTACTTGAATGCCTCAGATTCACACATCTCTAGGAGGTAGTTTTGGGCTTCATGGCCAAAAAATTGAGCAAGTAACTTTGTCTAGCCATGTCCTTTGGGACTGACACCGAACAAGTGACAAGAAGATTTTCGGCCTCAGTCTTTCAGCCTGGCTTGTATCCCTATACTGCTTTTGCTGTCCTCTAATGGATAAAAGTCCTCATCTGTGGAGTTCTGTACAGTTGGGATCTTAACCTCTACTAACATCCCATTCCTGACATCCTTTAGCCAGGGCATCAGTGCTCTGTTGTACTTCAATATTTACTGGCCCTGGAATGCAAGTAACTTTCCGGCCTCTTTTATGGGGCTCTGAGGAGAAATCCTGCTGCAGGATGATAACATTTAGCAGGATTCCCCAGAGGCATTGCAGTCGCAGGCGCCAAGTAAATGACCCACGCTACCACTTGTACGATAAGAAACTTTACCCAGTGCACTTTGCAGCCTGCTTTAATATTACCTCTTTCATCTCCTCCTCTTTTCAAAGCTACGTGGCTTGACTTCGCAGGACATCTGTGGCGGTGGGTGGCCTGTACAGCACAGGAAAAAATGCGAAAGAATAACAGGGCTCAATTCCACTGCCACCCCAGATCTCATCAGCTGTGGAGCCAAAGCAGCAAAGGCTTAGGCTATAAAAACTTAGTCCCTTATAACTGTTCAGGCATAAGTGGAAGCTACTGTCACTTCATGTGATTCATGTTTACCTTTCAGACATGCGTAGGACCGCTGCCTCGTGGTCTTGTGCCCAACAGACACAAAACCCAGCAGAAGAAAGTGTAGTCTTATACTCTTTTCTGCCCTGAGGTAGAGGTGCAGAGGACTTTGCCCTGGCTGTATGCTGGGCTGTTTTGTTAGCTGGGAAGCGGTGGTGAAGAGGAAGTAGTTTGCAGTGTGGCAGAGGATGTACGCAGCACTGGTTTGCAGACATTTTCCATTTTCTCATTCAGGGCTTCTGGTTTTTTCTTTAGTTATCTGAGGTTCAGGACCCTAACTATTTATGCAAATACCACTGTTGTCTGTGTTGGGTGTCAAATTCCAAGAAACAACACAGCAGCCTTCGATAGACTTCAGTGGTATTAATTCGATAATGCAATAAGGACACTGCTCTAATATTGCTTAAACCTATGATAGCCTATGTTTAACAAGAGAGCTCCGGGCAAAGACCTGAACGCAGTATCTCGGCATGCTGTTATAATGTAATCTGCATTATGTCCTGCAGAAGACTGTCCTCCATTTAAGACACTACAATGGACTGTTAAGCACATGTTTCCACCCAAAACAAAGGCAGCTCAGGAATTTGAATACTGTGGGAAGCCAGGCTTTGTCTGGGTATTATTCTGGGAAAGGAATATGTGTGGGTGGATGAGAGATGGTTCAGGTGGGGAAGGAGGAGACAGCATGTGGGAAACAGACCGTGGAGGGAACTGCAGCCCAGGCAGAGCTGCGCCAGCACGTGTCCTGGGAGCAGCCCGAGAGGCTGGAGGGTGGCTGGGAAAGATCTGGTGCCTTGAGAAAAGAAGTTGCCTCTGGTTATTTGCATCCTACTGTGCTTGTGAGAGCAGACTCTCTATATTCTTTTAAATGAAAAGAAGTGCATCAAAAATGCTGCTCTCTGCTATTAATATCTTCACTTGGAAAAAAACTTCAGGGACTGAATTTGGTACAGCTGGAATGGTGTTGAACTGCCTTTATTTTAATGTGACACATTTTCAAATAAAGCCTTTTTTTTCTCCTTTTCCCTCTCAGTTCTTTTCCTTCTTGGGAGAGGCCAAAAGTCTCAGATCGGGCACTCCGTCACATTGGGGAAGCCTCATCAGTGTAGCACAAAAAATGAGGTCCTGGCCAAGGGAAGGGGTTGGTCCCACCATGGGGTTCAGCTCTTTTGTGTTAAGAGCTGATGTTGGCACCTATAGGAGAGGATCAGTTTCAGGTAGTTAATGCTCCTCCATCCAAATAAATGTAAAAGTCTACCTGTCTGACTGGCCACTCATCTTTGCTTCTGATGGATTCCTTTGACCCAGATAAGCGGATTTCCAGAAGGGAGATATCACATCAAAGATTATTCACGGAGTTTATGAGAGAACAGCAATACTTCCTGGCTGGGAAAACAAGCAAACAAAAAACACAAAATCTTCACAGCAAGTGAGACTGTGAAGCACTGTGTGTGTGTTGCTGCCAGATACTGATCTGGATGAAGTCCGCATAGGCAATAAGTTTGTTTGTTGAGCTCCCCTTGCTGATCACCACACCTGAGTAGGCTTCTGTAGTTGTTCTTAACATGATACTGTGTCTGGGAAACTCTTCTGTACAGAACTGACTGTCCTGAACACCCTCCCAGGAGGAGAGTGGCTGTCCACAGTCACCGGGTAGCCAGAGGTTCAGAGGTATCTCCTAGCACAACAGAGACACAGTCCAGCAAAGGATAGATCTACAACCTGACAAAAGTTGGCCGGACTTGTCTTGAGGTGATTCTGGACTTTCCTATAGTAGGTCAGGCAAAGCACTAATATGGCTAATTCTGAGATTAAGGATCATACTGCAGCCCATAATCACAACTCCTTAGATGAAGCATGCTTAGACTTGAAAAGTAACATACAGAAAAATTCCTTTGGGCTCCTCCCTCCCACCCCTCCAAGTGCTGGGGATGATAATGTTCTGGGAGCTGGCACACTTTCTGCTGAGAATTTTAAAGCAAACCTAGTAGCTAGGGAGGTCACCTACTAATGAAGATGCCATCTTGCAGGGCTTCTCTAATTGTAACCAGCAGACAATTCATTGACAGCTTTCAGAGTCTTTGACTGTAACTGGCAGGTAAAATAAAACAGCAGCCACTGAAATTCAAAGACCTGTATGCAATCTGGATTGTGCATTTAGACAGTGTTTATTTTAAAAAGCTATTATCTACCAGCTGCTCGTAAACTCTTATGCCCTGCAAGAATCTATGTACTATGTAATTGTCCTGCCTCTCTCTAAATGCATATTGCACTGGTTTGAATTAGCTGCTGGTTCGTAGTGATTAAGGTCATCATTCATCTAGAACAATTCAAATCAGATTTAGGAGCGGTGACATCACCCATATACAAGTAGTGTCTGTACAGTAGGGGCATACTGTCCTCAAGCTAGGACAAACCTGTCTTCTATTTTCCTCTCATGTCTTATGAAGTATAGAATTTAGGCAGGAAAGCCTTTCACTCTTTCATTGGAAATAATGTGCACTGCAGTTAGTGTTAGACGTGACATTGACTGCCATTCTAAAAACTGTGTCCCTGTGCACACTGAAGTAGATTTTCTGCTCAACCCAGTGCATTTACAGAGGGTGTTCTTTATGTGTTATGTCTGTGGACATCTCCTTTTTAACATCTGTGACATATTAGGTAATGTTTCTTCTGGCTCTCCAGTTAAACAGAAACCATATGAAGGTTCAGTGCTAGTCGTCCCTTGGACCTACCTAATGCTGGCCCTGATGTTAAGGTTGGAGAACTACTGATGAACAGTGAAATGAAATAAGTTATTGAAGTAACTTGTGTGTAGAAGATTTCTAAGTTCTTATAAACAGTGACAGGCATAGTTGATTTTTTTGAAAGATGCTATATATTGGTAGGACCATAGAAATATGTAGGAATTGTTGGCAAACCTTCAAATGGTTTTGATCTAAACTTTCTCAGCACAGAAGTGGGAAAGAAAGGCACAGAATTTCAAAATTTGCAGAATGTCTTACAAAGTTTTCTTTTTATTATTCAATTTCTTAATTTGTTGGCTATGTTCTGACAATCTAGATTCTGAACAACTCTGCAAGATCAGGAAAAAATCTTTTCCAAAATACACGATCACTCATTATGCAGCAAAGCAAGACAATGTTGCTGACTTTCGAGTGTCCAGTACTACAAAAGGATGTACTGTAGAACATCTCACCATTTTCAGAAATGCTACCCCATACTGAAAAGTTGCCTTCTGGAAGGCCTGCATGGTAAGGAAAATTTCTGGTTTGCATTTTCATTTGCAGCAATCTCAGTATCAAGAGTATTTGTCATTAGGGGCAGGTTCAAGTTTTTGTACTGAGATAACATGAACCACAGTTACCACTTAAATCTTCAGATGTGAAGTAGGCAAGGAAGTCCTGTAACTAGAGTACTCTCAGCAGGTGAGTTCACCAGTTCTCCGAAAGTTAAGTCTAGCCTGTGTATGCCTTAAACCCTCCTTCTGTCTCAGTACTCCCTGCGATAGCTGTAGGAATAGCGTTAACCATTTGCAGTGCCAACATTGCGAAGATATGAGGACTGATCATGCTGAAAAGATGATTTTAACAGTCCATGCACAGCAGCAGGTGAAGAGTTCAGTGCGAATTGAATCCACTCTTAAGCACAGCAGGCAGGGAGAAACCAGGGAGAGTGGATACTAATATGACAGTGTAGGCAATCAGTTTGGGGAGGACAAAAGTGACCTTTAAAGGCTTTATTTTTTTAACATTCACGAGCATTCAGAGCCACTTGTTTTTCTAAAAGACTGCTTATTTTAAAGGTGCATTTAAACAATTTTTAAGACATTTCCAGGAGTGAACTGAAAGTAGAATCTCTCTCTCTAAGTATCTGAAGAATAGAGCCTTTCCACACATATGTAATAGAAATGTTGAAGGTCCTACTGAGCAAAACGACGTTAGCCAGTGTCTGTAAAGTAAAACTCAAAGTAGAGACCAAGTTTCTCTTTTAATTAATATGACTGAGTCAGGTCCAGCTTAAGTATATGGAGAAAAGTTTTCCAGTCTCAAAGAAAATGCTGGATGCCCAGTTTCCCTTTTCTTTGTCTCACTATGATTTACTTATGTAATTAGATGGACTGGTTTCTTATTTGTGCAATGAATTTGTACAGAGCAAAATGACAGCAGCAGACATTTAAAGTTCCAACTGTGAATTTCCTCTTTTCTGTTAGCTTATATCAGAGCCAGAAATATATATTCTGCAGCTTTCTGTGAATTGCTGGAGTTATATTAACCTTCTGCAGAAGGCCTGTGCCTCACATAATTCAGTTTATAAGGCTGGGTTTATTCAGGTAATTCAAACAAGACAAGTCTGGTTTTCCATCCAAAGCCATTCTCCCAGGAAGCAGAAGCAAACCCAACTGACCACACTAAGTCAGCACTCACAAGTGCTCTTATCAGCAAAATGTTGTCATACAGCATCAATCAGGGAACAGGCAGCTATACAATACTGTAATAAAGAATGTATTTGGCACTTCCCAAACTATTTACAGTTTTATTGAATACTACACTCTTCTGAATGATGACTGCAAATTCCAGGGGACAATCCAGCTCACTCTCCCTTCAAGACTGGAATTTTAATGGCTCCGATAAGAGACGGCCATCTTTCATCAGATATTGTTGTATTTTAGCTTTTTGCCCCTTTTGTGGCAACCGTGTCTGCACACAGGCCTGTGGCATCAACCGATGACAGTTATTCCTTTCAGAAGCCTCACCAAGGCACTTGAACCATCCATTACGCAGGGCAGCGTGAGATATATTTATCAGAAACATTTGCACAGCGCTTCAGCAGAGACTGTGGTGCATCCTGTGTACTTTCTGCATGCTTGGGAGCACAAACAGGACCAAATGATGGAAAGATTCAGTTTGCAAAAAGAGACCATTCTGTTATTCAGGTTCGCTATCAAGTTTCATCTGTACCAAGTGAGTCCACTGTGAATTTGGTGCCTCTGGGTGGACATGGATGTGTGAGTGAAATGTGTGAAAGACTCAGTTATGTTTAGCTTTTTTTTACCCTTCTTGCCCTTTGACTTCCTAGAGTTTAAACACAGAGATTACTGTCACCTTACAAGTAAGTTGGCCCTAAACTTGTAGCCCAGTTCAGGATATTGAGATAGAATGAACAATATGTGCAGATCCTTATGTTTTCAAGCACTGATCATTTGGTCACAGGCCATACTATTTGTTACTTTTAACATTTCCAGCCCTAAACTGTTACATTATCTATGCATGTTTTCTTCTTTCATAAATAATGCTCATTATGGTCAACAAATTATAGCAAATCAATTTTCCCTTAACCTTTAAAGATGACAGAGAAATATTGTAATGAGAACTCCAGGATGTCTTGATGGATTCATCACAAATTTCCTTCAACACATTTCTTGGTGCTTCCCAAAACTCTTTACTACAGTTTCAACAGTCAGACCTCATTCTCATTTAGACACCCAATGCTTTGAAGCAAGCACCTACATTTGATCAAAAATATGTATATACTCTTGTATATACTCATCTTTGTGGTACAAATTCATCTGTGTGTCTGAATCAAGAAGAAAGGTGGACCATATGGCCACTGCAGATAAGCTGTTTGTTGGGAAAAGCCTTCTCCCACGCTGTTGTGTTGTGATACAGTGATGTTGTGTGCTTGTTGGATGGGTTTTTATTGCACTGAGGTTGTTTTTTACTGTACTGCACATCAATCAAAATGTGCTTACAGCAGTAAATTGGCACTTTTTAAAAAAATCCCACTGTACTGAAACAAATGCAAAGCTTCCCAATAGCCCCAGTGTGATTATCTTGAAGTCCACGAGCAGACTCATGGACCGGATGTAGGATGCAAAGCTGGGCCTCAGCTGCAGTCCGACTAAATATCCTCAGAGTTCAGATGCTTTGCCTTAGGGAGCCTCCACACGGCCTGCCTTTAGATCTTTTAAAAGTTGTAGTGGTTATGGACTCTCCACCAGGGCCCAAGTGCTAGTGCCTCGGCTGAAAGCAGCTCCCCAGGGCAGGGGCCAGCCCAGGCCGCGGCCTTCCCACAGCACTGCCAGGAGCCCTCCCCACCGCAGGACGGGGCAGCCCTCCACTCACGCCAAGCCCTGGCAGCCAGACCCCAAGGAGGGTGCGCTCAGGACCCTCACAGCCAGAGATCTGGGCCCCATTGAAATTAACAACAATAGCGCAGCTAAATCCTTAGGAAAATTCTTGAGAGCAGACCTGGAAGTTTGACACCCCCTTTCCATAGGCTTTCAATTGCAATTAATGTCCTAGCTGCTCCTTATGCCGCTGGAAAGTTCAGCCCATAAAGGCTAGAATTTCCCAATGAGCCTTAACAAACGCAGAACTTGTGCAAACACCTACATTTCTGTGGTTCCCTGGAAATCCTCTGTTTGTTTTGCTAACAATTTTTGTGATAATTTATGTTTTCCGAACACTGGCATAGAATTCTTAAGAAAAACATAATCTGGTCAATTTTCCAGGTGGATTTAAGCATTCAGTATGTGAGCCATGAACTCTGGAGAACACTCCCCTAAGGTCAGCAGTGCTGGGTCAGGCTCCGCACAGCACACTGTGGGACGTGGGATGCACCTGAGGTTAATGACTCACAATTGCATGTAATATTTCCTAGAGCTGAGTGTATAGCTAATGCATATCAGAAATCAGAGAGACTATTGAAATTACCTCAATTTCCCAATGATTTATGGTGTATGCTTCTGACATTGCTGGTTATTTATCTGTCCTCCTAGTGTTTCTAGCCAAAGCAAAGAGGGGAGAAACAGATGCAGTGATATTAGGCTTGAGCAAAGGGTCACATTTTTTCAGGGACAATACAACTTAGAATGGTACTAAAGGACTTGAAAGTCGGAAAACTAGCAAAGAGATTAGTTTAGTCCAGAATCAAAGCAGCTGGAACAGCCTTTCCTCATGCGCTTTCTATAGTGAATCATTTCCTGACTCTAGAATTCTGTTCATTTAAGTAGTTTTCCAGGGTGTATTTTATATTGTAGACTGAAAGTTTTTTACGATATGCCACTTATGACTTTTCATAACCCTAAAAAGTTGGGTTTTTTTAGTAGGAGAAAACCCACTTCAGACACAGCACTTACAATAAATGGGCCAAATTCTGTTCTCAGTTACAGCTATACAACCCTCATCCTTAATGCATGTAATAACTGAGCTTAGTAGAGGCAGTGGATTAAAGACCTGGGATTCCAAAATCCACCCTCAGATGCATGTGTGTGGCTAGGACTGAAATCAATGGGAGTCCCATGTGTACATCCCGGGTAGACTTTGGCTTGTGATTTTTATTGTTTGCGCTATTGGATAAAATTGATTCCAGCGTTACGTTTCTCAGAGTTATTTCTGCATCATGCATCAAAATGTTGGCTTCAATCTCTTCTTCTTCATGGTAGCTTTGAGGAGTATTTGTTTTCTGGTTAGTTTGGGCCTAGCATTAATCATTCTCAGGCTTCCTCTAACCTTTTTTATATTATTTTACTGACGGCAGATTTAACTGTTGGCTCACCTTTATTTCCAAAACAGATGAATTTGATTAGTCTCTAATATTAACCAGATCCAACTAGTTGATAGAGTTAAACCAATGTGGGCCAGATGCTCAGCTGGTGAACTGCAGTCCCATTGAATTGGGTACCTGGCGTGGGGAGAATGTGACAGGGTGCCCTAGCCATGGAGAGACCCCGCACACGAGTGCAACCTTGCAGAGCTGATGGTCGGCTGGCCAGGCTTCTTCAGGTGCTCCGAATTAAAACAACGAGGCCTATTAAATTTGTTGCTTTATAACCAGAAGGGAAGGTGATTTTGCAGGGATAAGTTTTTCTTTCAGTAGTTGGAGCACAGGAGTTTGGGAGAAATGTATTTCTATATATTTGTAGTAGAACAATTCTGAATGAGACAGTAAAAGCTTTGGTGAGGAGCTGGGGGCTGTTCTTGAGTCAGTAGCTTATATCTTGGGTTGTTTTCTAGCTTTGAAATCTGCATAGGTGTCTAATCCAAAAGCTATGTACCAGGTGTAGAAATCAGGGCAATCTCATGAAGACTGGGGTGCCTTTTCTACCCCCCCCCCCCTTTTTTTTTTCTCCTCTTCTCTTTTCCTTTTCCTTAAGGAGTAAGAATTGAAGTTTGCATGTGGTTCTAGGTCTGCAGGAAGCTGCTGTGCTCTGCAGGCAGTGTGATTTGTAAGGCTTATTAAGGGCTCCTGAAGGAAAGGGTGAAGTGGTGAGGAGAGGAATTTCATAATACCACCAGGAAGGCATGTGGCACTTCCTCAGAAGAGGCTGACAGCCCTGGGTGTTCAGGGTTGTCTTCTCAAGCAGCTTCAAATGCAGCAAGAGAAACAGTGCTACTTCTTTCATTCTCTCCTTATTTCACAGTAGTTGTTAGTGGTGCAGCCTACTTCTGAGTATTCACTTGTGCGCTTTGAAGCAGGACAGACTGTTTGATAGTAGGTGCATTTAAACTAGACATCTGGCTTGCTCAAATTCATTAAGCTGGATTTAAGAACTTTTTTCAATTCTTAAGTAACTCTTAATTATACGGTAATAGGAAAACTCCAGCTGGAAGGGACCTCAGGAGGTCTCTTAGCAGGAACCTCCTGTCCAAAGCAGGGTCAGTAATTATCTGGGTATTTGGAAAAAATAAAGCTAAGCTCACTCAAAATATTATCTATTAGATTTTTTTAAACATAAGCATGGCTTTTATTAGAGCTCATATAGCCTTCTAAAGGAAGAGTTTAATACTCAGTCACATGGTTTTATTCATATTTCCATTTCTAGCAGTTGTTTCTAGAACAATTTGCAGCAGAGGTGTGCCTCCCTTACCAGCTGCAACTTGGACCTCAGTGCACTTCCCTAACATGTCATGGCTGGCAGCTGGTTGTGCAGATAGCATGGACAACAGGCTCTGAATTGAACAGCAACCTGGCATTGGTTCTCATACCGTTTCTGTACTTCCTACCTGCACACAGAAAGCCTGAAGAAAGACAAAAGGGCTCATTTGTCCTGCAGTGTGGGGTCTGTGAGTTGAGCCAGTGACAGCTTTTGCAGCTGTGCACTGCTGTTGTTTTCTGTCTGTAGCTGTCTTTCAATTTGTCCTTAGTGTTTTCTGGTAGTGAAAATATTTGTGATGTGAAGATTAATTCCTGCAGAATAAATTACAAACACTTCTGTGGAGAATGGTTTCTCTGAGTGGCCTTGGCTGTAGTGCGCATGACAATTGCCGTATTTCTTGAGGAAGACAATATGCTCTTCTCACTTTCCCAGCTTATTATGGGCTCTTTGCTCTGTGCCTTGGTCTATTTATATAAATTCTTGTCAGCCTTTGTCCACAGCTTGTGAACTGAGCTGTGAGGTCACATCGTGGTTTTCTGAGGAGAAAAAAGACTCTTTACATGGAAGAGCTGCATTTTGGGTTGTTTCTGCTTTGTGAATGTGGTAGCAATGTGCTTTGTGACTGAGCTAGGCACCTGTGTGCCAAAATGCTGTCAGCTGCAGGGATATCTATTATAATATGAACAATAGGCCTAGAGATAAAAGGTCAAGTTTTTGGAAAGATTTGGGCTGATTAGGGCCATTGACTCAGGAATGCAAAGTTAGCCAGACAGTTGCCAGAAAGTGCAGACTTCATACTCTCACCATGTTTTAAGTTCTGTTTCAAGCAGCCCTGCTTGCTTGCCACGTCCCCTGCTGTTAATGAAATATTGTAGCAGGATCTGTAAGAAATGTCAGGTGCAGCAGCTATCCTCGTTAACTGGGCTGTGCTGGCCAAAGGCTCTCGGTAGCACCATGTCCACTTCAGAGTGCAAACCAGAGACACTCTTACACTAGCTCTCCTGTTATATCTGCTCACTTATGAGCTACCTGCTCGCTGCATACAGAATGCTTACAACACTTCTAAGGGTTTTATCTATAAATACAAATTCCAGAGTGTTGCTTTTTTTTTTTCCCTCCAGATTTTTCAGGGAAATGCTGTGAACCTATGCTGTTTCTAAACTCGGAAGATATTTTCTTGAGCCCAGCATTCCAGGTATTGTCACTACTACTATGTACTTAAATGGCTAACTTAGGCATTCTGCACTTTCTTATTCGGAGCAGATCAATAGAGAATCATTTTACACATCCTTATACTTTCATTTATCTCAGAAGACTTATCCCAAAACATTTACAACAGAGTAACATGCTAATGTTCATTTGCTTTAAAATCCACTTAAACGTAAAAAATAAAAAAAAAGGGGGGGGGAGGGGGAAGCAATAAATATGCAAGAACATGATGTTATCCTCAAAAAAACATACTAATTAAGCAAAGATGCCATTGTCCTTCAACTAAAGCTTAGCTTCGTGCCACCTTTACTCAAGTCCAAGACAGATCAGATGAGCCTCAACTGTGTTTTAGAGAATTAGGTTGCCCAAAGCTTTCTCCTTATCCTCCATCAATATGGAATGAGAGTTCAAGGCTGTAAAAATAATGTCAAAGGAAGTGCAGTATGAGACAGTGTAAATACTTTTTTTTTTTTTTTACCTTAGAAATATGTTGTGCATAGATTGACAACCTGTCCTTTTTGAAGTCTCATGGATAAGAGTTGCTGTTCTCCCAACACATCTACTGGATGGTTGCTGATAGGCATGTAAGGAGAGGAATGAGTAACTAGTAGCGCATACCAAGAGTATGAGCAGATTTCCCTACTGTGGTGTAATTCTGTCACTGTTGGGCTTCTTTAAGTTCTCGTTAGAAGAATTCCAGGAAATCAGATGGATTTTAAGCCAGTAGACTGATTATACAGCCACCACGTCATAAGGTAAAGTGCTCTATAACCATCTTCAAGAACCCATTAAAGCCCTGCTGAAACATGATCCATTACTGATTAAAGAGGATTGAAAGGAAAAAAAAAAGCTTTTTGAGATGTAATGCACTGAATGAAACAGATCAATAAATGAAGCAGGGAGTTCTGAGAATCAGCTTGTCCTTGCAAATGTTTTATTTCAGCTTTGCTGGGAGAAGCTGCACCTGGACCCTTCACATCAGCTCCATGGGATTCAGATCAATTTTATGTGTTTGCAGGGAGAATGGGGAGGTTAGCACTGTTAATGGAAAACTACTGACAACTGTATCAAATGCTGCTGTTAATTCAAAACACTAGCACTGTCTTTCAAAGTAATGTTTCACCTTAATTGCCTTAGGGAATAATTTAGCTGTAATTGGAGAGTAGCTTAAAGTTATGTGCATTTCTGAAACTCAAGGAAAAGGAACGTGGCAGGGAAGAAATGTCCATCTATTGAGGCTGTAGTGAAACCATTAACTTGGCAAAAACGGAGGGGAACGTTCAGTGATCGAGCAAGCTGGCAGCGCGGAGTCAGGGTAGAAGGGAGAGGAGGGCGGTGAACCAGCCTCATCTTCAGAGACAGGATTTCCACTGAAATCAGTGTTGTGCACAGAGAAGGCTGGTGAAGTACAGCAGAAGCATTTGTCAGAGGGAACAAAAAAGAGGGATGAATGGGAGTAACAAAGAAGCCCCTAGGAAAGTTCAGTGAATTGTGAGAGCTCACAAAAGACATGCAGGGTTGAATGAGGATACCAAAGGAAAGTGATCCAAAGTCACGTGAGCTGTGCCTGCAAGGTACCGTCAGCCCACCAGGACTTTGGCTTTTGCTGCCCAGGAGCTAGTTGCTGTTGCCGAAGTTTTCATCATGTTTTGTGCCCAAGCTGGGAATCCTGAAGGGAGCCTGCTTCCCAACAGTGCCCAAAAGTCTGTGAGGTTTCTGACTTCGAGTACGCAAAACCATTAGATCCATCTGAAAAAAATTGCTAAGTCCTCATTAGTAAGGACTGAGAGGGGGGAAAAAAAGAATAGTTCTAAACAATATTGCACAACAGCTTAAAGTCAAGTCATTAGCTGGGCTTGATCTGGTTGATGGTAGTTGTGGTACTACATTCAAGGAGGAGTGAGTAGAGCAAGGATGTATTTGGTTGTTTAGAAAGGAAAGAAAGGAAGGTAGGAATCACAGAATTTAAGTTCTAATGGTGCGTTGAGCTGAGTGCTTCTCTCTCTCTCTTTTTTTTTTTTTTTTAAACTACTGATGCTGGTCACCACCCTCAATGAGCAAAACACTAATAAACTGCAACAGCACTGAAAAAAAAAAAACCACAATGTGTTTTGCAATCATACAAGAAATCTTCCATCTAAAAATGTGGTAAATAAAGTATCTGGCATTGAATGTAAACACTTTATTATTTACACAATGCCTTTTAAAAGTGGTGATTTCCATAAGCTCAGAAAGAGAATCAAAAGCAATTTTACATGGAATAACTATAGTAATGTTTACTTAGAAATTGTTCCAGATGAGAAAGTGGTGAGATGGCATAGGTTTCCTAATCTCTTGGAAAGACAGAGTATTGGGGTACAGGAATACCTGCTGGGATTATTCTTCATTCAGCCTTCTACAGTAAATCAAGATTCCTTGTGAGAACTTCTCATCAAAGAAATGCATAGAAAAATCTTTGCCGTGTCATATGTTTGTTTTTTTTTTTCCATGATAAGTGCAGCGCAGTGCTGTGAAAACAACTGCTCTTAAATGAAAACCTTACATAAAAAAATGCTTTTATATATATATTCTAAAATAAGGGAAAACATTACAGGAGGAGTAGTTTTCTTAAAAAATTATAATGAAAACTCTTTTCCTTGCTCTGTTCCATTCTCTGTTCCCAGAGAATCTTTCTTTTGCCTAAATCAGAGTTTTGCAGGAAGGTGAACACCCTGAGAGCCTCCAGGGCAGAGCTCAGCACTCAGTGTGTATACCCATGCCTCCTGCAAAGCATATGCCATGAAATCGATTCAGACAACACGTGCTGAGAGCATGCAGCCTCCAGAATGGGCTTCAAAGAGTGGGACATGTTGCTCTGCAGAGTGGCAGATGTTTGACTTGGTAAGACTACGAAGGGATTTAGAGGGCAGCAGCCAGCTGGTGGAAATGGGCAAAGGAAAGTTTGGTTTGCAAATGTGCCCTTGCTGCAGGGAAGTTGGGCTGTGGGGCCTCTTAGGTGCTGAATTCACTGTTCCCTGTCAAGAAGAGGACACAGGCGTTGCTGTTGACAGCTTTGTGAAGGTGCCAGCTCAGGGTTTGGTGGGATACACATTCACACAAACCCAGGTCAGCTGATCCAGGGCTGGATCAGAGCTGTCCCTCTCCTGAGGTGCTACAGAGATGTGTCATGTAAATGAGTCACACAGCACACAATCTAGCACTACACATCATCCTGGCCAACTGAGGTTGTGAGCCAGCATCCGCCTCAACTGGTTGAAGGTGGATGACCCCAAAGAGTCGCTAAGACCAGGAATTTCACAAGATGTGAGGAAGGTTATAAATTGGTTATAAAAGATCAGACTTATCATGATCCATGTTTTATGAAGGACAGACTTTATGGCATCACTTCTCACAAGTCTTTTCTTTGCATCATATTCAACAGCCAATGCAGTGTAATTTTGTGGCCCAGTAAAGAGTTTTCAACCAAAACTGCCAAAAAATAAGGTAGTTTCATGAATTGAAAAAAATCTGGGATCCGCTTCTTTATGGCTTGCATCAGACTAACTATCTTGAAATAGGGACAAAATTTTAGTGCGGAGAGCAGGTTACTGCATAGCTGCCTTCCAGGAGAGGTTTGTGCCTTCCTCATCAGCATCTGATGCAGACCCTGGCTGGAGGTAAAACGCAGGACTAGAGCAACTGCTAATCTGGCAATTGCTATGTTCACATGCGCATCTGGAGAATCCAGTCTGCTCTGGTTCTCAAGCAGTCAATTTAATATAGATAACTGAGTGGGCTGAGCAGACCAAATAGTACTACAGATTCTAACAGAACCCACCAAGGCTGTCAAAATAACATTAGAAAGCTTAGCTCCAAAAACATTTATTGTAACTAATCTGTCTACGTGACCAAAGGTGCTTGAGTTACAGCCAGAGACTGCTTGCTGTTGCGGTCATCTAAACGGAGAGCTAGGGTGCACACACGGCTGAGATGCCTTGTGCAGCTGTAGGTCTAAAAGCCATTTCCACTGAGGAGGTGGTGTTGAGCTTCGCTGGTTACAGTGCTGGGGGGCATAGCACAGCACTGGGGGCACAGACCCAATGTCACACGCTGAAATCTCTTCAGGCACTTCTCTTAGGGCTCTAAAAGACTCTGAAATGCCGAGATGAGGAAGTCACCAGATCTTTCTAATTCAAAGATCAAATTGAGAGAATTAACCAGCACATTAACTAAGACATTCTTTCTTCTCCCTTCTCGAATGGCAGCTAGAGGATTAGGGTGAACTTGTACTGAAAGCACTTGAATTCAAACAAAAATAAAACACAAAATGCTGGGTAACATTCCCTTTCTCTGTTACCCTGCCAGCTTCCATAAACTATCTCCTTTTTTCTTCCAACCCAGACCCCACAGAAAGTGAAATAAGTCTGCATTAAACAAACTTGTTCCCACAAGCTGGGGAAGCATGCATTAAGATATGTTTAATTTCAGGTTTAGTTTTAAATTTCTAAATCGCCTGACAACATTGCACAATCTGAAGTAATTCCCATGTTGGAAAAAAGATGTCCTTTGTCAGATCCAAGCCAGGAATTCTGCAGGTTTGGCAGCTGCACAGAGGCCAGCAGAGAGCATGTCAGAAAACAGTCTGAGGTATTGAAATTGCTGACTTCTTCCAACAGTCCCAGGGACTGGTTTGACTTAAGAAAGTGCCAACTTGTTTCACACATAGTTGTCAAGGAGGTGAGAATCTGTCAGTTTTGTCCCACTGTGTGCTGCTTTTTTGCCTCCTTTGACAGTCTAGAAGAAAGTCCAGAGCAATGGCAGATTAAGATGGCATCTTACACCTAATTGGCTTGGAAATTATCTTATTAATAAGGCCAACCCAGGAACCACTCACCAGTTTAATTGCAAAAATGAAGCACAGAGCATTCTTTCCTTTCTCAGCCTTTTCAACAGATCTTTCATGTATTAAAATATCATAAAACTTTTGTAACGTTGGACTACTACTTTATATGAACCACCCCAGAGTCACTCAGGGGTGGGAAGTGATTTATGATCGCCCTGTCAGGATTCCCCGCAGCATGTCAACACATGCTCCGTGTTCCAATGGCACAGGCCTCGTGCAATGTGAATGTCTTCCAAGGAGAAGGGTTGAGTGAATCGATCACCCAGCGCCACGATCTATAATTGGCTTTGTTTTTTCTTTGACGGTTTTGTTGTTGTTTTTTTGTTTGTTTATTTTTAAGAAAAAAATCCCGACCTCAGACTTGGCTGGGGAGCTCCTGACCGTTGTCAGAATTGCTGTTAACGCTACACTTTCAGCGCACGCACCCACATGCTCTGTGACAACGCGTTTGCTAATCTAAAATGCCGGCAGATGACAGGAATCTGAACCATAGTAGGATGCATTTTCAGTTGGTCAGCAGCACTGGACAAACTCACAGAAACTCACTCTCTCCAGGAGAGAGCTGCCGAAAACCTCCCTGGTTTGGAAACCAGCAACGGCACCAGTAGCAGGAGTTTCAGGGCAATGGTCCTTGCTGTGTGCAAGCACTAAAGGATATATTCTTCTTTTTGCTGGCCATTTACATCCCCCTTAGAGATAACTTGTGTCTGTCATTTTGCAAACCCTTAGGTTCAGTGATAGTTGTATTATTTCCTAGAGATCACTGCAAGATGAGCCTTTCATATCCAGATACCAAGGAGGAAAGATTGCAGCTGCAGAGAGGAGACCATATTTCAGAGAGATTTAGGGACTTTTAGTTGCAGATAGGTACTCGTCGGTTTCTCAGTGTCGCCATCAGTCATTTTGATACCAAACTGGACAACACCAAAACTTCTTTAAGTAAGACCTCTAGGTCTCTTCTAAAGAGGATAGAAACAGACTTATGAACCATGTCAGAGAAATGTACGGAAGTAGGACCTTCAGCTGGGCGACTGCTGTCCTCCCTGTGTAGATTTCAGGCCGTAATGAACAATTACAATGAGGGAAATGGTAGCCAAGTAGTGTCGTGAAACAGCATCTGTGGGATTCTCTGGACAGTTTGGCATTGCCTGGACACTGTTTCAGTGAACGGAGAAGCAGCTGAACCAGTATCGGAGGACAGTGTATAGCTCATAGGGGAAGTGTAAATTCTGCATGTTGGGTAAACACATGAAATAGGTAAACGTAACTGAGAAATAGCAGTTTGCAGACAACATAGATAGGAAAGGAAATTATGACTGCTTGGTATTCCAGCCGTGTAAAAAATGACAGTAACATTTCTAAGCAATAGCTGGACAGAAGAATGAAAAGCATGAGGAAATGGCATACTGTGATTTAAAAATAGCCTAGCACAAGCCAAGGCAGCCATGCAGAGTGGTGGGAGCTGTGCAGCTGTACGATCAGTGCTGCCTTACATGACCTGGAGCAGGCACTGGCTCCTTCGATATCTTCCTCTGTCCTGTATCTGTGCCTGGCTAAGGATTCCTGGGAACTTTAATGTAGCATTGCCAATGGAGATTGAGGGCCAAGCTGTGTAGTTGCAGAAGAGCCAAGACATATGTAACTTTAGGCTCTCTGGACTGGAAGGGGAAGAGGGTGCAATTTCAAAGGAATCACTAGTGTGGAAAGAATATGTGGAAATTCCTAGTTCACAACTGGAGCTATGTAAAACTTGGCCCTTGTGATTTTCAGAGATTTGCTCTTTTCTCTTTTATGTCAGTTCATGCAGGCTTGCACCCCCTGGCTTTTCTTTTGTGTTCTGAGTATTGAATAAACCCTGGAAGTAGTGAGAATCATCTGGTCTCACAGCCTAACCATGCAAAATCCCCTGGCTGGCGTGGTTTTGATGTGAAATCATAAATCAGTCCAGGTTCACACAAAGGGTTTCTGAGCTGCAGCAAACCTTTAGACAAATGTGAACTTGGTTTTGGATTATTTTTATTTAAGCTTTCCTTTTAATTTCGCCCCTTCTATGTTTTTTTCATTAACAGACATCTGGAAATTGCATAAGCTGTAGTAATATGGATGATTATCTTCTCTCTCTCTCCCCCTCTCTTGCTGTATCATTAGCTTTTCCTTTTGCTCCTTCCTTTCCTGTTCCACACACAAATGCACTTGAAAAAAAGCTTCAACAAAAAGTGTGTTAGAAGCACTACAGTAGCATTAGGATTTGGAAAAGAATGTATTCATGGGTCACACCAAGTCAGGAGTTTGAGTACCCTTCTCTGTGAGGTCTAATTTTGGTATGTTTGAACTATCAACTGATCTTATCACCAAAAAAAAAAAAAAAAAGCTTATATTACAGTTTAACATGAAGATCATAAGGAATAAATATATTCCTTTAGGTAGACCATTGTCTGGTCATTAATTTTACTTGTGTTTTTCTTTATGCCACAATTCCATCTAGCTCAGTTTGGATGCTTATATTGCACAGCCAGAGAGTTATCAGGAATAAAGTGGTAGATCTAATCTAACCATAGTTTTAAAAAGCTTTTAACACAGCCCTTCACAGAACACTAGAGATGCTTAGAGAGTTTGAGGTCTGTGACCAAACACAGCATCTGCAATCCAGTTCCAAGAGCTTTAGAAGTGATGTGGTAAGAAGGTGTGCCGGGAGGGAGTGCAGGGGTTGAAAACGGGTGAGAAAAAGGCAGCCGCTGCATTGCCACAAAAATCTGCGCTGGGCCCAGTTTTTCTGTTGACTTCCCAAATGCTGAGTCATTTAAGTAAGATGGTTTTGTTGATTGTTTGTGTATTCTTAAGCACCTGTTATATATTTTGTAAAAATAAGTAACATACAAAAATGTTAAAGCTGTAAAAATGGGTTTTTAAATGCAAAATTTCAGCAAACCAAGGTTTCTTCAGACAGCCCAGCTATGTTCTATAACTTTTAAGAATACGCAGTTTCTATCAAACTGATGTGTAAGGCTGGTGGCTGAAGTCTAAAGAGGAAGGAATCAGGATCTACTCAGAATCTACTCAGCAGCCAGAAGGGCGCAGAGGAAAAATGGACAGAGTCAGCAGGAACACCAAAAAATATTTCGCTTTCATTGCACCTTGTACGATATATGGGGTGTTCACACTTCAAACAGAAACCTACACAAACAGACCCATTGTAAATCACTGGGTGATGTGAAAAGTCTTAAGTCAACACAAAGGTACCCAGTGAGCTTGAGCCTCCCTAACCCAGCGATGCAGCTGACAGCCTCAAGGCCCTGAAGGTCTGGCTGCCGGGGAAGGAGAGGAGGCTGCATGGGAAATGTCCCCATGTGGGAAGGAGTCTGCCCGGGGCCCCCATGCAGCTGTGATTGACTCAGGAGCTGAAACCCCGTGAAGAATAGGTGGTCAGGAGGGTGGCAGGCAGAGATGGCTGCTACCAGGAGCAGGGTTTGAAAGGACAGTTCAACTCTTCCAGGCTAGCCAGCAGCTCCGGTTCCTGCCCGGTCGTTTACGCAGGGGTGAGTGAAATGGCCTCAGTGCTTGTCCCCTCCATGGCCCGGCAGCATGTGAGGTGAAGGGCTTGACGGGGACAGTAGTGGGGAGCTGCCTTCCCCAGGAAAAGGGGGCTCCAATTCTAAACATTGTGTTTGTGGCAGTGTTGGCCTGCAGGGAACTAACTTTTGTTCTGTCCTCTGTTCACTCAATGAAGCAATGTTTAATTAGCCTATTTTTTTCTAACTGTTGCTTGAAAGCAGAATGCAGGTTCCCAGACAGGATATTTAAAGTAGGGCTTAGGTGGGCAGTCTTAGCTGTTGAGCCCAACCCTTCATCTAAGAGTCAAGATGTGGCAGAAGGTTCCTTACACCTGATATCCAGCAGGAAGACAAGCTATTACAGGGGAGAAAGGCAAATGCACAGGTTTGTCAAAAGCAGCAAGGATAGGCCAGTGACACTTTTGTGACCACCTGAGGGACTTCCAAGCAGCTCAGAGCATGATCGTTGTGCCTCAGTGCTTGTGGGAATCAGCTAATTTCTCTGTTGATCTTTGCTGTGATTACTTGCCTGGTCATCACTAGCTGGCAGTTCAGCTTTGTTGTGGCCCAATATAAGCATGAACTTCTGACCACAACCCCCACACTGGTCTGCACTGTGTGCAAGAGTTGTAAGGATTTGGTTCATGTGGCATTTCTGGCCTCCTTTTGCAAGCCCCAGGAGCCCTGCTAAGCACCTGTACCTGGTAGTGTGGTGGCCTACTAAGGCCAGCTCATACCTCCAGACCACTCATGTTTTAATCCATCCATCACCAGAGTAGGTATGGAGGTTCCAGTAAGCCAACTGTAAAGACTGAAATCCTTTCTATGAAACCATGTTTTCTGTGCATTATAAGTAACAAGCTGATGAACTCTTTAAGATCTCAAATCAAGTTGCAGTGGCAAACTGTCCTCTTCTCTCCACCAGGACATGGCAGCAGAACACTAGTCCCTTGTTCATAAATACCCACATATTTTTCTCTTTGTAATTTACGCTGTAAAATGAATCCACCTTGAGTCCTAGAAGATGATATCTTTCGGAGGTGATAACGTTCAAGACACTGACAAGTGTCAGTCATTTGAAAGAAGCACTACAAACTTCCCTTCTGAGAATCCCTTTCTATCTCTTTATATGTAATTGCTATAGATTTTTGTGATGAGTTTATTTCATCATGTTTGAGCAGTCTTCTCCCCTTCTTTTTCCGTTTGGAAGGACAGTAGCAGGAATGTGTCTGGCAGAGAAGGATGATACTTTAATAGAAGCACCAGATGATACTTCGGAGCTTTGTGGCTTAGCACAGATTTTTCATTTTATAAAAAGATGCTATTTTTATATTTCTGGTCAGGCTTATATTCCCGTTTGTTGGGCAGGGCAGTTCAAGCTCCCTTTGATTCTGTATTTCTTGACCTTTAACTACCAGTTTTGAAATATTATTGTGCCCTGGCATTTTTCTCTCTCTTTTTTTTTTTTGGCATTCACTACTATTTTTTAGCCTTCTTATATTAAACTATAATGTACAATCCCTTCTCCATGTGTCCTCCCATACTTCAACAATACAGGGATTAGGCTGATAATATATTTCTTCTTGCAGGTAGACTGTGTTAAAGCCCAGGTGTTTCTCTAATCTTTTCAAGTCTGGCTTGGCGAACAAGCACAGAAGGAAGCTATGGGGATCAGACCAGCCATACAACCAGCTTAATCTCTACATGCAGCAATGGGACCAAGTCAGGGAGAAATGATTTGGAAATGCTAGTGCAGAGAAACCCTTCCTTGTTTAATTATTTCTGCTTCCCCAGCAGCTTTGAGTTCGTGTGTGTTACGGTTTGTTGTAACTCCTCCATGCTTTCTTGTTGCCTGCTTAAAAATGTAAGCTACTGCCAGCCAGGGCTCTGCTATACGGAGAAGTGTAACTACAACAGAAGTGTTTTGGAGACTGCTGCCTACTGTTTTTTGTTTTGTTTTGTTTTTGTGGTTTTTTTTGGGGGGGGGAGGTGAGGGGAGCACGGGGAGAGGTACTGGGAGGGAAGGTTGCCCAAGGTTTTGGAGTTAAACTGAACTCTTTGTGTTGCTAGAGCATTTTGAACCCATTGGTCTTCTGAGGAAGACCAGGGTTCCTCCAGGTCTTCCCTGGAGGAAGACCTAAGACTATGCCTACAAGAAAGGAATTTGTAACACGCGTCAGGCTACCCAGGGAGAGTCCTTCATTTTCCTCTTTGTAATTCAGAACAGCATTTGCATCCTTGCTGGAAGTGGAGCCCTCCTTAACTTTCCCTCACTCTAGGGAAAAGAAGTGCTGAAGGATGGAGCATTTCAGCATACATGAACCCAGCATCTCTTGTGGGTGGGAATTTCACAGAAGAAAGGCGTCTGTTGTGCTGAAATAGCTGCCCTCCAGAGCTGATATTTAAAGCTGCAGGCTGTCACCCATTTATACCTGAGATCTTGTTTTCACTCTGGAGGAGCAAACACCATCCTATAGTCCAGACAGAAAAGATCTGTATGGGGTTCACCATATATTAAGTGCTATGCAAAACTGTTTGCAGAATTCTTCAAATGCACATTAATTTTGTTACATGAACAAACTCCTTTTACAGCACATCAGATTTGTTCCACTCGCTTTTGCATTGGTCCTCCTAGTGCCTTAATACATGCATGGAAGGAGAGATTTATCTTTACTTTTATTTATCTTGGAGTCCGACCTAGTTGAGGCCTCAAACATTAATGATAATATTGCTTCATTAGCCCAAATATACCAGGGTTATGGGCATGTGACATCAAAGAAAAACATCACCTGCAAGTTGGTGTGAAAATGAGGAGCTCTCTGAGCAGGTCCTACTTGTGCTTATATGTTGGCAGTTCGGTCTACCACCGATATCACATTAGCCAAGCATTTCCCACTGACCAGGGCGATGAGAGCCTCTGACCCTTAATTACTCAGGAGTCATCAAATCACTCACATTTCCCCTACTATTGATGAAATTTAAGATACGATTAGTGTAGCTTATCATGAATTAGGGAAATGTATTCCCTCTGCCCAACCAAACCGACAGAGAGGGTATGAAGGACTGCTACAGTTTCCTAGTGCTGAGAGTTATCAACCTGTATCCTCCTCTATCCTGCATCACTAAATTTGACTGGCCCTAGTTGTCACCTCAGCAGCAAAAATTATTATAGTTGAACTGAAATTACGCGTTTTGTCTTTTAATTCAGGTGCAACATTTGAGTCAATGACTGATTCAATTTACCACTCAATTTCTAAGGAGAACTTAATAATAAGCTCGAAGAAACAATTCATTTTTGTTGGGGCTCATTTGTACTGATCTAATTACATCAAATATTCTCCCAGTCTTAGGGGAGAAAGTCATGAAAAGGGATTGGTGCTTCTCATTTTCAACCTTTTTAGAATTTTGAATGCACTATTTCTGTTTTGCATCCTACTATGATGGCTTGAACCTTGCATTTCTGTCTTCATTGCCATTTCCATTTCCATTTCTTAGTCATATCTCACCTCTTTTGTATTTTTTCCAACATACATAATCAAGATCCAGTTTACACACCTTTTTTAACTCATCAGTTATGCAAACAAAAGGTAATACTGTCAGTGAAGAGAGTACTGTCCCGTGGAAAGGCCTTTGGATGAGAGACAAGAAATCTAGGCTTGGTTTATCATCTGCTACTGCTGACTCCTTAAGTAGCTTTGAGCAAGCCACCATGTCTGTTCGTTCTTGTTTCTTATCCTGCTCTGAAGAGGAACTGAGGCATGGTTAGTATTTGTTTCATTTTCTCTACACTGCCAAGTGTCAGGGAGCCCTAATCTTATTTTTGTCTTTGTAATACAAGTCAGCGAAACGTAACAGTCCAGTGTCAGAACAGTCACTTTATTGAGGAAAACATCAGAGAACCTGTTATGTTGTACTTGCCAGTGTAAGAATGTGATTGCCAGGAGCAGTGCAAGCATTCCTGGAAAAGCATTTTCCACATCAGTAGCTCACAAGCCTCCAAAACTTGAAATCAGATGATAGACACTCACAAACTTCCTCACAGTATATTATATTTGGTCTTGCTTGCCCTGACCCTCACTTTGAATCTCAGAAAAGCAATAGCATGAGCAATGGGCCTGAGAAACAGCCCGAAGGGGCTAGCAAGCTCCTTGGCTTGCCCCTTGGCTAGCTTGGACCCCAGAGATGTGATTCTACACCTTCAGAAAATGAGTGTACCTCGCTGCCAGCACTGCAGGAAAATGCACCTGGGGGCAGCACTACCAGATGCTGCTGAACATGGGGTGCTGTTTCACCTCTCCATCCTGCCTGTCCAGAGCAGAGCATTTCCTCTGTACTTTGGCTCCGTTCATGGCACCAAGTTTTAGCGAGATTTTTTGTCCTGGTACAACCAGTCAATGGCAGCCACAAAAAGTCCTTGGAAACCACTGTTTGCTGCCTGGGGCAGGATGGTGCTACGTGGGACCTCCTGAGCTTTGCAGCTTTGCACAGGCTGCTGCCCTGCGGCTCTCCCCTCCAAATGTGATGCTCTGCCAAAGCCAGGGAGAACAGAGGTCCTGCTGCCCCCACATCCACTCCTGCGCCCACAGGCAGGGACTGACCTGCAGGTCCCTGATCTCGTAAGCTTTGGGAGGCCTTGCTATGCTGAGCAACCCCTCCTGCCCATGTCCTGGCTGGTGACCTGCAAATGAGAGGTGCCGCGGGGAGGAGGTGGCAGCTGTCACTGTGGAACTGGGATCTCCTCCCACCAGAGTGATCTCTGCAATCTGGGAGAACATGGTTTTGGTTTTATCTTTTTTAACAGCAACCCATGTTGTTAATTTAGATTATAGAGCTGAACAGTCAGATTATGCTGCCAAATGTTTGCTTCTTGGAGATGGTGTTGAACAGGTCATGCATTGTGCCTCCTCTTAATCTTTCCATAGCTCTTCTGGTTGATATCTTACATCCCACTAGAAGGGAAGATGCCTTGAACCAGACTGAGCATGGCAGAGAAGGTCAACCATGCCTCCTGGAGTGAAGGATTGCCACCGAGTGGATCTGAGGCTCTCACAGCAAAAGCAAATTTACACAAACACATCTCTGAACCAGACACTAGGCTCTGGACTGAGCAACAGAAGTAGCACCTCTGAGCTTTTTCGCCATTTGGCCAATGAGCTTGAACACCTTGAACTTCAGGCAAATTTGAGTTTGGATTTTAGGCATCTCAGGATCTGCAGCACCCCAGACTATTGGGAAGGCTCTGTGGTGAGACTAGGACAGAAACATGCAGTCACAACAGGATGCAGAATCTGGATCAGTGATTTCCGCTGGGCCCACCTCCAACCTTTTATATTAAACTCTAATGAATTCAGGTGCAGACAATACCTGCTCTGTCCTGCACAATTTCATAGAGCATTGAACTGCTCCAAGGCTCATTTGAGCCCACAGTAAATTAATATTTTACCTGTTGGAATGTTTTTTTGCTCCAGCTAGTTTAAAGACAAGTTGTGGCAATGAGTGGGTGGGGCATATTTTATTTAGCTGTGGTGAAAATATTGCCATTCTTGATCTGAGCAGCTGAAGCAATAGAAACCATAGCGAGACAGAACCACCAAAAGGGGTGGAGGGTGGGGGAAGAAGAAGTGCTTTCTTGATGGAGGTGTAAGGAATTTGCAATTCTGCGTGAAACACTTGTGAAATGACAATACACAGATGAAAGAGCATGGGCAACTAAGCAGGGTGACCCTATACAGCTCCCACATGGCTTGGTAAATAGCTGTGCCAGGCTGCTAGTTAGCAGGAAGATTGCCAGGAGAATAGGGCAATGGCTGCTGCCCAGGGCTTTGTATGCTACGTCCCAGGGCTGCATGCATGGGGTCTGGTAATTCAAAAAGCTCTGGGACCTGGGACCCTCTGGTTAAAATCGGCGTTTGCCCATTGCCAGGTAACACAGCCAGAAGATTTCAAATCCCTGGATGGCCCTTCTCTACATTTTCCAAATAAAGTTGACGGGTTGCTGTGCTCAAAGGTTTTCTTACAGCCTGTTGTATTTAGCAGGGAGTACATCAGATTCCCTGTGAATAAACCGTTTCAGAGGTCTACTGTCCACTATATAATTTTAAATCTTTTACCTTTCATCTCACAGCTGGAAAATGTTTCCAGTGAATGCCAAGAGCCAAGGACTCAGCAAGCAAAAGTGGAGCACAGCTGGTTCCACTGCAAAACATGTGAAGGAGAGTGATGCACTGAAAAAGGAAAAAGCAAAGCCAGGGGGTTAAACATTAACCAGCTCTTGCTGATGAAATAGCTTTCACTTCTAAGGATGCCCCAGTGCTTTGCTGATGAATATCAATATCAAATGCCTGGATTGAAAAAGACAGGCAGGAGACAGGCTTGCATCTGAGACGACCCTCTTGCCAAATGCTAATCGTGACAGGTCCCACTTCCAGCTAGCAGTGTGTCATCAGCTACTTGTAAGTGCCGTGGCTCTGTGCTACAGTGAGGATGGGGCATGCAAGCAAGATACATGGTTGTGCAAGGAGGTTTGTTTGCCTTGGACTTGGGAAGCTTGGCACTGCTGCATCTCTTGTGTAACAGATGCTCTACTCTGAGCAAGCAGCAAGTCCTCCCACTCCCCCATATGTTCGGTTGCTAATTGCAAACATGAAGGACCGACATTTTGATGCCTGCTCTCTCAGCTTCCTCTGGTTCTTACTTTCAAGCAGTTTATTTCCAAGCTGGATCGCCTTCTTTTCATGGGTATTTTGGTGTGAGCAGTTTAGATTATCCCAGTAGCAGCTTTGCTACTTGTAGGTGCTATGGACAGCCATGGTGCATTTCTTTGCCATTTTATTACAGTAATTAATGTCTGCACCCATTTTGGAGTAAGCAAGAAGCAAAGAACCTACAATGTGCTAGATACTTAGCTGTCTTTGCCTGGGAGCATGCTCTCAGACCTCATATTTACTGAGGGCTAAGAGCATACACATTTACAGTAGATTAATTAAAGTGCTGTAAAGTCACAGGGCAGCTCTTTCTCCAGTTAACTTGCTCATGTGCCATGCCCTACTCACCCAGCATACAGCATTGTCACTCAGCCCAAGTAGGACATTAGTTCTGCTTGCTGCTTTCTGTATGAGACTCAATCTTTAGTTTTGAAATGATGTAGTAGTTTGTCCACATCTTTTCCCTTCCTGTATTACCAATAAGCACAGAATAAGAGAGCTATGGTAAAACATTGCCTCTGCACCAAGAAACATTTGTTTCCTTCTGTGGCAGCTGGGAGAGAGCCCCAGACAAGAAGGTTTTTTTCCTGATTTTTCCAACCTTCCCACCTATCTAAAGCCAGGTCACATCTAGTCTCTGACCTGTTTGTTGCTCCCTTCACCCCACAAGCTGTTGTGAACATCTCTTGTCCTAGTCACTTAGGGCTCTCTAATTAGTGACATAACATAGTGGGCAATTAACGAACCAAACCTGCATCATAATGAAGGATAAACATTGTTAGTGAGTCACTCTGGAGCAGGCATCCAGTGCTGCCGGAGTGTGTTTTCCCCAGCAAGCTGCAGCTGGTTGTAACAGGGGTGTATCTTTTATATGTTCTGCCTCGGGGGCAAATTACTTCAAACAGGACTTTGCAATGTGGCTGGAGAAAACAACCATTTGTTTGCAGTTTTCCTTTCAAAGGGATGAGTCTAAATCATGCTTGCTTGATTGAAACCAAATAGTATCTTCAAGGCCAATTCCTTTTCCACGGTGGCTATTTTCAAAGGAAAATCTCTGCTGGATTTGTCCATGCAGGGGACATGTTGAAGGGGCCATGTCTGTGCCCCTGCCTGCAGACAGCGATGTACCCTCGGAGTGAGTGGGGAGCAGTGCCAGGAGCTCACATGTCACCCCCCACCGCCCGTTTTCCTAGGACTGGTGGAAGGAACAGTGAGCATTAGTGCCGCTCTGATTGCTGGATGAAGCTTTTCTAGGGTGAGGCTCAAACCAGTAACACTGCACACAATCAACTCGGTTAGTGGTTTACCTCAAAAAATGGAGGAAATCACTTAGCTCTTTAAGCAGAATGCTACCACAGCCATAGCGGTTTTGAAGCAGCATGAGCTGGTGGATATTGCTTAGAGGTGGAGAAAAGAAAAAGGACTGTGGCAGAGCTCAGCGATTCTCCAGCATGGCCTCGGGTGGGCAGTAATGGTCACTGGGCTGTGGGGATCCCAGCATCTACATCCATGGTGTTCCAGAAGCAATGGCAGGATTGGCCAGCATCCCACCCACCTACAAGCTTTTTCAGCAAATGTACTTACAGCCTGAAGCAGACTGACATCCAGACTGGAAACTATCTCTTTCTAACTGGCTGAGATGCCCATTGAATCAGACCTGTCAGATCTGATGCTTTCTGCATCATATTGGGATCCCTGACAGAGGGTGGAGGAGCTGCATCTCACCCAGACCCAGCAGATAAAAATGAAACAGGAGTGTTTCCCATTGAGGGAGCATCACTTGAGCTATGGATGTCTACCGGTCCTGGCAGACTAGCCCCAGACCATGGATTTTGAGGGTGTGAGAGGATGCAGGTCGGGCGTAAGTGGGATTCTGAACAGGTCAACTTCATCTCAGTGAGTCTGATCATACTAGCCTCCTCCTCTGGTCAGCAGAGAGACAGCTTTTTCCATGGAGAGATTCAAAGCAGCTAAGTTAGGTATTTGCTCTGAACCATCCTGTAAAGGATGCCGTATTTCTTCACTGAACCTGAGGAAATTAATCTCATGGGGTGTCTGGCTTCCATTTACATCCCCAGTAGCACCCGAGTTGCAGCTTGTACATGCTTCATATATTCTCTTGCATGATGTCCAGGAGCAAGCTGAAATGTCTTGGGATTCAAAAGGTCTTCATGTGGTTTCACTTAGCCATAGAGGTTGCATGTACCCAAGTCAATGGGCCTGCTGTTTCCCGAAGGAAACCAACCTCCAGCTAAAGCTGTGCAGAGAGGTGGAGTGTGCCCCATATCACTATGGAAGCCGCCCATTTGAAAAGTTTGCAAATAATATGGAAGTGGATTATTGCACTTTTTATCCCTGCTGGTGCTTCAGAGAGGCTGTGAGAGAGTGGCCTGTCCTGTTAGGGGTCCATACAATTGTCATATCCATGTGTGGCCCTGTGAATGGGACAGCTACACAGAGGGTGGACAGAAGAGCCTCATGCAAGTAAGAGACACTAATCAGATAGGCTATAGACTCCTTAAGTGCCTCTCCATCTTCAAGCCATACCTTTAAGCCTGGTTACACAGTGCTAGGAAATAGGTGAGAGAGACCTGTGAGATCAAAGCTGTAAAGAGGAAGCAAACTACTGCAGTAGTCCTGACACAGACAAGAGAAGGGAAGGCATCTCCAGAAGTTATAGCTTTGGCTGGATGTAGAACTAAGGTCCACCTTGTATGTTAGAGAACAGCACTGCTGAAAGAGACTGGTCTGGCAGGGTAAAGAAGGGTGACAGCTGCCATATGGGGAGACCGGCAACAGCTCACTGGGGCTTCAGAGATCTTCAGTGACTGAGGCAGGAGGAAACTGTAAGCGCACTTACTCTGACCTCCCACACTCACTGGCTGCAGATCTCCAGGAAGCTCTACAATAAGCCACCAAGCTGGTGCGTTACTCTAGCTTTCCTTCAAGAACATCTTCTGTTTGGCTTTGAAGAGTGAAAGAGATGGAACTTTTCCCTGGACAGGACGCATTCATGAATTTCTGCAAAGCCCACACTCTGCCTTTCACACAGGTGACTGGGATTCACTGTGCTGAAGCCGCAGCAGCTCTCCCAGGGGATGCCAGAGGAGAAATGGGACCTTTTGCCCTGTGACTGCTGCTGCAGCTCCCACCTGCACATCTCTGTGGTGTATTCAGCCTCTGATGGGAACAAACTACAGTCCAGTTCGGCTGAGGAGCAGAAAGTGGATCCCATGACTGTATGTGGCTTAAACATTGCTGAGATTTTTCCTCTAGCTGTCACTGAAAATCTCCACAGAAGGAAGAGCTGTGGCATTTAGTCCAGGAAAATCAGGGAGCATTTCCAGCTGTCCGAAAGGTAGCCAGGACACATCAGGTGCATTCCCCATAGTCCCAGCTCCTGTCATAGGCTGGTTTTCATCCAAATTAAAAGTGCTGTAGGATTTTACAGGAGGAGAAAAAGGAATTTCCAGGGAAGTGAGAAGATCCTTTAAGAGTCCCTCTGGAACATGCATTAGCTGGCTCAGCCACATGTGGTGAAAAGGATCCCACCTTGTCCACCTCCGCCATATCACCTACCCCACTCTAAAAATAGCCTTCCACTGCTGAAAGCATTTCATTTCTGTTCTCGGTCCATGTGTTTCCCTTGTCTTGACTTCGTGAAGTGCTGTCACCCGTTTTAGATGTGCAGACACAGTGAAATGGCCATCAATACCAACCAGCAGAGGGAATAAACTCTTAAACAAAAACATTGCCTTGCAGTGGGCAAGACACCTTGCTCTTCTCAGATTTCCATTTTAGTATTCAGTTAAGCTAGGTAACTCTAATTAATTGGTGCTTTGCAGGTACAAAAATATTTGCTTTGTCAGGGCAGAGAGCAGCCATTGTTTGCCGTGGCCTAAACTCCTTGCAAATGTTTTCTTATATCTTCTTATTCTCATCTCCTTTGGCTAAAACACAGCACAATAACCCTTTGTAACACAAACACCTTGGTATGGCATGTTAGGATCTGTTCCTCCGAGCCAATTTAGATGGAAAGCATGCTTGTAACTGTGTAATTGAACTGCACTGATATGCATGCGCCAGGGAACATTAACTTCTCCTAAACTCTCAATAGTTTCACATTCATGGTATTTTTTCCAGATGGATTGTAGCTGAAACTATATCTTTAATGTCCTTAAGATACAGCACAGCAACCCATAAACTTCTTGAGCTCCACAGAGTATTGGGTGGAAAAGTATTTGGTGTGCCAGATTTCTCTGCTAAGTATTTCTCCTGACAGTGGCATGTTGAAAAACCATGTAACTGTGCGATCTGATGGTTAGAGTGCTTTCAGAAAGGAAAAATAGTGTTGCGAGCAAAGGTTAACCTACAGTGATTGATTTACTTAAGCTTCAAGCAGTCATGCTGAACCTTTGGATAAATGTTTATTTAACATTGAAAATGTGTTGTTCATTTTCATGGCACAACAAACAGAGTGTCTGTGCTGGCTGGGACGTGGCAAGGTTAGCTAAGTTTTCTGCCTTCCAAACAGAGAACCCTAACATTAGGGAAGAATATTTAAAAAATACTTTGTCACTGAACGGGATGATGTTTGGGTTGGTCTCCCACTGATGCCTTTGTTTGAGAGGTCATGCACCCAGGTTGCAGCGGTACCAGCTGGTCAGTGGTTTGGAGGGTGTCCTGTGCGTCGAAGACACCAGAGGAGCATTCAGCAGCATCTTGACGTTGACTTGCTGTGGGAAGGGAAGGTCTGTGTTACTGAAGAACAGGGTCAGTGAATTTAGTACTACATGAAAGAAATGCAGGCGTCATTTAGTCCTTCTGGTATAACATAGCTTTTTGGTGTTTGCCATAAAGCAAAGTCATGTCAAGGTAGGATGACGCACTGCTGTCAGGGGACTGGGGGGACAGTGGTGCTGGTACCTGTTAGGAAGAACACTAAAGTAGTAACATTCCCATCTATAAGCCTGGAAGGATTTTAGGAAGCTGACATAGGGAACTGAAAGACCATTTTCAAGGATCAGTGAGGCCAGAGTCCCTCATGAAGCCGAGCTCTCTGAACATGATCTAACGCAGGCACATGTCATGGACCACAGTAAAAAGCACTCTTTTGGCTTTACACTTTCACCACCTCCTTTGGAATGGCTGTGAACTGCCTCTGAAAAAAGCCATCAAGCCTCCTCTGACTGCCAGCAAATTGTAAGATTATTCATAGAGCTGAGGGGGAAAGCAGGACAGATCTCATTCCCATCAGCATGGGGTTCTCCTCCTGTTGCCCGTGTTGCTCATCTGGGGAGCGATCAGGCAGGAAGGACAGGTGTCAGGGCTGAATCCTGGTTCTCATCCAGCAGGACAATTCCTACATCATTGTGGATCAAGAAGGATGCACAGCAGGTGCTGGATGTCCTGGAGTTGGGCCAGTGATTGCACTGGATCCAAATGTTCCCCACTCAAATGTTTATTTCTGTGCTTATGGGGACCAACCCAAGTAGCAGCAGTTGTTACCTCTGGTAAAAGCCAACCTCTTAGAGCACTGACTTTAAATCAAGGGTCTGTGGGTGGGCTACTTTCAAAAGGTCCACAAAAAATAGCAAAGAAAACTCTTTCTGCTGGCAGGCTGCCTAAATTCCTTAGAAGGAGGTCTGCACCTCCATTGGAAATTTTCTAGGGGTCTCCATGTCAAAAAAAGGCTGAAAACCACAGTCTTTGAGAGAGTCTTATTGGTTATCATAACCAAAGTACAGATGTTCTTGTTCTTCTATGGAGAGAACTCTTCTGAAGAAAAAAAACATGCAAAAAGTAGCCTAAACGAAGGTGTCTGCAGTAAATCCAGTAAATCCTTCTTCACTTCATGCAAGAGTCATCTTTCCATTTATACCATTTTGCATTCATTAGAAGCTGCATAGGATTTACTTAATGAATAAGTAGAGAAAAGCACATCTAATCCCTCAGGGCCTTATTCTGAGGTTCTTATTCAGGCAAAATTCCAGTGATGTCAATGAGTCATTTCATCATGCAAGGATTTCAGCAGTGGACACTATTGGATTAAATACAATTTTGCCCAAGATTTTTACTCTACAAAATTATAGTAATCTCATGCCCTCAATCTTTTGATTACAACTCGGGTACAGAACACTGCCAGTATAATAGCATAATCATACCAAATATCTTCAGACCTGCATGCTATAAGCTTGTCTTATTGTGGTACCAAACTGGCTGCCAAAATGCTCGTGCCTTTAACCACGTCATCTTTAGTAAAAGTATGGTAATTATGGTAAGATTTGGACCAGTTCTCCATTATTCATGGATAATTCATACTGCACTTATATAACAATGTTATATAAGATGTTATGCATCTTTTATTTTCCTCATTTAGTCATTTCTCAACTCTATAAGTAACCTGGAGAGTTCTAGGTTAATTTTTTTTTTTCTTTTTAAATGTACAATGCATAGGCTTGGATTTTCAACAGGAAAGGGAGTAGATGAATTTCCTTAATGTGCTCTCTTTGATACCAGAGAACTGCATTCTCCAAGCTGCAACGTGATTTTACAGAAAGCCTATCCAAACTAGGACAGGGACATTGAGTCTTGGGAGGAGGGAGATGGAATGGACAGAGATGAGCCCCCCTTTTGTAAGTATGCAATCTGCTTAGTGGAGGGAACATCGTCAGCAATTCATAAGCTATTCATCAGGTCAAAAGCAATAAGGATGAAGAATGATATGGTTCAGTGGTCACTCAGACTGATCATCAGTCCTTCCATAATCCAAGCTGTACAGAGGAATCTGGTAGAAAGGCCAGAGAGAGTCTCTATTCATGTCTCCATTCTGACTTTAAATAAGTGTGCGCAAGTGAATATCTATTAAATCTTGCCACTACATCCCCACCGCTGTTCCAAAGATCAGTGGGGGAGGGGGAGAGTGGAGTGGAACAAGACCTAGTTTTTTTCAGTGTGCAAAAACTTAGATTAAGATGTAAAGCCCAGAAGCCCTAAAAGTGAATATTTAAAGCAAATTTCCCTGGGCACAAGCCTCGGTGATAGGGTGGTTTCTGCAGAAACTATTTTTCAGCACTCTGGTCTCACTGGCATCTAGCTCCAAAATTGTGTCATCTGAGATATTTTCTAGATGAAAAATTAAATGTTTGATTTTTTTTTCTATGGAGTTTAAACTACTTAAATGAAACTCTATCACCCCAAATTCTGGAAATTTGTAGTTGAGACAGGAAAACACAGACCTTGCAAATCAAATAGGAAAAGTAATTCCTCCTAAATCCCAACTAAGCGCCAGTGTTTACTGGCAAAATACTTGGAAACATTCCTTTAGAGAAGATAAATCTCTGGGGTTTGGGGCTTGTCCTGACCTATGCTGTAACATGATGAGAGCATTGTAAGGTAATAAGAACAGGTATGCTAATACAGTAGTTAAATAACACCTGAAATTCCCAAGGACACCTGCGCAGGAGACCTTCTTCCATTGAAAGTACAGGTTGGGCTGACAGGTGTGAGTGTTGCTGTGTCTCCCACAGCACTCTTTATTACCAAGTCACAGAGAATCAGAGAATATTTCAGTTCTGAGCAGCCCTCAGGAGGTCTCTTGATCCGACCCCCTGGTCAAAACAGGGCCAATCTTGAGATCTTGAGTCAGGTCTGCACCATCAAGGCCAGGAGTTTCCATCAAAGTAGGAAACAGGGGCCTTGATTTGAAATCTGATCCAGCTGCCAAAAGGGTCTGCTGAAAAGTATTTTAATCAGTGCAAAGGCTCCCACTGACTTCTGTGGGAGCTGGATCAGACATCAGTTGTGAGACTGGCTGCCACAGTCAAATCATGGGATAATACAACAAGGCTTTTGTTGGCAGCATTCAAGGCGCCAGATTGTGTTCTCTCCTGTATTGGTGTCTATCCAAAATAACTCAATTCACATCACTAGAGCAATTCTCTACTTGTTCCTGTGTAATTAAGAGCAGAATCTTTCCCATTGGGTTGGTGAAATCGTTCAGCATTCAGGCTATGGATAATCTGTACATATTTGTCACTGTCAGCATGAAGAGATTTGGGATCTTCTGCAGGACTGAATATTTATCTGTGGGCTTTCAGGTTGCAGTTATAAAATCATAAAGATTGCTAATAAGGACTTTTCAAGAATAAACCTCACCTGGGTTGCATGAATCATGGGTAGCTCTGCATTTCTGCCTGGTTTGGGGATACCAAAGATTTCATGGCCCACCTACAAAAACAGGTGAGACGTATTGACTACATGGGTCCTCATACCCTCCTGGAAGCTGTTCTGCAGCGAAGATACAAGCCTGTGTCCTTCTCTTACTGATGCAGTAACTACTGGAAATGGAGCAAAAGACGTCTGTGTTTCCCATGCCTCCCATTATGGGGTTTATTCCTATAATACCATGTAGCGGTGTTGTGAGCCACAAGGCAAATTTTAAAAACTTCTGTAATCAGAAAACACTTACGTGCAAATACACAAGCAGAGCGAACAGTATCCTAGCTAATGAAAACAGCAAGAAACAATTCCCTGAGGAAATGTCTCAGAAGAATAGGGAAGAGAAGACAGCTGGGAAAATCTGGAGAAGGACCAAAGAGGCAAAAATCCTTTAGAACTTGATATGAAATATCTCAAATATTACTGTACCTGCTCTGAGCACAATAAAGCATCAGTGCTGCTATGAATGGAGAATGTGATGAGCATGTTTAGCAGCACAGACTTTGAAAGTAATGCTTCTTAAAAAAAGAGATCCACCACTCAAGAGAAACTGCATGGATATAAGTCTTCATTTGCAATACCCTGGAGAACACAAGAGAGACTTCTGCTATAATCCACAGGCTAGATATTGTTGCCAGCTAATTTGTTTCAGAAAGGAAAAGGTAAAGTAAGCAAGGGTGGTGGGTCTGATCGTAAAGGGAAGTACATCTGCAGCTGCAGAAGTGGGAGAGATGCTCCAGAACAGGGGACCCACATGTCCTCCCTGACAGCAACCCACCTTGCTCAGGGTCTCAGCTCATCAGTCGGGGTGGGCAAACTGGGAGGTGACAGGTCTCAAGAAGAACAGTGCTAACCTATGAGAGCAAATGCCACAAAACAGGAAGCAAAGGCCCATTCAGATGATAAATTCTTTGTGCAGTGCTCAGAAGCACTCTTAAGTTGTCCCTTCAGTTCTGAAAGACATATCCTGGGATGCAGGCTCAAGGCTCCTGTCAAGGAGATCTACAGCATCTTTTAGCTGCTATGGAAAATTTAAACAGCGCAGGCTTTGACTGCTAGGTTAGTTGCACAGAAGGATGGGGTCTGGTCCTTCACTACCCAGAAACCGTGCACAGTGCTTCCCCTTGTCACCTTTATCAGCCACTTGCAGACCACTCATTTATATACAGGTTTCCTTGCAGGAGACCAGCCTGTCCCTGTATACATGCTGTTGGGAAATGCCTCTGCACCTCAGAGGACAAGGGGAGGTTGCCCTCCCCTTCATCCACAGAGGCTTCTCTTTCTCCATTTGGTGTAATAAAGGCTTAATGATGCTGCTCCTGCACCTAATGTTTAACGTTGTGAATACCCCTTTCCTTCTAATTAGTATGAACATCCCAGTATAGAGAGCCTCCCAAACACCAGCATGCTGAGCACCTTGTGAACAAACTGCACAGGAAGGTCACATTCCTTAAAACTTCATGGGTAGTGAGTGAGAATCAGCTATAAACTGATGCTAGAAGAAGACACTTTGTAAAACTCTTAAAAAGAAGAGAGATGCACCTGGTGATTACATTTCACCTAAAGCACAAGACAATAAATACCCTAAGCTTATCCAGGTTTATACTAGTCAGTGAAAGTCATGGCCATGTCACAAGTTTTGAGGTGATGTTTTATCTTGATATTTGCTTTGCATCAAGGCCAAGTTCTGTTTCAAATCTCATTGCACTTCTTAAAACATTCTTAGGACATCATGTGTTGATATAATCCTATAATTGTTTGGACTACTCCTTAAAACTTCAAAATGGCTAATACCCCATAATTTAAAACTCCATGTCTTTATGTACAGGGGAAAAAAAAAAAAAAAAAGAGCACAAATAGAAGAACAAACCTGCCATTCATTCTGTGAAATATCTTCCTCCTCAAGGTTTAAAGCATGTAGCTGGTTAAGCCTTACAGTAGATGTGAGATGTGCATAAGTGAGTAATAAACATCTTCTAATTTTGAAGGATCAACACAAGCTACTTTAGGCTACTTTGGGATTTTCAAAGGTTCTGCACAGCTGAAAAAAAATCTTCCTTTTCAGCTGTAGTTATAGGGGCTTGCAAAAAATCAGGCTTAGGGTTTTCACAGGTGGATGCAAAATGATGACCACTATTGAAGCACGGGTATACTTGATTGACTTAAGATGACAGGAGAGGTCAGTGGCAGAATTTGGAGCTGACCCCAGGGGAGCAGATTTCCCAGCCCATGTGCCACCTTACAATGCAATACCTCTCTGGCCTAGTGCCTCTTCTTTCTTATTGAGATTTTAGGGTTGTATCATAGCCTTGCTGAGCACCAATTGGTCATCAACATGATGTCATTGTCCACTCTTTAATCAGTTTCTCAGAATGATGAAACTTTATCTGCCCTCTTCCAACTAATGTAATCAAGCAAAGAATCAGGCATACGCACTTTTCACTTCTCCTTGACTTCTTCCACTTTGCCTTCAACACAGAGAGCTCTTCTGAAAGCTCACCAGGTTTCAGGCACATGTCTGAGGTTGTCCTCTCTTTGTTGTTTTTGATGTTATAATGACCCTGTAACCTGGAATTTATTTCCCATTTCAGTAGAAAGATGCTTAAAAAAAACAGGGAGGAGAGATACTCTTTATTTAACTCTCTACAGATGTCATATTAGTTATAATAGGTAAAGAATGTATCTCCTGGCTTTACTCTGAGCTGTAGCAAATGGCTTTGACCCGTATGCTCATAAATTAGAATATAAGCAGAAACTTACCCAGCTACGCCTTACAAATGTAATCAAAATCAGACTCCTGCCATGTAACAACTCTATTTATCCTCCGTGATATCCTTTTGTGCCTTTCAATTATAGCCATGGACATAATGATCAAATTACACAGAAATTTTCAGCAAGGCCTGGGTTTATCCAGTTATTCATATAAAAAAGAGGATTTGCTTTTCACACATTGGTACTATTTTATTTGTGCCTGAATTGTATACTCTGCTAACACAGCAGAAATGGCCAAATGATTTCCCTTAGAAGTACTGTGCTGCCAGATCACTCTTTGATCCCATCATTGAAGGCTTGACCCCGTTTTCTTAATACTGAAATTAAAAACACGTTATTCCATTATTACTATCCCAGAAAATGTTCACACTTCATGTCTTGGAGGCTTCTTGCTTTCCTACATCAAAGAACAGATATAAAGAACATGACTCTCTAGTAGTGCATCTTCCTTCCAGTTCCCGGGTTTCTTCTAAGCGGCTAGCGCATCCTCAGATACCCTAATTATAACAGCTGGTGACTAAAGCACATTGTCTGCATGTAGAAAGTGAACAAGTTAACTAAGCGTAGAAGATGGTGCCTACCTGGTTAAAGCAGTAAAGAAGTTCTAACTCAAGTGCCAGAGAATTGTGAGGAACATGGATTTTGAGGCTAGATGATTTTTCAAATTTTACCTCCCTGACAAGGCCCATTAATGCACAGGCATGAGGTGATTTGTCTAATAAATGGACAGTGCAGTGGGGCTACACTCATGGGGATTTTCCTAGCATTGGGGAAATACTCAGTAATTTCTGCTGACCCTAGTTTAGCGCCCTGGAGAAGTGAGCAGAAAGCTGTGGAGCTCCGCAGCCCTGCCAGGTGTTGCCTCCTACTGGGTGTGTAGCTTCACGCCCAGCAGGCACGTCATACTGCTTGCTCTGCAGCATGGTGTCTACCTCAGAGCACTGCCAAATTTGGTAGGGACACCCAAAACCTGCCTGGCTTTATCTCAGGTTATAAGCAAAAGACTTAGCTAAGGCTTTTCAGAAGGCTAGCAAAACCCAACCAGGTTTTAAGTCGACGGGAGATTTCTTTGAATGGAAGGAGGAACCCATTTGGAACTTCTACTTGTCAACAAGCTGGGCTTTATGGTAAGCTGAATTTCAATAAAAGTGTTAGGTTTGTCCCCACACCAAATGCAAAGGGCCTTACAGTTTAAAGGCCACAAAGAAGTTAGTTTGTGTGACTACAGAGCATAACTTGGCTTACTCCCATTCTTGAAGGGCTTTTACATGGTAGCACTTTTTCAGCTCCAACTCATGTTGGGAGGGAGATGAGACTGCTTGTAAAACAGCACTCTAACTAGATGGCAAACATCTCCCAAGTCTGGCTTATGAATAACGCTCTGAGACCCTACATGTGCATAAATTAAACTCATACCCTTTACAAAGACCATTACATTGTCCAAGGAATAAATAGCCTCAGAAGTAGGATGCAGAACCATCTACTTTGCAGTGAGGATGAAGATAAAGCTAAAGCAGCAGCACTTCTTCTCATACTTCTTTAGTGCAATGACAATGTGCCAGGTATCTACCATCTACTAGGTTGATGCCTAGAGGGGATCAGCTCTGCTTTTATTAAGCCTCTCTCTACCTACTCAATAGAGTATGATGGTGAGGTAGACACTGCAGTGCAAGAGCTTAGGAAGGACAGGCAAGTTGTCCTTCCTGGCATTTCCTTGTTAACTAGCCAGTACTGAAAAACTATCATTTGCTCTATTTGCTGTACAGCTCTGAGTATTTCCTGACATGGTGTGACTAAGCCTAGCCAATATCTAATCTGTAAAGCGACAGGCTTCTGTTCTGTGCTGTCAAAAGATCAGTTTACCAAATTGATTGTCGTGTCAGTTTGGGAGAGAATTACTAATGCTTTTAATGATTGTTTTCTCTTCCTGATTAGTGTGTCCAGTTACACTTAGAGCGTAAAGTTTCCTCAGCAGCAACTTCACCATCTACCTATATTCCAGTACTGCACTTACTATTTCATTGATATATATGCACTTACTTTACTGCAGGAGTTTTGTTCTGCTTTAAGTGGAAGGCATCAAACATTAACTTGGATGAAGCCCATTGCAGCCAGGGAGCAGACCAGTCTTGAATTTGGCCTACAGCCTGTGGTATTAAGGAAAAGGCCATGAGACGAATTGTTGATATATTGTTTGCTAAATGGTATTTTCACCTCAAAGCATACTTGAATCTTAGAAGAATGCAACTTTTCCAGCTTTCTTGGATGATGTGCCAACGGTACAGCCTGAGGTTAATATGGATCATATCCTTCTTTTTGTTATTCCAGTACAATTTTATTGTCTCAATGTGCTCGATGTCTCTCCTATCACCCTCTTTAAGAAGAAATATCACAGATTATAGATGATAGTTTTCTGAACCAAATCCTTAGCAGGGGAAAACTAGGATGAACCTCCTGAATATCCGGTCCCTAGCTATGAGCTGCAGATCTTGTGGTGTACCTATGATGTCTTGCTGTCTGTTTGGAGTAACATTTCTATAGCTTGAGAGCAATCAACATGAAAGGAAAATTCACATTGCTGATTGTTCAACTGTACACAGCAAAACTCACCCTATTATGTGTTAGGTGATCAAAAAATGGAGGAGTCTAGCCAGACGTTTGCTGTCTACAGTAAAAAGAGTGAAAAATAAAATTACATTGCTTAATAGCTACAGGGGTGTGTATGCATCCATTATACATAATATGTACGCTGTGTAAACACACACATGCAAAGTGATAAATTAATTGCAGATGGAGTACAGTAAACTCTGTCTCCTGAGAGTTAAACAGTAATATACAACAACAACAACACAATCTCCAAGCCATGAATCCACCACCCACATCCAACACAACTCATGGCTTCTTAAATCATTATGCCAAATTGTAATGCAAACAGTATACAGAAGGATGAATAAAGAAAATTAATTGACATGTCTACCCCGAGGATCTTCCAAAGATTAGAGAGAGAGGCCCCAGGGTTGGTATGTTATTTTCTTTGTTCTTTATCCTTTTGCTGGTTGTTAGTATTAATTTTGGCATTGGATGATTTAGAGCACCCTTAGTTTTGATGGATGCAGGTGGTGGCGTGTGCATGGTTCTTTAGTAAATAATGTTACCAATGTGGATTGCTTTAAGTGGCTCTGATATCAAAGAGCCCTGTCTTAATTTGAAAATGCATTTAGGTGATTAAATAATGTCTTAGAGCTGGATTATTTTCTCTTCTCTGATTTTAGTGGCATTCTGATTAAAGTTCCAAATGCATAATTATATAAAGCAGAACACTGAGCAACTTACTTTCCCTCATTATAAATTAGTGCATGGTGGAGAGAAACAACCTGCAACACAGAGAGGCAGGCAAGGAGGAAATAACTTCAGAGGCAGGAACACTGGGAGAAACTGTGAGTTTTAAGATACCAGAGCACTTGAAACCAGCAGCAGTTCAGGGGTTCCTGCACCAAAGGGTTCAGGTCATGGAGGAGGGATGCCACCATTACTGTCACAACAGCTGTTCTCTATGGCAAAAGGACAGAGAAGGGGCAGGTCTATAAGGACGACTTTCTGGTTTAAAGAGAAATGCATATAGTGGCCGATATTGGAGGCTGTTATCAGAAGGGTAGTGAGTGACCATGGAAAAGAAGAGTAACAGCAGCTACCAGAGATTTGATGGGTTTCAGAAGAAAGTTTGAAGGGACTGGCTGAGTGATGGTATGAGGAGAGGTGTACATAAATATTTACAAGGGATTAACACCCAATGGAGAGAGGAATTACTTATCTAGGAATGATGGGATAAGTGTGATAAAGTAGGAGGGAAAAAAAGTCCTATAAATGTCATACAGAGCAGCGCTGCAAGGGAAGCGATGGTATGTACAGCCATGCTGTTCAGTGAAAACAGGCACCAGAAACAAAAGCTATACCTGGAAGATGATGCTTGGCTCAGTTAGGAAGAGTTTTCCATGCCCTAGTGAGCCCTGTGGGTTGCAAGAGAGGGAGATGGTTGCAGCCTCTAAATTCCCTGGTCTCCCTATCACCTGTCATCAGAAAGACCACTCAGGAAAACCACTGCATGGGAAACCTCAGAGACGCTTTTCATTCCCTCTTCCAGTTTTTTTCCCACATAAAGTGGGGGATCTTGTCCTGTATATAGATATTGACCTGAAATGCACTCATATCTAAGTTGAATCACAGCAGCCCAGTAGAAAAGAGCTAAACAGACACCGGTGTTTGGGAGCAGGGGAAAGGGTAACATGAAGGTGCATAGGAAATGCTGTTGGGTCTTATTTCCTGCAGAGCACGTAGGGTTTTATGGTCTTTCCTGCTGGAAATGGCAGAGGAGATTAAGAAGACAGCAGGGGCAAGGGAGAGATGCCCATATATCCCAAACTGCATGAAACTAGTTTATTTCTCTTAATGGATGAAGGATTAAGACGATCCATCCTTATTCTGCACATGCTTTCTTCCCATAAGATATGAGTATGTCAACCTTTGGTGTCATACTGTTAATCTATTCTCTCCAGAGAGCAGAATTTAAAAAAAAAAAAAAAGTTTTGCAAAATAAGAATTATACAAATTAAATCCAGAAGTATTATACTCTCTCAGACTATTAATTTAAAGCTCTTGTAAATCTCTGGGTGTTGATGGAGATGCTTTTTTCACTTACACCCTATATAAATCATAAGAGAATTGGAACCAAAAAAGTTAGCAGAAAAACAAATATCTCCTGTTATCACCACCTGATAAAGACTGGAAACAAGTAGTGTGGGACAATGGGGTGCAGTGCCTTCACGGAACTGCTTTGTACTTTCCACAAGCATCAGCAACAGTGTCTTAAGGCATTGTGCAAACACAGCCGTTGTGATGACACGCACAGTCCTTACTGTGATCCAAAGGCAGGAGATTGACATGAACATTGTTGCTCACTCAATATGGTGATGAAAGCTCCCGCCTACAATAGTGATCCACTGATTTCTTAAGGAATTTTCTAAGGATGAGAAAAATGCAAAAGACATTTATAAAGTATTCAAAATCTCGTGAAAGGTTTCTGGGTTTTGTTTCTCATACATTTTTTTCTTTGAAAGATGGGGTTTGTTTTTAAAAGCACTGCTTCATGGGAAACTTGAATATCTCATCCCCCTCATTCAGGTCCATAAAATCAGTCATCTTCAGCTCTTAGTTTTCCTTCCTTCCTTGTTCCTGAGCCATTCAGAAATGCTGCTGCTTCCGCCTGCTCTATATTTTCTCAACCAGGGTGACCCCTTGTATTTAAGAGCCTTCCATTTATTAAAAATAGACTGTGGTTTTCCTCTCTTTTTCCCTATCTTCATTTTAAGGCTACCAGTTTATTCTTTTCTTCATTTTGGCTGCAACATTTGAAGGGACAGGATTTAACTTAGGGGAAAATTGGGCTTAGCTGGGACCCTTGCTCTGCTGAGCTCTGTTTCATGCTACCACTCAAGTTTTATCCTGGGAATGGGTGCATCGTTCCTCTTTTTCCGTCAGGAAGGAGTGTTACCATCTCCAGTCCTTGGCTCCCGGTTGAGCAGGTGTTTGTGATGCCAGGTTGGGACATCTTGGAGATGGTGGTGGTGGGATTTAGTTATAGCCAAATGCATTGGAAGCAATGTTGCTAACAGAAAGCCTGGCAATAATAACTGTCAGCTTGGCACCACTGACCTGCCAAATGCATTGGATCTGTTGCTGCTAGGACCAGGGTCCCTGCACATGCAGAAGCTAGCCCCGCTCCTACCATTTCTCTCCAGCTTCTCTCCTCACACCAGCTGCTTAAACCCCAATGCAGTCAGCATGACAACCCACCCTTGCCCAGGAAGACCTGCCCCAGACCTCGGCAAATTTTAACCCTTTTCAATCAGGCATGTTTTACTGGGTGAGGGGAAGGGAGTAGGGTAGGTAGACGAGGGCACCGGGATACCTCCCACTCTCACTAGCACCATTTAGTGCAGCACAGTGCAGTTTTGACTTTATTTCAGTCTTTTTCAAAAGGCAAAAAAGTATGAGATCACAACTATTTTGTATGAAAGGCTGATGGACTTTGCTGCTAGCAATGTCAGCACTCAGCTTCCTCCTACTTTTATCTCACTCACCAGTGAATACATCTAGTGGGGAAGTCAGTAAGAAAAATAAATTCAGGCTCAATTCCTCTGCTGGTATAAAATGATGTAATTCATCATGGTTACCACTGGTAAAGCTATTTTGCTGAAACCTTCCTGCTTGCACTGCTTGCACTTTTTTTTTCTTTTTTTGGTTGCTGAAGGCCACTGCTCAGAAAGCAGTTGCTAAGATCATATTCTTTGCCTATCAGCCCCCCAGTGTCAGCTCCTCCTACACTCTTTGAATCACTCCTCAGCCTCCGTTTTCTTCAGGACATGAAGGTCAGGCTTTTTGTATCCGCTCTGAATGCCCTCCACAGCCTGATCCTTCTGCCTACCTGCCCTTACAGAGGGTGCCTGAGTTCCCAGCCTTCATGAACTGGAGTTAAGCATGAGACCCAAGTGCCTGCTGCTCACTGGAAAGCTCCACAAGAACAATGAACCAAATCAAAACAACCAACCAAACCAAGTCACAAACCCAACAGATCACCTCCCAACCTCAGCATGATTTCCAGAAGGGTTTGTTATGATCCATGAGCCTGAAACATTTTTGGTATGAAAAACACTCTGAAAACAAACCCCTGGTAAAATTGACTAGGCGAGTCCAATGCAGTGGAGAGCAATCCTGAAAATTTCTGGAGGAAATAGCAGCGACCTATCCATTTTTAGCAGATCTTCCTGTTTTCTCTGTGAAAGTCATAGTAAAACTCAGAAATACGAGCTCATGCAAACCAAAACCAGGAAACAAGCATTTGTTTGGCTGCAGAAGCCATGCCAGAAGGAGTTGCAGATCCTCCAGCACAAACTCCCTGTGCTTCCCTCTGCCCTGGGAAGGACACCAGGCTGTGATCAGAGGGCAGAGCTGGGCAATCCCCCCCGGAGCACCAGAGAGCAGAGGGCCAGGGCATCCACAGGATGCCATGGAAGCTCACCTGCATAAAGTTGCATCTGCCCTTGCTCTCTGGGCTTAACCCTGAGGCCCTGGTGCTGCCAGCTGTGTCTGCCGTGGCTCCTGGCCTGTCCGCAGGCCTGGTTTTGCCTTGCCTGGAAATTAGGAGATAGAGATAGAGTATGGGAGAGAAGAAAGGTTGATGCCCCATGCCTGTCAGTGTTCAAGAGGCATTTGGATAATGCCCTTGATAATATGCTTTAACTTTCTGTTAGCCCCGAAGTGGTCAGGCAATTGGACTAGATGATTTTTGAAGGTCCCTTCCAACTGAACTATTCTGTTCTGTTCTAACATGGTTCAAGCCAGCTCTTGCCCTGATGTGGGTCCTAGGCTAACGTCCACACCATTGGACTTCCTTTCCTTCTAGAAGAGGGACATGCATAGCTTTAGAGCCACGCAGAATTTATTAAAAACTCTTCTCAATGAGGCAGATCTGCTCTCTTTTCTGTTCTGTCTGCTTCTTACAAAGGTTCTGGCCATGTTAATTGCCAGTGCTCTTTTTCCCCCGTTACTACATCACTTAACAAGCAAGGAAAAAAAAATGTCATTTGGTTGCTCTTTAGACACTAGCCAGAAGTGACAATAAATTTAATGCACAGTTTTGGGATAAAGCAAAAACTATTTCTGAAGAATGACAGAATGTGCAAAGCATAAAGCTTGAAGCTTAGCAGCTAAATTCTGAACCCATGTGACAGTATGCTGCCCTGTGTCATTAACAAGCTGCCAAAATGACAGCAAACTGGATTATCTCCTTCATAATGTAGTCTGTTCAGCACAAAATAAATGACTGTTGACTTACAACAATGTGCAGCACCATTATAGTGAAACTGTGTTGTGACCAGAGGCAATCCTACGTGGAATTACCTTGGGAAATGAAGCTGCAATTAATCTTTTCTAGCTACATGTTACCCCAGGTTCTTCTTATCCAAATAATCTAATTAAACACTGCATTATTTCCAGTTTCATACCAGCCTAACTCCCTTGATGTTATTGGAATAATACCACTATTGACTCGCAGTAACACAGGAGGGAAGCAAGGTATATTCCCCACCATGACCATATCACCATATTTTTTCCCATTGGAGGGGTGTCTCTAATATGCTTTCTGGTCACAATCTTTCAGGGGAAATCTGAAGTTTAATGGTGCTATCAGACTGCAATGCCCACAGCTTTCGCTATCAACCAAACCAACAGAAATATTTGTGCCATAAGGGCATGATGATAGTTCTTCAAACAGCCACTGTCAGTGGTTTTACAAAGCCTCTGTCTTACATGGAATCATAAAGCAACTGTGCAGAGATGTGGTCTTCCAGCTGATCACGAAACTGAACACAGCAATCCAGCTGAGGTTTTTCCAGAGCTTAGCAGGATTCCTTCTCACACCGTTCAAACTGAAAGACGTGTGGATTTAAGAAGCTGTTTGTTCAAGCCTAAGTATAGCATCTTGCACTTGTCTGTATGGAATTTCATCCCACTTTCTCCAGTCTGTTTTTCGAAGCTGCCAAGATCATTTTAAATTCCAGTCCTCATCCTGATGCATTGCAGGTCTCCCAGCTTTGTGTCTCCTACAGATCAACCAAATGCTGTGTCTATCCACCCTTGACATTGCTACCAGAGACATTGAGCTGCATCAGAGTCAGGGCAGCCTGTGCTGTCCCTGACTCCGGACACCCCTCCAGCTTGGTGATGAGCTGCAGATGACCGTGCCATTGAACTGCTCCTTCACAGCCACGTTTGCCCAGATGGGAAAGCACCATATGAGGTGGCACTAGAAACAGTGTGGACCATCGGCAGCCCTGAAGGAGGGTCCCAGCTATGGGTGCTGGCAGGACCTTGCAGAGCACCTTGGTGGACACCTACTGGGCTCCATCTCCTACGCTCACCTGGGACCACCAAATGGTGGGGGACAGAGAGATGGGTGGTATTTATACCTCAAGCAGTGCCTGTACCTTGTGTTGGACCCATCTCTGTTCTCTGGGAAGCCCCAGAAAGGTTGAGACCCACTCCTGCCATGGGGACAGGCACATAAACAGCTTCTCCAAAGACAACAACCAGCTGTGGTTGGTTTACCTTTCCAGGGGAATGAAGGCTGTGTTTTGTATGTGAGCCGGCTGCATAACACCAGGCAGGTCCAGGCAAGCAGACCACGTTGTATATTTGCCTGCCTTTTTGTCCTTTCCAGGGAGACCAAGCTCACATGCACGTGGGCTGCCCATCACCACGTCAGCCAGACCACGGATGCCTCCAAATTTGGGAGGTGCAGGCTGCTGCCCGCTGAGCATGCTGGTGCTGGTTTCTGGTTTTGCTGCAGATTCCTGTGGGATGAGGAGGCAAATTGTCCAGCCTGTCTTCACCTTGGCTCCCTGTCTGTTAAATAAAGCTCACAGTATTTCTCGCATCCCATTCGTCCCTCAGTTGTTGTTCGTATGCCCAAGTGACACAGCCAAGCCCCAGCCTTCCTGCTGCCACAGCCCCTCCCATGGGTCTCATCTAGGGGACAAATGTCTCTGATGGAAAACAGATATTGTGACAGTCACTTCTGCTGTTTGCACTGCGGATATGAAACCCCATTTGTATCTCTTGGCTCTCACAGGGAGAGCAGAGAGAGTTCAGGAGGAACAAGGAAGGAATAGTATGTTGAAATTTGGGTTCTCAACAAGAAAATGCTATGCTGCCTTCAGCTTGGCTTATCCATGTAATCTGCTGCTGCGAAGGCATCACGCAGCAGAACTGATGTGATCTGAGAGCGGGTACAGAAGCCCAGGGTCAGACAGAGGTGTTTTCCCTGCCTCTGTTCTTATTGTAGAAGAAACACCTGACTACAGAAGAAAATACTTCAGATCCCAGCCCTTTATCTTTTTGATTGGGATCTGGAATAAAAACCTCAAAGAAACTCTTGGATGATCCAGATTAAGGTCTCTGATGTACTTATTTGAATTAAAAATCCTGGAGGATTAGAGTTTGTGTGTGAATGGGGCCTGGAGCAACAGTTGTTTGTCTGCGATGGGGGCTCTAATAAAATACAGAAGCCCAGATTTTCAGTAGTTAGGTGTTTTACTGAGAATTAATAGCAGGAATCCTAGATCTCTGTGAGCAGCAGGATCTGTGGCATAATTCTGGGTGGCAATAAAAATTGTTTTTTGTTTTTTGTTTTTTTTTTCAAAAGGACTCTATGCTCTGCCTCTATTAAAGGCATTTCTATTCTGCTAAAACTCCACCAAGGTATCTCCAGAAATGTTACAATTTAATGCATTGAATGTAAAGGTGAATATTCAGCATTCATTTTCATCATACGTTGCTGATCTCTGAGTTCTTGCTGCATCTCCTCATGCTTGGAATATGCACGCTCCATGTTGCTGTGCTCAGTGGGGAACTGCAACTAAAAAGAGGGTGATTTGGCTGAAAAATATCCTGTGGCTTAGCTGGTTTTCCATGGATACAGTGCTGTTCATAAGCACGTGCCTGAGTTTTAAGCAGAGGAGTAGTGTTGTTACAGACTGAGGCTGCTGAGACAGCACCTGGATTCATGGAAATTCTTCACCCCTTTCTTCTCTTTAGCAAAGCTTTATTCACACCAATGAGTAAGAAGATATTTTCACTTTTGCACATCTGTCCTTGATCTATTGAGTATTTTTCTTACAACAAGCAGTCACCAAAAGGGCATGTGTCTGTATATGTGCATGCAGGACAGTTTTGCCTGAATAGTAGCCATGCTGCCTTGATGTCATTGCAGAGAAAGATTCATTGCTGCAGCTCAGAAGTCTAAAGAGCTTAATGACAGAAGTAAAACCCAGAAAGTCTCCACTCTGGGATCCTGATTCAGTTCTGGGCTAATAAAAATGTTCTTCATGCGTATTTCACATCCAAGCAATTGTCCATCTCTTTCTCCTGATTACCTCCCAGCAGCCATCAGAAAAATGCATGTTCTTCACTGAAGTAGAACCTACATCTTTTTAATGTCAGGTGCTGCTTTGATGACAGACAGTTGGGATAATTCCTGGAGACTGTAACACACCTGAAAAGCTGAAAGGCTGATCCGCTGGAGTCTGAGCTACAGATTTGAGGTGTTGTAGATAAAATGCCAGAGACTCATATCTTCTGTAAACTGAGTAGCAATGAGAGATCTGGATCACATGGACATGCACACACACACACAAACTGGTTGGTGATAGCAGAATATTCCCTGGTCAGCACAGGGCCAGGAATAGCTGCACCACCTTAAAATGACCATGACTGAAGGAGCTGTGCTGGGAAAAGCATCCCCTGGAACCTTGCTGCTGAGGGACAGAATGGATATTAATTCCCTCTTGATACCAGGAGGATGGAGAATTGCATAATGGGGCATACTGAAGAGTTTCTGAAGAGGAAGTGAGTCAAAGTGTGTTATTTTCAGCGCAGCCGGGATTGTGTTTTCTGCCACTGGGGGAGCGTGATTTACCCAGCATACTTGTGCTACAGGAATCACAGCCAGGAGCTGGAGCAAATGTCTCGATTGTGACATCCTGGCAAGGAGCTTGTTCTAACAAGTAACTATTTTGAGAAGAGGAAGTAAAAAAGAACAGAAGTTGGCAAGAAGTGCTGCAAGGGTTGGACTTCAGGCGGATGCTTGCCTCTGCTCCCTGGGCCCTGCAGACCCACTTGTGCCATCCCGGCTGCTGCTCCCTCCACTCTGCCATCTCAAGGCACTCCTGAACACCCACAGTCTTTCTTAACGCTGCTCCTTTGCATCTCCACACCCTTTGAGCCTTGGTTCCCTTCCAGTCACCCTTCTCCAGCAGTTTCCCCTGCACCCTTCACCTCCTAATGCTCCCAGGTGTGTGGAGGGGCATCGCACCAGGTCGCTCAGGCAACAGCCTGCTGCTGCTACCCATGGCATCTCAAATATTCATGCAGAGCTTAACTTGCCAGTGCCCAGCCTCTCCTTTGGTCATTTACATCTGGGCAAAAGAAATAAGAAGTGGCTGTGATACACAACCAAACGTGCACGGCTGTAAATTGACAAGGCCCATTTGTCACCGTTATTAATCCCCCGAGTCACACTGCCTCCGGGTATTTCCTGTGTCACTGCTGTTTTTATTTCTTCACAAACAAAGACTTTAGACTTCGTTTTGCTCCTGCTCACATCAGGTTTGAGACAAGCCTCCGACAGGCAGAATTACCACAGACCTGCCCGGGCACAGGGTGGAAACCACATCCTAGATTTGCAGTGTTTTGGAATTATGAACGTATATTGGTGTTGGAGTACTAAACAGCATCTAATCTGTTATTAATAGGCTCTTATAGACTGGCTGTGAAAACAAACCATCTATTATCTTGAATTTTTCAGAAAGATTCGTCTCTATGTTCAGCGCTGGCTTTTCTTTTCTTTTCTTTTCTTTTCTTTTCTTTTCTTTTCTTTTCTTTTCTTTTCTTTTCTTTTCTTTTCTTTTCTTTTCTTTTCTTTTCTTTTCTTTTCTTTTCTTTTCTTTTCTTTTTTCTTTTCTTTTTTTACTTACTCACTCAATGCTATCTAACATCAAAGGAAATACTTGCTGGCATTATCCTGAATAAAATCCCTGCAGCTGGGGCAGAACAGACAGCGGGCAGTGCAAAGTGCAGTAGCCTGTAAGTGTGGGAGCCATCAGGACCTTTGACATTAGCCTGAGGTTTGTTAAATCACCTACTTACAGGCATGGCAAAATGCTTCACACTAAAATAGCAATTGATGACAAAATAATTAATGTTTGTGATGTGATATGGGGAGGTTTTTAAAATATGAACTGGCAGGACTTGGTAAGCACAGGTGAGAGTCTACTAGCAAAAGCTGACCTTTCTCTCAAAATTTTATGGTGTGGTTTAAATTGGGATCTAGCCTAATTAGCATTTGGTTGAAGATCCCTAGACTGCAAAGTACAAATGTGAAGACAGAGAAAATCAAGGTAATTGTTCCCTCATACAATGGTCTTCAGATTAAGCAAGCCAGGCACATATTGAATTGCAGTGACCCGGAGCCCTTATCTAGTGCTAACAAAGCAGCACAGCACAGCGCTGACTAAGAAAGGTTTCTGAACCTCGCATGGAGTGCTTGGTGAGACAATGTTGAAGAGGGTGCCAGGACATGCCTCAGATGTACCAGCAATGCTGAATCACAGAAAGGGAGAGCAAAGCGTTAGCAACTTGGTTTTATAGTCCTGTGGTTACATTCATCTGCTCAAGTGATATTTTTCCTTTCCACAGACACAAGTGACCACTTGCCAGCTACCATAGGGAGAAAAATGTGTCAAAGGGGGAACCCAAAAGGAAAAAAAGACTATTTTCCTTCCCTGCTGCATATGCTTTTTGAGGAGAGACTTCAGGAACATAGTTAAAAAAAAACAACCTACACCATTCACTCCCAGAGTTCAAAGTTATCAGATGGAAACCAGCTAACTGTCTCTCATAGCTAAAAGGATTCTCCTTCCTCACCAAAAAGATTTAACAGGCCTTTAGAAGTTTGCAGTCAATAGAGGAGAACTTTATAGAACTGGAAGCTGTCTGGCAAAATATTTTATTGCAGTTAACCATTCTGTGCATTTTCTGGAAATTCAGTAGGATGCAGATTCCCTGTCTGGTTACAGCTCTGTTTTTCTCCCTGCCATCCATTGTTTTCAACACCAACCCTGACCATCACATCCACAGCACCAGGCAGCATTCCCCAGGGACTCACCCAGCCGTTCAGCCCAGAAATCGCCCCACTCTCTCATCCCTCTGGGAGCCCAGCACCCGATGAGCCTGGTGATTTTACCACTCTCCTTCCAGAGAATGGGGAGTTTTCTGCTGCCTAGAGGGTGTGTCTGAGAAATTAAACCTCAGCCAGATACTGTCATTCGATATGCGGTGAGGTGAGAAATACTCTTATGCACCATATTTCAGCGTGGGGCCTTTCCCAAGAGGTTTCCTCATTTTCTCTTCTTTTCTTACCCCTTCTCCAAGCCCTCTGTGTTGTGCTCCCCAGGCAGGAGCCATCCTTCTGCTCCTTAGAAGTGCAGAGGCTGCTCCTGCCCAGCGCCTATCCCAGCATACTCCAAACCCTTGCCCAAAGGGCCATCACATGCTTGGCTCTGCTCCCATCTGCACCCCACACTGCCCCATGAAGCACCACCAATGACCATGGGGTCACTCTCCAAACAGACCAGCCTTCAGGGCTGGCTTTGGCATTGAATCTTTTAAGTGTGCTCAACCTCAGATTCTTCTGATTTTCTGAATTTTTTTGATTCGTGAATGCTCCCCTCAGGTCAGAGTTTCAAGGTGTTTCACACTGGCACCAGTGTGACCTCCTGCACATCAAAGGCCATAGACTGATGCCCGGTTTCTCCTAGTCCCATAATTTCTACTTGTCTTCCTTCCAGAAAGACCTCCAGTGTTTGATTAGAGATCATTCAGATGTGAAGATTTCATAGCTTCCAGGGCAGTTTGCTTCAGCGGTTAATTACCTTGACTGTTAAAGCTGCTACCTTTAATTTTTTAGTTGAACTTGCCTGACATTAATGTCCAGGCACATTTTGTTGTGCCTTTTGTTGACTTTATACCTAGTGTTTTCTCCAGTCACCTCCTTGAACTTTCTGTTGATGGACTGAAGCTGAATGCCTTAAGCATCTGCTTGTCCAGGCAGGTTTTCCAGCCACTGTGTCATTCTTTTTCCTGCACCCATTTTGAAATTTTCAAGCTTCTTTTGAAGGTGGACACACTACAGCCCAGTGCAGTAATGCAATGGCAAGAGGAAGACACAGGAAGATGAAACGTTTACCTTTGTGATAAAGCTAAAGCAGCTAAGACAACTTGTAGTTCCTTTATGACATTTGCTTTAGGTCTTGGCCTCGCCCAAAGCTTTCTCAAGGAAGCCAGATCAGGCGAATATGATGACTTGGCTATTATGTGAAAGCCCCTGAAGTCCTGGTCACTAAGGATCCTATATTTGGGCTCACACTTGGCCCTTCAGACAGGGCAATCACAGCATCCAAGGGAAGAATTTGGACCTGAGGGAGTAATTGTATACTCCTAGAGCAAGGAGTATACACAGTAATTATGTGCTCCTGAAGTGTACGATGCTTGGTAATTATATACAGCAGACCCCAAAATATCATTTAACACGTGTGCTGGTTTTTAAGGCAAAAATAATCACGAATATACTTTGTAATTATATGGTCCTTACCACATACACATTCTGCCAGTATTCGGTACTTACCATGTGATTAAATGTCCAGCAATTGCTTTGGAGGCAAAGGCTGCTTGGAAAATTGTTCCCTGCAAAATGCAGCATTATTTAAAAACCATTAGCATTTTGCACCACAGTATTTTTCCTAAAGGGAAATATACAAGTCTTTCAGTTTGACTTCAGTCTATATTATTCTGGAGATGTGTTGTTTTCCTGTTGTTCTGAGAAAGCATAATGATGCTACTTTCAAGCTCCTTCTCATGGCTTTAATCACTGTTTCCCTCCATCCATTTTCCTCTGTAAGTCCTTCCTTCCCAAGCCAGAAACAATAATTGAAAGCTGATTGTAATTTCAAGCCAACAATATCCCTGCTCCTCATGCAGCCAATGGATGTGGCAAAGTTCCCATTGACTTCAATAGTCGAAGTTCTGTTTTAAGGATCCTTGCTATGCAGATGGAGCAACTCGACCGAAGTCAACAGGGTTGCACGGGAAATGCCTGGGTACAACAGCAGACGAATCCATTCCAGTGGGAGGAGGATCTCTTCCAATGTCTTCTGACCCAGGCATGGCTTCACACGCAACCACACACACCAGAGCAAAGCTTGCAGTCCACTAGCTCTCTTGCGATTTGCCAGCATGTTATGTTGTTTTGTTTGATTGCTGGACTGTGGCACAGAAATGCAAATCAGCCCAATCTGGCATGAAGGCAAATTAAAGAAAAGATGGCCTGAAAGAAACAAAGAGGCAGCTTTATTCAGCATACTCTATATCAAGGATTACAGGGCTTTACCTACAGTAATGTTATGGCTCCTAATACAAATGCTAAATTCCTACTTAGCTCTTCTGCTTTTGCTTGAGTTTTCTATTTATTCCAAAGAGCACTGAAAATATTTTGGTGGTGATTCATAATAATGTGACACCAGTTAAGTTATAAGACTGGAATTCACTCATTTTCAGAAGACCAACAGAATGGCTGTACGTTACTGCATTGTCAAAGTAAGGCTCACAGGGAGACATGGTAAAGCACAGACCCCGTGCCAGCTGCTGACACAGGGGAGAATTTCATCCTGTTCTTTTGCAGATCTTTGCCAGCATGGCAATCTTCAGGACAAACTGTACCCAACAGCAATGCGTGCATTGGAAGACGTGACTCTCCTTAGCTCCCCTTGGGCATGGTATCCATCCCTAAGTCTGCAAACAGAATCTGTCCATTCATAATGGCTCCCACCACATCTTGCTTTCATGCCTGGTGAAAACAATGAACGGTTTCTGAAAGCAAAGACCAAACAGCTAACGGGTAGCTTAGGTGGAAAAGAAAGATATGTACACAGCACCTTAACCACAGAATTACTTGCTGACTGGCGAGTGCAAACAAGTGATTTTAATAGCTACAATGCTGGACCGCATGTGATAGTTCAAATATTGAATGTCTGACTGAAAACATTCTGTGGACTGGATTCTTTAATAATAATAGAGTATTCCTCCCCTGAAAGCCACAAGCTTTCTTTAGCCATTTTCCTTTTGAGGAAAACCACCCATTTTCAGATGTTTCTCAGTTGATGGATTGCTACATCGCCCGTCTTAGGAAATGGGTGTATCCTGCCTGTCTTACTGGCCCATGCATGTGTCAGAGGACTGAGTTTTAAAATAGCTCTCTCTCTATTAAAAATACCTCCTGATTATATGGCAATGCAAAGATACTTAAGGAGTTCAAAGAAACTGTTCGCCTCAGGCATCTTTGTCCAGGTCCATGTAATACCATAAACTGTTTTCTGGAGACCCTGTTTTTCGATTGCTCAGGACAAGCACTTTTCTTGGGAACCCAGTGCAGCCACAGAATGACTGCTTTCAAATGTCTGTTATCAGCTGAGACAAATCCTAGGTAGGCTTTGGGGCACCTGTATGTTTTAATATTGCTAAAAATACTGTGTGAGTATTGGGTTTCGGCCTTTCCCTGATCATAACATCCTGATTCTCCCTGCTCTCCCACTGAGATCAAAGTCTACCCCTCTTGAACTAATAAGAAGCTCCAAAAGGCATCACTGCAAGCTCAGCTAGCAGCAAAGCCAGCAGATCTGCACTGAAAATAGAAGCTGCAAAAAAGAGACGGGTGGTGACTCATGGCTTAGCTCTGCTCTTGTTTATAGTGGCACAAAGCAAGAGTAACGCCCTTGAAATTGGTGAAGTTAACACCCTTTTAAGTAGCCATGCTTCTTGAGCAATTTTACATCAGTCTACACTGGTTCAGCATGATTCAGCTTTGATATTGGATTGAATCAACTGGCTTACAACTCTGTGTGTGGCTCCGATGCATCCAGATCAATTAAGAGTAATGAGTGCAACTGAGCTGAAGTGTAGTCGTGACAAATAGTGCCGCAGTTAGGGTGACGCTGACTGCATAATGCAGTCCAGAACTGCCCCAGAGAGAAGCTACCCTGCAGTCAGTGAAAGGATACCAGTTTAAATCAGGTGGTTCAGAGTGGGAAGATAGATTGACCAAGGGATGAGTGAGAGTGATTTGTTGTATTTCTTACATTTACATGGCATTACGCAACACAAATTCTGCAGCCTGTCTAGAGTTGGGGAGACTTGCTGAGCACAGGGCGGGTTGTGGGTTTTGCTTGCTTGCTTGTTTTCCTATGACAACTGGGAGGTTTCTTATTAAGATTTTATGGGAAATTCAATTATAGTAAAGATGTTTCCATTTTAGTGAAAAAAACTCACTAGGGGAAAAAATGTTTCTCGGCCATCTGTACTGTGTGCTTTCAGTTCCTCAAGAAGAGAAAAGAAAGGTGCCTGAGGTTCTGTGGGAAGTCCCAGAAGAGGACTATATAACATATGCAAAGCAACTCTAAAAAGTTAGGCAAACAGACCTAGGGCAATCAGAAGCACATAAAAAGCTCTAAACAATGCCCAAATTACTGAGCTATCCACTGTCATTAAGCAGTGTAAAGGCTGATGGAGGTATTCTGCTGATTCAGGAGCATACAGTGCTCTGGCCAGACCCCCCACTTAGATTTCAGGCCACCTCATAGCAAGCAAGAGAAGTTATCAGGCGTTGTTGATTGTCCACTGAGGAGTGGAAATGAAAACAGCTAAACATCTGCTATTCTTCGTAGCAACATTACAGCTCAGCTATGCATTTCACCTAGCTAACTTCTATGCAAACAAAATGGTGTGCCAGTGTTTCCAATATTACAAATCAACGTTACAACCTGAAATGCTGTTAGAGATGCTATAAATAAAGATAAGTATATAGGGGGGGAGGGGGAGGCAAGCTAATAAAAAGATCCCACATCTGTGGGGATTTGTGCTGTTGCTCAAACAAAGGGATGGGATTCAACAAGCACAGCTGTTCCTTGCCTGTTGTTGCCTCCGCCCATACATGTTAAAGAGTATTCATATTTAATTGAGCATTCTCAATGATATTTTCCCAAGTGCTTTTGAAAGGTCTGTTTGCTTCATTTTTCCCTGGCATCTTTATCTTCCAGCTACTAATTTCCTCATTACTGAGGTCCTTATCACTCACAGTAGGTCTAGATCCCAGTTGCTCCTGTTTTCAATATATTTTAAAGCTGTTGTGGCAGGGTACTATATATGAGATATGATGGAGGAGGAAAGGTAATTTTTAAAAAGTAATTAGAGTCATATCATGACTTTAAAAATGTATCTGGGAAAAGTCAATACCTGGGTTTTGTCCCCTTTGGAGCAGCAGCAAGTAGATGTGAGTGCTGTTCTATGCCTGCCTCCATACCTGCTTTTGGTGCCAGCAGAAAACAGCACCTTATGGCTTTCCCTGCGTTTGGCTATTGCACCATGGAGCTGAAGCCTTGAGAAGGACACATGGGACTAGACAACAGTGTGCAGGGTGAGGCAAGGATGCTGGAGCTGATGCCTTGGCGTTGGCTGCAGACCTGGGGGCAGAGCAGCTGCTCATAGCCTCCAGGGAGGGCCCTAGGTACATCTTAGGGATGGATGGGTGACCCTCACCCTGAGGCCAGGCTGCATTGCATGGATATGCCCTGATATCTTCGTGGAGCTGCAGCAGGGAGGGAGAAACCCCAGGAAATTAAGCCCCCATGTGTCTTCATAACTTCTACCATCATAATTGCATGCATCTTTCAGCTGGACTTTAAGCCCTGCTGCTAAGCCCCTTTAAAGTCAGATATATAGGGTGTATGAAAGGCAAAGGAGGCCAACGACGCCTTGGCCAATGAAACTGTTTTCACAAGTTTGGAGTTGCTTTCATTTTTACTAGAGCACCATCCAGCTAACTCTGGCCTATTCCTGCACTGTCTGACCCCGGCTCCGGGCATCGAGGCACATCAGGATGTCCCAGGGCAGGCACTGCTCCGCAGCAAGCTCTCATTCCAGTGCTCATGGGAGGGAGGAAGATGGGGGGGTATACTGCTGAGATATCGCAGAGAAGGGAAACAGAGCTACCTGAGGAGTGCAGCACAGAGACATCCCGATGTCTCTGCAAGGCATCATCCTGGGCTGGAGGCACCCAACCTTGGCTCCTGGCAGGTCACCCCCATTTGGGGCTAACTGAGCCCAAATAACAAGGGATGACAAGTTCCTCACCCGAGAGCCCCGGCCCAGGAGCAGCTAGTATCACGCATCAAGCGTAACATTAGTGTAGATAAGCATAGGAGAGAGTCTAGCTCTCCTGAGAGGTGCAATATCTTTGTTAAAATCAATGGAATTTTGCTCAGCCAACTGTACAGTTTCAGGACCTGTGCTGGGATGACTGAATAAATTCAAACTTCAGATTCAAAGGAACAGTTGAGAGAAATCAGATACCAGATATAGCCAAAATCATCACGAAGGTAACAGGTACTTCTTATGCCTTTAGTGTTCTTTATGGCTTTTTCCATCAGTTTCAAAGTGGTAATCACCTCCTTGAACTTCAGCAGTGCTAGAGGGCATGATTGGGATGGGGTCAAATAATAGGATATAATCTTAAGGGGGTTGGAGACACGAAGCAGTGGGAAGGAGCTATTCGATCTGCTCTGCTGCATGCATTTCTGCAGGCAAAGGATGTGGCTAACACTGATCGGAGGTAGGGGAAACATTTTAAATATGTAAAATGTGTATTAAATATGCATGTATGCCATAAGGTATATAATCAAGAATTGTTTGCTGAAATGTACGGTTAGCACAGCTTGGATGTAGTTGTTGTGGTCCATGTTATGCTGTGCTTGCAATACCATTACAATTCATCTAGTTGCCCAAGGGAAACTTGGGAAGGAATTTAATGCTATCTGGATGAACATGGGGGAAGGATATGACCTCCTGAGATGGATACCATTTTTTTAGTGAGTACTGAACTGCAGTGTCACTGACATTTATTTAATTTTGAAATGCCACATACTGGAAAAGAGCAAGCACAAGGAAAGCTACCTGATAGTTATTGTATAATTCTGCAAAGGAGGGCTCTTTCTCTTTTTAATGAGGTAAAAAAAAAAAGAAAGACCAGTTCATAATCCCAAAATGGTATTGCATTTTTAATCTAATTATGCACTAGACTCTGGAAAATCCCAAGAGTTTTCTGTTATGCTGTTTGGCTTTATCCCTCATCAAGGCTGAAGCCTCCAAGCTCACTTCAAGGCTCTGTGATACCATGGATCTGATTCAGCAAAATGCTTAAGCATACACTCAGCCCAAGCACTTTGAGGACTTGCCTTCTTGTTCGGCAATACTTTCAAGCACTTACAGAATTTTAAGCATGTACTTAAGTCCCTTCAACTTCATTGAAGCATAAGATCTACTTAAAGACCTTGCTTAATGAAAGTATACAGAATCAAAATATCGTAAATGCAAACTCATTTTTCTCTGGTTGACATTGCTAGTTTTTAAGTAGCCCAGCTTTTCAGATCTATTTGTTTATACCAATTTTAAATGCAGAGCTGTGTGTGGGAACTCTGCAATCAAATTCTCCATTCTGTTTGTTTGGTTTTCTCTGCAGATGTGGGGGTTCTAGGCTCTTTTGGGAAGTGCTGTGCTGCAAAGGATTTCGCGTAACACTGAAGTCAAAGCAGGGCTACGAGTCAGGTTCACTGCACGTGACAGAAGCAGATGAGCAAGCTAAGCTCTCTTTCAGTGCTCTTGGGTAAGATTCATGTATCTAGTTACTTATCTTTGGCACTAATCTTGCAAGCCAGATATTAGCAAATAATCTTCATCCACTCAAATACATATCCTTGAAGTCGGTGGAAGCAACTGATTTGCAGAAAGTTTGCAGGGACAGATCATCATATAAGCAATGAAAAGAGAAAACAGTGGAAACCCAATCAAAAAGAGATCGTGTCCATCTGCCACTGAAGTCAGCAGCAATTTACATCCAGCTTCAGCAGAAGCAGACTCAGCACTGGAGGAGGGGCTCTGTTCTCTGTGCCATATATACAAGCAAGCAGAAAGACTGCTTTTCTCAGACTATTGTGACATGAAATAAATGAACTTGGGCAAGACCATCTATAAATCCTCTTCTCTGCAGTCTTTTTTATGTGGCTGGGTAATTATATGGGAATTAATTCTCAGCCTGATTTTTCTCATATAAGACAAAGAACATAGGCAAGACAGAGAACAATAAAGTTGACTTTGAATGAGCAATTATTAAAAGTTTCAGCGATCTTGTTAATCTCTAAAGTCCTTACAGGCAGACTCCACGGGGAAAGGGTTCCTGGAGACAGCAGAAGATGGTGGAGCCATGGCAGCTTGCTGTAAATCTCAACATGTATCGTGTTCTCGCAGTGCTGGCCGGTGGCTATATGGACTGACTCAGGGCTTTGTTCTCAGTGCCAACCCAATCCCTGCATTTTCTTCTGGAAGAAAAGGAGTCGTAAAATTTCAATTGGCCTGAATAAAAGAGATAATAAAAGAAATGGAAACAGAGAAAGGCTGTTATTGCCAAGTTCTGAAGGAATGAATACAATGGCACCTGAAAAATACAAGGGAGAAGTTTGGCTCTGTCAGAAAACATTTTTATTTTTTTTACTGCAAAACTGTTGTGTTACATCTGTGAGAAGAGTCTAGGCTGCACAGCCTATGTGTGAAAGTATCTCCCAGTAGTCCTTCCCTTTAGTGGAGAACTCCATTTTAATTTCTTCCTGACAAAAAGACACAGCTTGATTCCAAAAGCTGCATGATGATGTGCCAGCTGCTGGAAAATCTGGCAACTGTGATGAAGCAGGAGGGATTTTGGCATTGGACCATGCCTCACAGGAGAGCAATTCCACCCTGCAGCTTGGCCAGAGGGAGTTTTAAAGAGGGATCCTTTCTCAGGACACCCTTAAGAGAAAGACCATCCTAGAGGATGTAAAGACAAGTGGCAAAACTCTACTGGGTTCAATAAACTATGTTGACAGAGATATTGGTCTCAGTACAAAATGAAAAGAAGATTAATCTAGCTTTGGTGATGCTAATGCACTGGGGAATCAATTAGTACAAAGGGACTACAGAAAGCCCCAAGAAATCTCCGTATACAAAATCGTTGTCAGAAGGTTCTTTCAGAAAAGACCAAGACATCCTGGAAACCAGCAGATTTTATATGGATAGACGTACACAGACAGAGTTCAGCCAGAGTGATAGAAATACTACTTTTTCTCTTTGCTTTGAAGAGTTTTACCCTTGAACAGAGCTGAGCAGTAATACCAAACAACATCTGTAAGAGGAAAGGTAGCTAAGCACAGGACTGGCATCAAGGACACACCAATTCTACACTGATTATCCTTGCTAGAGTACCTTAAACCTGATTTAATCCCAGGTATTCTGAGTCATTTTTCTGAAACATCCATATAAAGTGTTTTGTTACACTATGCTTCATCCACAGCCAAAGAAAAGTGGATGATTCAGCTCATCTCTTCTTCATGTGCAGCCTCTGGTGATGGGTGAGGGAGTCCTGTCAGTGAAGGGACTTAAGCCCTGCAAGTTGAGTCAGAGCTGTTTCTTTGTCTTACATTCTCCACAAAGAACAATAATACCTCTTAAGCCTGCTCTTTCTTTGATTTTTCTACTTAATTATGGAGTCTGCTGTATGTTTGTTTACACAGTGGTAAAAAGAGGGCCTAAAATGATGAGAGGAAACAAATACAGATTTTTCTGCATGCAGAAGGTATGGAAAACACCAGCTACTATTTTGATGAAAATGGTAGTAGGGGCTAGTGAGGTGAATTTCTACTAAATTGTGTTTTGAGTAGATTTGGTATATATTTCCTTTTTTTTTTTTCCTCCCAAAATGTCACTTTTCTAGCAATCGGCTTTTTGGGGGGAAAAAAAACAAAAACAAAACAAAAACAAAAACAAAACAAACAAACAAACGAAAAAACATTCTCCTTAGCCTCAAAGTTGACCATCCATGCCTGGAATTCAAGCTCACAAAAATCTAAATTTTCCCTTGGCTGCATCCCCTCACAGCCTCACCTGCCATGGGTGTTTTTAATTCCTCCTGGTAACCTGAGCTGCAGCTCCAGCCCCACATGCTTTGGCCTCTAAAGTCAGAGTGAAAATGCAGTCTAAAATCAACCGCTCGGGTAGGCGAGCACTCTGGGCTGTGATTTCTGTACTTCTGGGCAGTAAATTCAGACCTGCTAGATTTTTTTTCCTCTCTGAGAGTAGAGAATCAGCATTTTTCGATGCTCATGCTTTGGCTGGAGGAGGGTAAGGAGGCAGACGTCCACAGACAGAGTTTCCTCAGACGAGACAAGCTATCCCTTCAGAGGCAGTGGGAGGGCTGTGGAGACTGAAGCCCCATTTCCCCTTCATTGTGCTTGTCCCAGCTCTGCCACTGGCTCCCGGGGGCCATGAGCCACCTGAGGAACCTAATTTTCAAAAGTACCAGTCAGGCCTGTAGATGAAACATATGAGGCCCACAGCAATGGCCTGCTCTCGGGCAGGGCTACCAGCCTCTTGGCCTTGTGGGGTCCAGCTGATTGGCGTCCATGAGGTGCTTAGTAAAGCCCTGAGTACTCTTTTTGATCTTGAAAAACAGAGATTTTTCATGAGATACAGGTCCTGAGGCAAACGCCATAAATGCCAGCAGAGCACCAGCTCAGCCCTGCGTGGCAGTGGGGTACCCAATGGATGCCTCATGCCGTGCTGAGCGCCTGTCAGGGGCACCACTGCACTCTCCATTCTGACCTCATCCTCCCCTGGTGCCAGGGAAAGGCCCCTGGGGCTACGCTTGTGCCTCCCAGGCACATGCCCACTGCATGGGCCAGACGGGACACCCCCTCGGGGCGCCAGCCGTGGCCTCATGCGGGGTGCGCGGCCCAGCGCCGAGCAGCCGGCGGCCATCAGCACTGCGGCAGAGTACCTCATTTAACCTTGGTGAGGGAAACACCAGCGCTTTCCCCTCTCAGCGTTTGTTTTCAGTTGCTAATCCAGGAAACACACGTCCTTTCTATTTACTTAGAAAAGAATGAATAATAACCACGTTTCTGCTGGGCTCCTTCCCCCTCCCCGGCCCTCTTCTCGCTCCCCCCCACCTCGCTATTAAAATGGAAACCCCTGTGTTACAGACATTGCTGGGCTGCTAGAGCACTTAAGCAGCACACTGCGAGCTGCAGCCATTTACTATGTGCGATTGTTTCTGTGAGACCTAATAATTCTACCATTGTTATTATAACACTGTGCACTAATACAAATGAGCTTGTAAATAGAGGTCCAACTAAAATAAAACCATTATAATCACAGCCCAGGCTGTAAATCACAGACTGGTGTGTTCTGCTGTGGTTTGACTAAGAGCCAGGCAATAGTCAAATAATCAAACTGCAGATGTTGGGATAGCAAATCTGCTTAAATTTAAACAGTGGCAAAAGTCCAAACGACAGGGGGGGGTGCAGAAAAGAGTCCTTTGCACAATGTAGGAATTCCACCCCCCTTCTTGTTAACCGGGTCTATAAAGCAACCAGACATCTTACCCGATAATCGCACTGTTCTTTGGCAGCTTGTGTGCACCAGCGCCGGCTCGCAGGCACAGGAGCCATGCAAAATGTCTGCAGAGCAACTAATCGTTAGCACTAGCTGCCCAGCTTGCATTGGTGTCCCCACCGCCATCCCCGCAGCCACCGCCAGTGGCAAGCTCAAGCTCTCCAAGCCCTTCTAGGGGAGAAGCCTAGGGGTGCTCAACAACATCCTGTACCATAAACTTCACTGAAGTCACCCCAAAACTCAATGATAAGGGGGCAGAACTTGACCCTCTCTTATTTCTTGAACTTCCTGCTACAACTGAGCTTACCCCCTGCCTCCATTTCACTCTTGGACAACCCTATTTCTCCATGGTGCAGCCCAGGACACAGCTGCAATTTGGCTTCTTGCTTAGATGGTCTCATGGTGGGCACTACCACCGTGTGCCAGGCCGAGGGCTCATGTCTCTGCCCTGAAGCATCCTCGGCTGGGAGGCACAGAGACCTGCCTCCCTGCAACAGGACTATCCACTGCTGCGGATGAGCTCAGAGGAGACATTTGTTCGATGGCTAGGTTTTGCCATCAGGCTCTGCTGTCTGTTTCCACACCTGTGGGAGATGCAGCATGATTGCTTCTCCTCCTAGCCAGAAACCAGGATCCGTGTCGGCAGTGCCCAAATGCAGGCGGTGTATTTTCATTTGGAGAATACATGAGCCTTGGCTGTTGCCCTGTGACAATTGAAATGATGTTATAAGCTTCTTTAGGAAAAGTATACAGTCATTTGTTTCCCTGACAGCCCAAGGCAAACAAATTGGATGAGTCCTGTTGCTCACCACGTTGTCATGTGTGGTCGCAGGAGGGCTGTTAAATGTGAGAACCTCCTTGATGTAACTTTAACTTACCATGAAGAATTTTTTTATACTAATTTTTCAATGTAATATTTAAGCAGCTGCCAGGCAACAAGTCATAAGGACAATCAATCACACAAACAGATGCCTTGTAAATACTTCTCTTGAGCAAGTAGCTCAAGAAATCATTGAGGGGAAAAGCAGCGATCTCTCTGGGGGAAAGTCAGCAAAATGAGCTTGCCAGCCTTGAATAAGGGTTGCGCAGGATACAAACCAGTCATCCTCCTGAAGCTGCTTCTTCTCTGTGCCTCTGACACAGCAGCTGTGAATAGTAATGTTATTTCCCTAAAGCCTTGTGACTAGATTCCACTAGCAGGACAATTTGCCCTTCCTGCTCAGGAAATATTTGCTGTTAAAATGACTTGAAGGCAACATGAACGAAGCATGTTCCAGATCAAAACTTCAGGGACCCCAGGAGAAGGGGTTGATTATGAAAAGCTCATTCACTGATTGAAAACCTTTTCCCTTGAATTCCTTGTGAACTGAACTTGGAAGAACATCCTCTGTCCTCCTTTCTTCCATTCATGTGTTATTTTAAAGGATAGCATAGCTCCTGGAGGCAGAGAGCTTTTTCTGCCTGAGTCTCCCTTCTGGAGGGAATACAATGTTAGAAGCAGAAAAATGTGCCGCTCCAAGTACACGTTGCAAAATTAACACCTTGGCACGCACTCCTTGCGTATCCATTCTGCTGGATCCAAATTTCCACAGGTTTTCCTGCTCTTTTTGTCAAGGGCACCATTTTTTAAAGTTGCTATTATTTTAGCCTCGGACTTACAGTAAGCCTGTTGCTCAGAGGAAGCCTGCAGAGAAAGCCTGGTTTCCTTTGATGCATTCCTAAGTGTCTTGGTGAGAGGAATCGTTCTGGTGTGTGAATCAGCCCGGCTTCCTCTGCTTGTCAAAGAAACAGTGCAACCTTGCATTGCTGATATATGCCACGCTGCACGTGATGTGGTTGATCTCTTCTGCTGCTGCTGCTCTGCAGAGATCTGCTTCAAAATGTGTGCAATAACCAGATTAAAATCAGTTTGGGAGGTTGTTGTGAACATTAAGCATTAAATAAACTCCAACATAGTACTGTACTTCCTCGTGAATGATTAGATCACCCTGCTGGGAGTGCTACCATTATACATAAGGCAAATGCCACTGGGTGCCTCATAAATTTAGCATACAAGTACTAAACATACTAGGTCTGATTCACTACTGCCTAACTTCAGTTTATCCTAGTATGAGGCAGAGGAGTTTCATCAGCAAAAATGTGCAGTGAAACACTGGTTCCGTTCTCTTTTTAAGGAATCAGCTGTTTCCACTGACTTTTGAAGACCAACACTAAGTAGATTCACAGTCGCGCCACTCCAGCTATGTTAAGTGTCAGTTGTGGCAGATCATGCAGGGGAGCCAGTCCCAGCAAAAAAAATATAGGCTGGTATTTCTGGCTTAGAAATTGCACCCCCTAATAGCGAACGTAGGTCTAGACTGCAAAAAAATGATGTGCTCTGGAGCTAGGTTGACAAAATCAAATTAGCTGATTTATGTCAAAAAAAAAAAAAAAAACCACAGATGTAAGGCAGCTTGGCTTTTCACACAGGAGAGCTGCCCACGTGCAAGTCTACCACAGAGCTCATGTTGAACAGGAGCTAGGTATGTGATTCAAAACCCAGACCGTTTCCATTGCCCTGGCACTTCAACCAGAGCAACCCTGTCACGTCACACGCACTATAACTCTTCTGGGTAAAGGGAAGTAACAAACAGAATGGCATAACACCATTTTGGTGTGTTGCACAGCTCTGTATCCAAATATGGTGACATTCTCTTGATCTTTCAGATTTTCTGTGGAAAGAGTCACTTCCCTCAGAAAGAGCTTCCCTCTACCTACAGTTTGTCAGGGTGGAAGCAAAAGTCTCCCATCTCAAAAACGTCATTGGGAAGACCTTTAAAATATCATCCTACCAACAACAGCACAGATACAAGAGCAGAATATAGCCTCTGAAGCTCAAGGTTCTTGACTTTCTCAGTGAAGGATTATTCCCCACAATCCCCCCCTGTGCATGTTGTCCAAGGTATTTTTAATGAGGTGTTGACTAATTCCCTCAGGAAACTTTTCTGCAGTCTGACAGGTCTCATTGTTAGCATTCTAACCAGCCTGAATTTTGCTTTACCAGACTTCATCTCAAACTATTTCCCTCTTTCCTTGGTGTATTTTGCATCTTTCAAATATTTGTAGGCAGTTATCATATCCCCATTTTAGCTGTCTGGCAGCCAAGTTAAACATAATTAGCTTTTCTAATCTTCCTCCATAAATCCAGTTTGCTTTCTTGAAATCCAGTCCCTTTCTCCTACTTACGTGTCTTTTTGGTATGTTGAAGCTACATATTTTGTGGTTGTTTTTCACACGCCATCACTGATACCAGTAGGAAGAGGCATCAGAAAATCAGACAGTAGATCAGGAGTTGTTTCTATTCTAGATTTATTTTTTGTTCTTTATAATATAAACTTAGCTTCGCTGTCAAATAATTTAGGGTTTCCTTTGAATATTTATATCGATGAGCATTTACAAAACTCAAACCCTGTGCAGTATTTTCAAAGTGAATTGCTGTAAGAGGTGAATTAAGCATTTTGTGCTCATTTTATAGGTGGTGTGTGCAAGAGCAGACATCAGGGAAGATTAATTTACTGGTCATGAAAATTTGTTAACTGATGGGGGAAAATGATGTTTTGTCAAAAAGGGCTGAGCTACCCAAACAATTCAGAAAATGTTAGCCAGGACTTTTTTGTTTGGCATGAGTGAAACAAGCACCTATATGTCCCAGCACTCACTCTCTGGGCGTGGTGAGCATTGTCCACATGATGCCAAAACCCCATTTTTCAGATCTATGTAAGTGAGAAGGAAGCCTTTCCAAGCATATTTCCTGCAGGAGTAGATGGAGGCTTAACCAGAGAAATGTTTTGCGCACCTATTGACTCCAGCAGCAGGCAACACCTATTTACTCATTCAGTCATTATTTAGTGTATAGCCAGATCTTTAGGGGGAAAAAGGGCAGGGGGTTAAGTGCACACAATGGATATGCACGGAGTATTTATCTTCTCCACCTATTTTTAAATTTCTCGTTGAGATCAAAAGGCTTCAGGGACTTAATAATGCTTTCCATTTCAGACACGTTGCAGAGGGACGCTATCGACATGCTAAAGAAATTTGTCCACATGGAGATTTTAAAGATGAACTGGTTTCACGACTTGGGCTGCTCCATTCTCAATGTGACTCTGAAAATCTCAGTTTCATCTATTAGTAATAAATGACTGAAACAATTTCCTAAGGAATGCAATTGATCCATTGGAATGCTTATACCAGGGTTGCTTATTTTCTATATGATAAGCTGCAATTCAAACAGATGCAAGTCATGTCTGGTAAATCTCTATAACTTCTGTTCAGCAAAAAGGCCAGATTAGAAGCTAATCCTTTGTTTGTCCTTAAGCGTATACTAGCAGCTCCTTCCTCCATTGTATGCATACAGATTTGTAGATTTTCACTTTGTCTCCCTCAAATATCATAGCTATTGCAAAAAGTGTAAAGAAGAACCCAACTACTCAAAATGCCTTCAGGAAATGTAGCAAATGAAGCAGGAAAATCCCTGCTGCAAGAAAATCCCGTGAAGCAGGGGTAGAAGCATGCTCAAGTATATGCCTCCTTCAATTTTAATATCCTTCCTGAGGCAGAAGTCTTTGTTCTTCAGGCCTCTTAGTTACAGATTCCCAAGTCTCCTCTGAATAAGCTGCAGCATGAGTGATCAGTGTGGCTGCTTGGAGTTTTTGAAAATTTGGAATATATACTAAATGCTTTAATTACAGTTTTAAGGGAAGCTGAAAAATACCTCATTTTTTTTCCAGCAGTTTATACTGTTTTCACAACTCCTCTTGTGAGAATGTATCTGCACCCAAAATTGGTTAGACAGGAATTGTGCTGTGCAGGTCTCCAGCTTCTTTGGTTTAGCTCACAGTAAGATCATATGGAATACAAGTGTGGAAAGGTTGAGAAAAAGGTCAAAGTCCAAGCAAATGAAAATTAGAAAAGGAACTGCTTTTATTATTTCAATAGCTCAAAATGCCCTGAACAGCAGATTTCACACACTGACAGAAGCAAAATCCTGGCTGATTTCATTTCTTTTCCTGATGAAGGCACTTCTGCAAGATCTGCCCAATGCCTCTCCCCAGAGTCATCAGGAAAGTGGAACAAAAGCCTGAACACTACCACGAGACATCTGGCATTAACAGTCATGACATCAGTCAGAGTTGTGCTCAGCTAAAGACTGTGGTAAAAATGTGCATAAATATTGCATAGCTGTATATGTGTTATTGTACACCCACAAGGAGTCTGCAGCCTGCAATGTGCTCCACACAGACAGCAATGATCAAAAAATATGGGAGGGTGCAAAGACGATGCAGCTTACAGTTTTATTTCTTAGCCCATCTCTCTTTTTTTTTTTAGAAAAATAATGTTATAACATCACTCATTTTTACAAATATATATTAAAAAAAAAAGCTGGATGAGCAGCCAGGAGCAGATGCTTGACTGAAAGAAATGCATCTGGATGCAGGCAAGCTGCTCTTGCCATCTGTTTTAGCCAGCAGAGCAGAGGCCGCTAGCTTGGCAGGTTATTGCAGGTCTAAGGCATCCTGGCATGACTCTCCGTCCCTGCTCTGCAGCTCAGCAAACAAGATAGCTTTCGTTCAGCCAAACGGAGAGTCCCAGCACAGAAACCAACTGCTTTGCCCCCTCCAGCCCCTCCTTCCTTCCTGTACTTGGTTATCTGTTTTTAAAGGAAATTGCCCACCCCAGCAGAAGGTATAAATTAGCCCCGTCTTAGAGGATACAGTGAGGCTGAACCACGGGATGCGATGTCCAGCTAAGATTTGGACTCTGCTGTTGCCTGTGGCCCATGCCAACCCACAAATCAAATTAGCTTGGAAAAAAAATGAGGAAAACACATGGTCCTGGTGCCCTGGCCCTCAATTAGCAATGAGCAGCACTGGGCTCCAAGAAAAAAACAGTGGTGGAAGTGGGGCACAAAAAACCCTAAAGGGGATCCTCAAAGCTCGATTTGTGTGTGGAGCAGAGGAGATTCAGGAGGGACCATAAAGCAGGGATCCAGGAGGTTTCCTGGGTGTGATGGCACTTTTGGAACAACAAGGTCTGGGCTCACAGTGGAGGCTGCCACTTCTGCTGTGTCATTGGTGCCTGTGCTGGGACACACTGGACAAAGGATGACAAGGAACGTTAGGGTGGAATGAGCTGAGGAGAGACTCCCTGAAATATTCATTTTATTTGAGCTCTGGCTTTACCTCTTTTCTTTCATTCAAAGACTGTTTACTTTACTTTGGCACTTAAAAAGAAATCAAGCAGGTCGAAGGTCAGCCTTACTTTTTNNTTTTTTTTTTTTTTTTTTTAAGAAGTTTAAACCTTGGCTGTAGAAGATTACCTTTGCCATTTGGAAAAGAAATATCTGCATATAAAACCATTCATTTTAGGTGAGGATACCCTGTCCACCACAGCAGGGAAGATTTTATGGATACAAAATAAAAAGAAAGTAGGGACACTGGAACAACCTCTTCAGCTTTTCTCTCTATCACTACACTTGTTGATTGAGTTGTTTCTGAATTCATACATGCATATATGTAAGAAGATCAGGGTTACCATTATAAACTTGACAAAGTGTTCATTCTGTATGCAGTTACTGCTGTATGAATCCCACACGAAATGGGAAAGTTTTTTTCTTGGGCAAAGGCATAGGACAGGCTTTTGCAGGGCTATCTGCAGAAAAAGAAAAAAAAAATCACTGGGGGTTTTGTCAGTAACTTGAACAAGAACAGAGCTAGGCATATGCTGAATGTTTTTGAAAATCTCATCTTTGATTTGTTAATGACCATTTGTATGATGGACTACTGCAAACTATTTATCCACAGAAATAAATACTCAAAATAGAAGAAAACAGGACATGGCCAGACAAGCTGTGGTTTGTACCAAAGCTTCAGATTTGCTGAAAGACAGATATATAATATTCCTCAGTTTTTTTCTAGAAAACCACTACTGAGGAGGTTTTGCCAGCCTCTTTGAGTTCATGTCAAAAAATAGTACTGAAAACTGACCTTTGGGGATTTTCCTGGATAGCATTTCACCATCAGATAGAAAGCTATACCCCTGAGTCAGCAAGGGAAGGGCAGCCCTACCTTTAAACATGTGAAAGTTATTTATAGGAGTAATTTACTGAATCAGGCCTCATATGAGAGAGATAAGGGGGAAGATTTCTTAAAAAGACTAAACTACAGGAAATCCTGTCAGGGTTATGTTTGAAACATTGCATGTGCGCCCTCCCAGCCCCTCCTTTAAAAAGAGTTTATGTTACAGCAAAACTCTTCTTTATAAAAGTGGTAGTGGTTTGTTGGAAGATGGACTTGATGTGCCTGCGGCCAACCTGGTGGTAGACTTATGCCAAGGTAGAGTAAGAATTCCAAGCAAAACCTCCAAATATCAATACAGAACAGATTACTGGAAGTCTTTGCTATTCTAGTAGCAAGATGGCCTCATAATTTCCTGAATGCTGACACGCACCAGTCAAAGAAGCAACCACTAAGAACTGCAAGAGAATTTGAGTGCCTACATTTATTGTTTCCTCTTACAAACCACTCATTCTCTAAAAATCAAACCTTGCTAAGGTGTCTCAAGTGGGACACTCAGGAATTGCAGTACCTAAAACCACTAGACATTTTATAAAACCCTAGCCTGAACCTACAATGCATTAGTCCTACACAAGAATAGATCTCTCTAACAAAAACTTGCCTGTTCTGCTGAAAGACAATATCTGTAATCACTGGTAGGAAGACCACATTTGGTTATTTTTTGTAATTCTTCCTCACCCCTTGAAGCAAGCTGAGATGAACTTCCAACAATAGTTTATTTCTTCTTGGCTTGGTCTGAACAAAGGCTTTCTATTCACATGCATGTGAAAGAGAGTGTGGATGTTTTTGTGGTGAAAGATCAAATCTCTCTTTTGAACTTTGCAGTGGATAGGCTAACTGTATCATCTCTGCGGCTTTCACTGTCCTTTCAGAAAGCAGCCAACTAAATGTTTGTTTGGAGTGTTTACCTGGAGTAAAGAGTATATATAACAGATCAGGGGAATAAATTAATCTAGAGTCTTTTGATACTTCTGTGAGGTCAGATGAGCAAAACGCACTTCCTATCAGGAGCTGGTATGGCCTCATGGTGTTTCTGGGAATTGGCTACTCGATATGCAATGCTTGGTGCAGGCTGTGTGGACAAGCTGTGACTAGTCATAAGTCATGTATTTATTTGTTTCTTTTCTCGGACTCAGCGGAGCATCTTTTCTGTAACTGGAGCACCTTGCTTCAACTTTCGACCGGGGCTTCTTCAGGACAAGAAATGGTTTAATGGGTGAAGGCATATAAACTAGATGAGGGAATTCCTTTCTAAGCAGCATCAACTTCACTGAGAGAGAGACAGAGAAAGTTTATGGTGGAACAGGTACAGTTTAAATTAATGTTTTGTGAGTGTGTTGACAAAAATGGCTTTTCTGCTCTTTGAAGCAATCTGTTTCTCCCACAACACATGCATTTTTTGAAGTTTTTTTAGGGGTGGCCTCAATGGCAAGGGTGACTTTGCAGGTGTTGGGGGACATGCTTCTGTCAGAGGGGAAAATACGCAAATCTTCCTTTCTTTGCATGGCAGAACTTTAACAAAAGCTGCCCCTGACAGCCCTATTCAAGCATGTGATAGATTCTGACCCCTTTCTCATGCTACTGTTGTCTTTGTATCAGGGCTCCCTGGAGGGGCTCTAAGAGCTCTCTCTCTGTCCATATCAAGCAAGATGCTATCCTCCATGCAGTATTGCAGCTCTGCTGCAAATGGTCACAATGTGCCAACTTGCATTCTTGTGACAAACCTAGCTGCTTGTGTTTGCCATGCAAAAAGTAATGAGGGAGGCTACAGTAAATCTGCTCCAATATTAGCATGGAACGTGGGGATAGTGTTTATTCACTCATCTCCAGTGCAAGAAAAGACGGTCCCTCTGTTCTTGCACCAAGATGAAAGGCAGCCTCTACTCTGTCTCATTTTTTGTAATTGTCAATAGTTCTGTTTCTTCCAGAGGTATCTACATAAGGACCTGGGGAACTACAGGCCTGTCAGTCTGACTGCGGTGCTGGGGAAGGTTATGGAGCAGACCATCTTGAGTGCCATTATGCAGAACATACAAGGCAGCCAGGTGATCAGGTCCAGTCCACATGGGTTTATAAAAGGCAAGTCCTGCTTGACTAACCCGGTCTCTTCCTATGACAAGGTGACCTGCTTAGTGGATGAGAGAAAGGCTGTGGATGTTGTCTACCTAGACGTTAGTAAAGCTTTCGACACTGTTTCCCACAGCATTCTCCTGGAGAAACTGGCTGCTTATGGCTTGGACGGGCATACACTTCGCTGGATAAAAAACTGAATGGGTGGCTGGGCCCAAAGAGTCATGGTGAATGGAGTTAAATCCAGTTGGAGCCCAGTCACTAGTGGTGTCCCCCACGGCTCAGTACTGGGGCCAGTTCTCTTTAATATCTTTATCAGTGATCTGGATGAGGGGATCGAGTGCATCCTCAGTAAGTTTGCAGACGACATCAAGTTGGGTGGGAGTGTTGATCTGCTCGAGGGTAGGAGAGCTCTACAGAAGGATCTGGGTAGGCTGGACCGATGGGCCGATGCCAACAGTATGAGGTTCATCAAGGCTGAGTGCCGGGTCCTGCACTTGGGGCACAACAACCCCATGCAACACTACAGGCTGGGGGAAGAGTGGCTGGAAATTTTTCTGATGGAAAGGGACCTTGGGGGTATTGGTCGATAGCCGGCTGAATATGAGCCAGCAGTGTGCCCAGGTGGCCAAGAAGGCCAACAGCATCCTGGCTTGTATCAGCAATAGTGTGGCCAGCAGGACTGGGGAAGTGGTTGTCCCTCCCCGTACTTGGCTGTGGTGAGGCCGCAGCTCAAATCCTGTGTTCGGTTTTGGGCCCCTCACTACAAGAAGGACATGAAGGTGCTGAAGCGTGCCCAAAGAAGGGCAACAAAGCTGGTGAAGGGTCGGGAGAACAAGTCTTATGAGGAGCGGCTGATGGAGCTGGGGGTGTTTAGCCTGGAGAAAAGGAGGCTCAGGGGAGACCTTACCACTCTGTACAACTACCTCAAAGGAGGCTGTAATGAGGTGGGGGTCGGTCTCTTCTCCCAAGCAAAAAGCAATAGGACAAGAGGAAATAGCCTCAAGTTGCATCAGAGGAGGTTTAGGTTGGATACTGGGAACATTTCTTCACTGAAAGGGCTGTGAAGCATTGGAACAGGCTGCCCAGGGAAGTAGTTGAGGGCCTTAACTGGAGCTTTTGAATCAGGGCCTTAATTTGGAACTTTTCAGAAAATAGCATTTTGGGTCTGGTGAAAAGAAACAATGATGATGGATCTGGACACTACAATCATTTTTTGTAGATCAGGTGACATCGTTCATGTACTCTCTGGACTGTTTGTACCTTCTCTAATATTCGTAGAATCATTTAGGTTGGAAAAGACACATAAGATCACCAAGTCCAACCATTCGCCTAACTGCCAAGTCCACCACTAAACAGAAGGGCACTTTCCATGTCCATCCAAACATGGACTGATCTGCATGCTATTGCCACTGATCTGGTGGCATGCTCTGGGTTAAGACCATGTTAGAAACTTGACCAAATGTACCACATCACTTCCCTTAAGAAATGGCAGATTGTTTGAACTGTAACAAAAGCTATGAGCTGTTGGGAACTTCTCCAGTGTTTCATCTGCAAGGGGCTGAGGCTCCACATCCTCTAACCAGTACTCCAAGTCATCCAATCCCAAGAAATGAACAACATTTTGATTTCCTGAAAAAAGCCAGTAATGCTAAATCCCATTTCAGCTGAAGAACTGTGTAATTTACCCAAAATCTTCGAAGCGGGGACTTATCTACACAACGCCCTGGTGTGTCAATAATTTGAAAGACCCCTGCCAGCTAAGGCAAGGCTGAAAATTTCAAAGGAATAAGTCACTTGAAGTATCTCCATTTTGATGTGTCCAATCTGAGGTCTAGTAAGCCTTAGCCTTGTAAGCACCTAGTGACCATGGCTCAGGCTGAAGTCACAGGGAGCAGAAGATGGCCATCAATTTCAAAAATTCAGGTGTGGGCAGCTCAAACTGGCTTCTCAGAAACAGATGTTTCTAAAACCCTTTTTGAAAATCTGGAACTCTTGATACAGGAGAATTGAATGGTCAGCATATAGGACATGAAGCTATTCCCATTGAATCGAACCAGAATTTCACAGTGATATAAATTTCTTTTTTAAGGCTAGATGCTCGTCTGGGTTGGGCCAGCATTAGTTTGCACTATTTAGGGATCTAGCACTTGACCATTAGACATTGCCTCTTTCCACTCTGACAAAAATTTTTCCTGGGAGCACAAAGGGATTAACTACTTTGGGGTTTCTAAGGACTGGAGCTGGCTGAACATTCCTCATGGCACTGAGTTGTATGGGAATTTAGCAAACCTCTCTTCTCAGGCAGCAGATCCTTCATCTCAAGAAATCTTTTGATTAATCTGTCAAGCTCTGGGACGTGCAGCTAAAGAGAACAACAGAATTTGAGGGAACATTTAAAGAAATATTTTTGATAATTCCCAGCACAACCAGAATGATGACACACACTCCGGGTCTAGCAAACTTGCTTGGCAGGCGGTTTGGGCTTTATATGTAAATATAAACATTTATTTACATATTTCCTAACATCTGTTTTGAATTTGTTTTCCCTTTGGTTCTATTTAAAGTATGTCTTGTCCTGTTATCTCTGAGGCTGATATTTGGAGGGGTCTGCTAATAAACTCTATCACTGCAAAGCAACAAGACACACTCTCCCTCTTCCCCAGCTTTCCAGCCCGTTCCTTTACAGCTGTTCCTCGCTTGTATTTCAAAGTGCAACAGCATCTCCCAGCCTATGAAAGGAGCACAGTTTCCTAAGTAGATTCCTGCTGGGTAGGGTATAATCTCACCACCACTTCCAAGGGCTTACGTTCAGTTGGTCTAACCCATTTGTCCCAGCGGCCCAGCTTTTTAATTGCTCCTCCGCATGGTGTCTTTTTCAGATAGCACCCTGCTATTAGCTCAAGGTCCTATTCACAGTTTCTGTCCTCTAGCTTTACATCCAAGAAGAAAAATTACCTGCTGCAAGGCACCAGAACTGGAACCACTGCTACAGAACAAGGTCGTGCCTTGGGCCAGTCAGCCAACAGCCTGCAAAGCAGAGCCAGTGCCATGGCCAGGGAAGTGCTGCAAAAGCACCTTGCGAGTCAAATTCAACCCCCAGTACTGACGGGGCACTGCGCAGTCTGTGGAGGAAAGCTAAACAGAACAGCAAACGAGATTTGAACTAAGTGAGAGACTGATAGACATTATTTGTCTTAAATAAACAGGATGAGGTGAATGGGGAGAGGGCAAAAAGAATAACCAAGGCTGGCTGACGCCAGCATTTCCACACAGTCTCTGACAGCTTCAAGTCTGGGTGTGCATTGTGAAAAATGGTGTTCAGTGTGAAAAGACCCTGAGTGCGAGCCAGTAGTGGAGCTGCTTTGAGGAATGAACAAGCAGGGTGATGTCTTGACCTGCCAGTGCACCTATGGCCAACAACCACAGCTGATTTTCTTATTTTGATGGCAGTCATCTATGTAATCCTTTTGTGGCCCTGGGCCTGGTGCACTGCTTGGTGTGAACTCTAAGCCCAGCGCATAGGTAGGGCATGAGGAGTCTTCCGGAAATACATAAAATTGCCTTGTAAAATGCTTTTCCAAGGAGCGATTAAGCATCAATGCAAATACATATGATGTCCTTAAAAGTGCAGAGTTCTGTATCGCCAGATGATGTGCAAATCAAAGGTTTTTCTGCACTGATGAAATTCCAGGAAATACGAGGTGGGGGAGAAGAGCTATAGAAAGATAGCCAGAAACAAGATGCTCAGATCATCTATCCAAAAAAGTTGCTTCTCCAGCCAAATTACTGTCTTTTATGAGAAAGATGTCTTGGTTTGGCAAGGAAGAAGAGACAGCTCCACCAGACAACAACAAAAAAAAGCCCTAGTTGAACACTAAATACCATTATTCCAGGGGAAACAACTTATTCTTTGCTGTGGTAAAACTTTCAGTTGAAAACCTGAAACCAGCAATCCTGGAACAGGAACCAGAGAGCCTGGGCTGATGCTAGCAAACACCTAAGTTTCTGTTGGCTCAGTAAATGCATTTCTGCAGCTTTTTTGCTCCAAAAGCATCTCATTAAAATGAGATGTGAATCACCAAGATAAACGCCTGACTAAACTGATAAACTTCTCATATACACCACATTTACATGAGTATTGGCCTTCTCCCTTCATTGTACTGGTTATGAATTACCCTGAAGATATAACTGAGGCTCTGGTGTTGCAAAGTTTATGATTACACATGCTTATGGCATCACTAGCAAGTTTATCTGCAAATATATTAGTCCACAATAACCAAAAGTGCCATCTCTTTGCCTCAATGTAGTGCCTTACTTTCACAGTCCCTGAGGCCTCTAAATGGAGACCAGATAGAGCTGTGAGAAGAGTCACAACTACAAATCAAATGCAAGCTTCTCTGGCTAGAAAAGGTGCTCTACCACTTCACTTTGAATATTGCATCTCTTGCCAGTGCCATGGGGCGGTTGTGGGCACCGCCTCAAAGGCTGTGACAACACTGGAGGACAGCTGCCTCCTGTTGTGTTGGCACTAATCCTCCCCCCTTTGCACCAGTGATTTTGGGGCTGGTGAGCTCTGAGGAGCAACGTTGGGCTGTCCTGCGAGTGTTTGTGCTGGCCTCCAGGTGCTCTATTGCTATACAGCAGCATCACTCCATGCTAGGCAGAGCCGTGAGATGGCCCCTGGACTTCACTAAGTGCACCACAGGTGTGAGAGGGATCCCTGCCACTGCCACACTATGTACATGCACATGCTTTGCAGAATCAGAAAGCGAGAGTGCAAACTTTTAGAGGTAAAGGAAGAGTTATGAAGCCACTATCCGTGTCTGCTATGGAAAAAACCACTACTGCTTTGTCACTCAACTGCGCAGCTCCCAAGGCTCCTGTCTTGCTTCCTTTCTCCTCTCTTGCCCAATCCATAAAACTTCAGCAATTCATGAGAAATGCTGGAATCCCCATGGAACAGGCATTAAAGAAGACCAGGTCTAGCTACAGACTTACTATGTAACTTCAACTAAGGTGTATCACTGTACACTTATTTCCTTTAATAAATAGGAAAATTAGATGCCTACCTCCTCACCACACCCCAGAAGTGTGTTCTCTCAGAGCTGTACAAACACATACTTAATTACTTCTCAGTGCTTGCCACATATGCGCACCATACCCAGCTATCCAGAATTTTCTTTCTAAAAGTCATTATTTGTAAAAGAAAACATGGTTTGCCCTTAAATTCATTTTTTTTCCTAGTGTGTTAAAATAAGAAGTTTCATAATTGCTATTGCAGAAGAGACTTCCATTACATTTTCCACCATCCAGCACCCACACAGTTAGACCTTATTCACCTCAGGTACAAGAACACACGTGCTGACTTTGAATACGTACCTTTCACTTTCTGACTCAATTAGCATATGGCAGCTAATCATTCCCTTTGTAATGTATTAACAGCTATTTGCCTTTCTGTATCATTGGCTTTTTCCCTTTATTCCTACTGGTTGCTAAGTGGTGCTGATAAATAAATTTAGCACCTATAGCCATGACTTTTTGTTGTAAAAAGCTCAAGAAAGAACAAATTAGAAAAATGAAAGTCTCTTTTGCATGAGATCCAAACCTTGGTTCCTAATCCAAACCTCCTATAATTTAAAAAGCAGAAGAATACACACCACAGGTATCTTGGCTGGCTGCATCAAGGGTGCGGTTTAATGGTGTCTTGCTCAGAGCCAACTTCAAGACAGTGCCAACCATCTCCTTTATTTTAACTAGACACCAGCACACACAGCATATCTAACACCCAGTTTCCCTTATGACAACCACCTGCTTTCCAAGAAAAACAATCTGAAGACTTTTGGTTATCAAGAGGACTCCAAAAAATGAAAACTGACTCCTTATTGCCTCTCACCAGTTGACTACTTCAACTGCTCAAAGCCATCTAACTGAAACCATCCCACATTCAAGAGCAGCAGATGGCCACCAGTCTTTTGCCGAAATGACCCTTAAATTACACCAACAGGGACATTAAAATTGGTAATAAACTGTCCTTCTCCCCACCAGAGAGGGGAAAGGATCGTGACCGTGTGTCTCTGGGCTACAAATGAGTTGTGCTGTCTCAAAAGCCAGCCTGCTCTGTCTTACCTGCAGCACACCTGGCCCACAAACCTCATTATCTCCAGCAGAGAAAGCCCAGTCAGCTGTTCTTCTCTACCAAACATTTCTATAGCTGAAAGCTTTGGGCATTTTTTGGTGCCAAATTGTTCACAGCAGGGGAGTCTCTGTGGCCACCCACGTTTTACTCAAACACACAAACGAGCCAAGAAACTCTGCATAAACAACTTGGTACAATGTGCTGTGATGCTGCTGCCTTTCTGCATGACAAGTTCATTACCGTTTGGCCTTGGCTTATGCTGATGTATAGTGAAAAAGAAAAGAGAGAGAGACTCTTCACAGTTACATTAATTCCATTTTATTTAATAAAAAACAGTATCAGATTAAAAATACAAACACTTTGGGTGATTATCCAGCATTTTCCCCTGTGTGCCTCATAGAGCTCAAACCAACCAAGGATTGGGAGGAAAAAAACAACAAAACAAAACAAACAAATGAAAAAAAAACCACCAAACAATTTTGGCTGGAGCTGTAAAATAATGTTGCACCAATTAAATTACACCAAATATATTATTATACCTTTGAAATGGCTTTCAGACCAATAAATAAAAAAAAGACAAATTCAAATAAAAAAGTCAACTTTGTATTACAAAAAAAATTAAATAAAAATCACAACACTAATAATAACAATGTGCAGTCAAGTTTTTTTTCTTCTCCTCTAGGAATGATAACATGCCAGTAAACATGTAACATGCCAGTAACATGCCAGTAAATCCCTACGTAACATTTCCAGTTTGGCAGCAAGCAGTCACTCACTCATTCACATTTGTACACAAGGAAGCAGGCCTGGGCAAAAGCCTAGGTAGATTCGAGCCTTCAGGGTGCTCCTCAGTTCCCTGCCACAGCTGGTTGAGTTCCCCTCCCTTCATCATAAAACCTCTATAAATCCACTCAAGATTTAGGACCATATCTGCAGGGAAGGTGTCAGTCAGCATAACCCCACCGAAGTGATGCTCTGTCACGTCAACAGTACAGTGCTGAGTTACACCAGCTGAGGATCTGGCTCTTCTGCTCCGGGGCACAAGTTAAAAGCTGTGGCTGTAAAGTTTCTGAAGGGCTGTGGAGACTATGTCAAGCCATTTTAAAATGCACCACAGCAAACCTGTTGATTAAATAAACTGCAAAATTGGGTGTTGTTTTTGGATGGGCTAAAAGAGCAAATGCAGGGCCTTTGAGAAGGCAGGACAGCTGAGCATCATACCAAAAGATTCATATACATCTATAGAGAAATGCCCTGAAACTGCCCTTCCTGAGCAAATGAGCAGTGAGCCAAATTTCACTTGACTGCCAGAGAGCACATCTCTCATACATTTTGAAGGTATTGATGCCATTGACTCCAGGGCCAAATTTGGTCCAGTGTTTCACAATAAGAAAAGGTTCTCCATAGAGACAGATCAACTGATTTAGAAATTCGAGCTCATTCATCTTTATGCTAGGCAGCCTTGTTGGTTTTAGGAGGAACTGGCAGACTGAAGTGCCATGACGCACCGAATAAACAATTTGCAAGTGAAATTGCTCCCTGCCCCAGATGGCAACTGTTTGTGGGATTACCCCTGAATCCCCAGAGGAACCCTTTTCCATTTCTGCATGATTTCTAGGATTTTGGACACAGTAGGCCTAAGTCTGCTTTTAGTTCCAGTTCCAGGGGAGGAGTGAGAACAGAGTTTGCCCCACACTTCTCTCTTCTGGGTATGTCTGTGCACATGAATTTTGCAGCTGTGGCTCATTTGACATCATAGGCTGAAACCTGCCATTTATTCACACCAGTGCACCTCCAAGAAAGCCAGGGGCTATGTGCTCAAGTAAATGAGACTGAAATGGGCCTTAAGATTCCAGTTTGCCCAGGCCTGTCAAACACACAGTGCCTTTCTGACATAGGCTTACATTCAGGTAATCCAGTAGACCCATGTTATACCTTTATGGGAGTTGAAGCCTTTAGTCTGGATATTTAGGTATGTCTCAGAACACACACACATGTCCTTCTCATTTTTTCAAGCTGGTATAAATGTAGTACCAGCTACACTCTCTACATAGAGGCCTGCACTTTTATGCTAACTCTGTTATCAAATCTACCATTATCATTTCTTTGCTCAATTCTTTTTGCTCCATTACTACCTACTGAGAAACATTTTCATTTGGAGAAAGGCATATTCCCACCAACTTTCTGACCTCTATCCATTTCCTACATGCTACAACCTTTTCTTTACCTAACGTTCTGGCCACAAACTAGCTGTCACCCTCAGATACTACAAGCTAATAGCAAGGTGGCACCATTTGCTGACAGTGACTGAACTCTAGGTTGGAGGGTCTGTTAACCCTTGGGACCCTTTGTTAGATTCATCTATCTCTTGACATCCATCTGGCTGCCCATTTTGAAAAAGTCACAAATTGAACACATGGGTTGAAATGCTTTGAAGAGTCACTGAGCTGCTTACAACATCCATTCCTTCCAGCTCCCATTCTCACTTCTCTGACTCTGTTTTTGCTGGTAGGAGTGGTAGTTGGAAACAATTTTAGGACCTCCTGCTCACTGAAGAGCAATGGCTGTGGGAAGGGCCAGATCTGAATTCCTGCTCCACTGCTTGTCCATGTACAACCACACGAGGTTATTCTGGGCTAACACTCTCAAATTTTCTGTCCCAGAAAGGGTTCAGGAACCTCTCAGGTCACCCTGGTGGAAGGAACCATGGTGACCATCCAGCCTGGCCTCCTGCATAATGCAAGCCAAAGATTCCCAATGTGCAATGCCTGTATCCAGATGAATAACTTCAGGTGAACATAAAGGTTCTCTTTCTAAAAGACATTCAAAATTGACTTGAAGAATTCAGCTCATCTCTTGATATAGCTAATCTAATATTAATTAGCAACCTCTCAAAATGTGTGTCTCACTTCCAGTTTTAATTCTGCCTAGCTTTCACTCCAAGCCATTAAATCTCGATGCTTTTGTCTGCTAGATCCTGATACGCTTTCACCATGTAGGCAAAAACCAAAGGATTTTCTCTGGTCAGCTAGGTAATATTTTGAGGACACAAAACTAGAGAAGTGCGAGATGACTTTGGGGCTACTTTAGACTTTGCTAGGAGTTCAGATAAGTAGGTACAGTCAGGTTCTTTGAAGGAAAACCTACCATTGTCAGCAAATCAGTAACCTGGCTTATTTCACCATAAAGGTACACAGAACAACTCCCTTCCCTCCCTTTCCATCTTCCCTCTGCTAGTTGAGCTTGTTGCAGATCTCTAGGGCTTTCTTGTAGACCTGAGTCACGTCATCCATATCTGTGAGAAGGGAAAAACTGCTGTCCCCCAGACGGTTACGATACCGTTTTAGATACTGTGGCCGTGGGCGGTTCTGAAGTCCTTCGAAGTCTTGGATCTGGAGAAAATTTTCAGCAGAGACACAGCTCCGTATCCTCTGTCTGTTTGGCCTGTTCTCTTGCAAATCCAGCAAATCAAAGGAGTCACTGGACAAAATACTGTCATCACTAATCACGCTGGAAGGGCGACTGTAACTTCGAGGTAACGCATCCCCAGGCAGGACCACTTCTTCCATGGCCTCCAACGTTGGTGTATCAGGGCTAATTAAAGCAGATTCCGTGCTGCTGGTAGAATACTTGCTGTTATGTTTCAAGATACCCTTACGCCTGCAGGAATGACTGTAAGACCCATTTCTGGATGGCTCTGTGACCCCCGGAGAAGTGTCACTGTTTGCTGTTTCATCATTATTGTCCAAGAGTTCAGAAGATTCACTTCGTTCTGGAGAGGAGTAATAGCCAGACTCTCTCTGCTGAGTCTTCTTTAAGATTCCTTTTTTTGGCATTAGTGAAGACTGCTTAGTGCCATATTTGCCCACTATCTCTCCCTCCACAACACTTTTAATGGCTACGCCAGTCCTACACAACTCTTGTTCCAGCTTAAAAGCTGAGGGTAACACTGGGCTGACCACACCTTCAATGAACCCTGCACTGTGAGATCGATGTTCACTGTTGCTCCTTTTCTTCAGGATGCCTTTGGGTCTCTTGGAGGTGGGTTTAGATGCATTTTCAGCTCCTCCTTCCTGGATGGACTGTGCAATGTCATTTTCCTTTTTTGATTTTTTCAGAGACCTTTGTCTCTCTAGGGTGACTTCAGGTCCTTTGGGCTTAGAAAGGCACTTCATTTTGGTATCAGTCTCTGGTTGGAGGCCAGTAGAACGGTGATGCCAATCAATGAACCTTGCCAGCAACGGGGACTCGGAGTCCCTCATGGCATCACAGTCACAAACACTACTCTTGTAGCCCCAGTTAACCCACCAGTGGTTGGCAATGTCTTCAATGGTTGCTCGGCGTTCAGGGTTCACCATCAGCATCCATCTGATAAGACCACGAGCATCTATGAACAAAGAATAGAACATAAAGTTTAAAATACTGGCACTCTTGGTTTCCTCAGTTTAAAACTGAAGTGTGAAGGTAATCAAATGAGCAAAAATAATGGTTCTTACAACAGGAGAAGTGAAAGGGGGCAAGGCTTTGGCCATCGGTCAATGTTGGAAAATGAATTTGAGGACTACTTTCTATCAGCAGAGTATGATTCACCCAGGGAAATGTACATTGGGTTATCAAAGAAATTAATATTTTTATTGTATTAGTCAATGAATAGTTCCATATTACTGAAGGAAGTCACCAACGTATCAACTCTAATAATTACAAAACTTAGAGGAAAACAAAGGGGAATCAGGATATTTTAAACAATCTACATATTACTGCTTTTGTATTTTCTTTTTCCATAAAAAGTGTAGTCTTCTGTATATTTTAAAGGAGTATTTTTATGAAGAGTGACAAGGCAGCAAAAAATTGAAAGGATGGCAAACAAATGATGAAAGATAAATATTTGGTTAAATATAATAATATATACATATATTTCTAAGGCTGGAAGGAACAATTATATCAATGACCCAGACTTAGTTGATGCTTTTCTGTCAGGTGACAGCTTAATGTGTTATCCTCTAAGCAGAAATAAATGTGAACACAGTGGCATTTAATTCAGATTTTGGTCTAGCTTCTCAGATAAGAGACTGCTTTGCTCTGACCATTCACCTTCTCTCTGCTCATGATATACTACAGTGTAGTCAGAGCGCTGATCTTCACCGGTATGTTGTATCGGTTTACAGCTTGTCTGAACAATTCCACTTCCAATAGCTAACAGACCTTCCACTGCCATAGATCTAGTTAAAAGAGCTTGCTGAAGCTTCCCCAAGGCAATAAAATCTATCTGCTATAAAACTTTCATTTCAAAAGAGCTTTTGGTAAATGCTGTACCCAGATGGGAATTGAGAGCAGATGAAGTCAGTAGGGGAATAAGAGATTTTTTTCTTTGACATTCTAATATGACACCAAAACATGCTGGAAGGCACAGGGCAAATCTTCCATTCTGAACTCTTGTCAGCTCAATACATTGCCCTCACTCCTTTTTTATACCTGAGGTCTGTGTTGGCTCACGATATTCTCCACTGCTGATCTGCCTGATGAGATTTTTGTGATCAAAGCCATCAAAGGGCATCGTTCCATAAACCAGAGTGTAAAGCAATACACCAAGGGCCCAGCTGTCAACCTGAAATACAGAGACAATGTGTGTGAAGCCCAGGAAAGCTGATCCCCACCATTCTTCCTGCCATTAGCACAAGAGCAGTATCACGTCCAGCTGCACCTACTGATGGGCAAACCAATACCTAACATCTGACTAACCACAGGCAAAGAATACGAAAGCAAATGAAGGCAGCTTGAGAACTTTCAGTATGGAGACACCCACTCACACCTACATGTGCAATAACACTCGCATTAAGACTAACCCTCAAGACCATTATCATCAAAGACATCCCCACACCACCACTGAGAAACTGACCCTTCTTACCTCTGGGCCTCTGTAAGGTCGTCCATTAACTATTTCAGGGGAAGCGTACAGTGGGCTTCCACAGAAGGTCTGCAGAAACTTGTCTTTGTGATAAAGGTTGGAGAGTCCAAAATCAGCAATCTGCGAAGACAATTGCACAAGGCTTCTGTAGCATTAACAATATCTTAATATAACAGAAAATCCTTTATCGGGAAGGACTAAGCTATACTTGACCCTACTATAGGGCAGGGCTCTCAACATGGATAACCTCTCAAGTTCGCTTGCCAACCCATTATTCTACAGTTTCATGACTTTTTTAAAGGCTTTCTAGAGAAGGAGAAGGGTCCCCAAGTTAAACCCTCCAGATTAGGAACAAGGATGCTTTCATTCCATTCCACACAGGTCTCTGCCAAGCACAACCATCAATCAGTACTTTTTTGCTAGATGAATAGCATATGCTTGCAAAGACAATTTCATACTGGGAGGCACTGGACTATTGTCCACTGATTGCTCTTCATCTTGTATAATCATTAATACCAAGGGAAAGCAAACAGAAAATACTACTGTTCTTATCTTGCACATGCAAGTCCAAAGCCAGGACCTTTAAATCCAAGAGGAGTGAGGCAGGAATGTCATAGGAAACAAAGTGTAAGATTACAGAAGCAAGTGATTTTTGAAATCACGTGGAACACAGCTCTGCTTGAAAACAGGGGAAAGTGAGGCACTCACTAACTTCCAGATTCAGGGACTCCAAGCTGAGGAATCTGAGTTGTTAAGCAAACGAGATGCCTGTCATGAGATAATAAACACAAGTCTGCTTCCTAACTGGAAACAATGGGCCCAAATCCGGCTTTCCCAACACAAACAAAACTCCCCTTGAGACTGTTGGGAATCTTGCCCATGTAGGAATTGCAGGATCAGGTCCAAATAATTTGTTTACTTCAATTCTCTGTTCTTATTCTTAAAAAACAAAGGCTGAGGATAGCAAAACTAAATACTCCCACAACCTTTGCATTTCCTTTGTTTCTGTAGCAGAAGGCAACACATCTCATTTTTTTATCTTGTTTAAAGCCTAAGTGTTTCTGTTTCCCAAAGATATTTTTATGACTGCCACTATTGACATACGACATACATAAAAGATATAAAGCACAGGCATAAAAAAGGTATTATCAGTTTATAGCTTTAAGAGATAGGAGCTTTCTCTTGGTTTTCTTTCCCTTATTCAGGTCTTTTCTACCAGAAAGAAATTAAACCCCAGAAAGAAGCAGTAATTACTTGATATTACAAGAAAAAATTCAAGAAAACACAAAGTGACAAGAAAAGAAAGGGATTTACCAGCAGCAGCATTCACTCTTGGCTTTCTAAAATGTGTATCACCATTGCTGCTAATACCTGTTTAATTGCAATGTCTAGCGAACTCTTGGGAGACATAAAGTCTTTGTCTCTATTCACTATCCAAACTAGACCTAAAAATGTCACAGTTGAGACTGAAGTAACAAAGCTGTTGAAGTACGGACAGAAGTTCCCAATTTTCTTTCCTTACCATCTAAAAAAATACATTTATGGATAAAGTGAATATATGTATATCCATAAATATCTGTCTACATATACAGACAGATATGCTTTTATGTTAAAAATATAAACTTCTATTTTAAAATATCATTTTCACAAATTTTTTTGTCACAGAGCAAATGTAAGATTTCACACTTCGCCCTCGCCTGTTTTGATGTTCTGCGTGTGCAGGTGTTCCACTGACAATTTGGACTCACAATGTCTTGCTCAAAGAGCAGCTGATTCCTGTTCACAGCAATGTTAATTCATCTTACCATGTCCATTCATAGCTTAAATTCGTTCAGTCCCCCAAACAGCATATTATCAACCCACAGCAGAAAATTCAACCCTTAAATAAACGTGGTTTGTAAAATCATCATTGTATGGCTGGAATGTCATTGAAAACAGCTGGTGTACAATTGCAGTCTGCAAACATATTCTCATGGCTCAGATTGCACTTAATTGCTCTAAATTCCACTTTCTTATCAAGTCACTCTGACTGGCTTGCAGGAAGTTGGTTTTAAGCCCTATGAAGTGTGCCCTGTCAATCAGGGGAAGAATGGGATCATTTCAGCACTGAAACTTCGTGCTGGTCTTTGAGTTTTATTTTAGTTCAGGATGCAGCTAAAACAAGGACAGACACTGCACAGTGTGATTCCTTAAGAAAATACATTTCCTTAACACCATGGAATGTATAAAATGCATGTAGATGTGCATGAATATATATAGGGATACACATACCATTGTTCACACTAAGAAACTCTCAGACTTGGGCATTTATGTTTTCCTTTTGACCATTCAGGAAAGGAGTATTTATGTTACAGTCCACTCCCATACTCACAGACTGATGTTTATCAGCTTTTCCCATTAAAACTGTCATGCCCCCCAAAACAAGATTAATAGAAGCCAACATTACTTAATGTTCTTGGCACTTAAATGGAGCTAAGGCATCTAGTCAAAAAACTTCCTAAACTGGGAGGAGCTGGGAAGTGGGCTTTATTCCCCTCGCTTCAGGAGGTGAATGTTTCATATTTACTGTTACTGTGATCAACCAGATGTAATTTATTGTTTAACCGTGGACTATAAATTCCATGAGGTTTGCACTCGTGGAAACTGTCAGTTTTGCCCCACTTAAGAATCTGTCTCTTTGTACTGTAGACAGAAAAATAATTAAGTCTCTCAAAGCAAATGAAATGTATGTGCAGTGGGTAAGACTTCCAGCAAGGTAAATCCCAATTACATATACTTACTCTGCACATACGAAACCCTCATGGGTTCTCAGTGGTTAGTCTGATTGGTGTCCCCTTACCAGCCCAAGAGAAAGTGTAGTTAGTAGGATTATGTTACTATTATACTTGCATTTTTCTCTCCTTCTATCACTTTGGGGCTGATCATACAGCTTGCGTCAAGCTCTGCTAGACATCTATTTTAGGTGCAATTCCCAGTCCAGGAGCCGCCACAGCCCGGCTGTGAAAGAGGAGGCTCTCTCTGTCACGCCAGGCAGTGTGACAGAGTCATCCCTAGGGGTAGCTTGTGGCACAAGGCAGGGACACGGCATTTGGATAGCAAGAGGCACTAATTCCCTGGCTGCTGCACTGTGCAGCAGTTTCTCTCCAGCTCACTGCACGCAGTTTGGGGGATTTAGGCACTGGGGAAGAGCTGCAGCGCTGCATGGGGGATGTGTGGTCCTCATCACACCAAACTGCAGGAGCTACGGGCTAACGGAGGCGACTACACCCTTGCCCCACTGCTAGTTCTTCTAGTAAAGCCACCCCTAGAGTGAACCAAGAACTAGCATCTCAGTCCCTTTAACACTAATGGAGAAAAGAAAGGATTCACCACCAGAAGGCTTTTCCTTTTAAGACCACAGAAGACAGATGCCTAAAGCTGATGTGAACCTCTTCCCACACAGAGCTCTCACCAGCTCAAGGCAGCTCTTGCAGTGCTCTGGGGCTGCCTCAGCCCTGCTACCTGTCTAACCCTGCCCGCCCCTGCTGCCTTAGGTTTATGAAAGATGATATCCTCTCGATAGTATGAAAGTGCCACAGCTGGGTGTATATCTGGGAAGAAAGGCAAGATATCATTTGATTAATTGGCTGGATGAAACTCCTGTACCCCACACATCTGTATACATGTGAGTGTTTAAAACTCATTGTATTTATTTGTGTTTGCTGCATTTAGGGGTTTTAAGTAATGGTTTGCAGGAAATATTACCACATACACCAAGTCCCTGAAAAACACAACTACGTAACACAGATCAGATCACTTTCTTCCCCTCATCACCCTCCAGCTCTGGCCTGTGGACCTGCAAAACTCTTCAAAAATTGTAGGTTTTTGTCAGCTTTCAGACACTGGTGTTTTCTCATTGCTGTACTTCACACAATTGTTTCCAGAGACTTTTACTCATTATTTTAACTTAAGAAAAAAAAAAAAGCTAATTATGTTTCCAAACACTGTTTCATGATCTTCATTTATATAGCTAAAATTTACGAACGGTTTCCAAGTTACTGTAGTATCATGTAAAATGGCTTGGGGCCCTTTTAGGTTGGATAATAATTTCTAATTGTCCTCTTTATTTCCTGTTCTGAAAGTACTGTTTGAGTTGGGATGCGTGGATCTATTTTTACCATATCTTATTAATTTAGTCCTCACATTACTATTACATGTTTGTGTATACCGTAGTGTATAGATCATTGACTTCTTCAGAAACATGTTTTCAATTGCACACTGCACCCAGGAACAAAGAGATTCCTTTCATTTTGTCATTCTTAAAATCAAACTGCCAATTTTGTAAGTGCCTTGTAATCCACTGAATGAAATGTAAATACTGGGGAAGTACAGATAAGACTATCACTCCATTTCCAGAAAATGTCTTCCACTGAGTATTTGAAGCCATCAGTCAATACCATCCCCCGAACTGCATATTTCTCTTTTTCTGCCTGAAGAAACCACATATAAGAATAAACTATACATAAATAATCTCAGAATCAGGACCTGATAGATTTGCCCCTAATAAATAATTTACAGCTCCATATGTGTTTCCTTGCCAACGGTTACTGTTTAGTGAAACAAAGAAAAAGTGGGAAGTAAAACTCTGTGCAAGTAACACATAAACCACAGTAACGTCTTCAAGACTTCAGTATCAAGGAACTAGCAGCAGTATGTTTAACATCAGCTATCAAAGCTGATCTTAGTCATGAGGTAGGAAAGGTGTAAAAAGAAAGAAGGGAGAAAAAGGAAAACAATACAAGTCACCTCTTGAAGTAACCTGCATTCAAGCACTATTGATAGTGAGATGCACAAAATACAAACTGCTTCTCAAGCTCGGTCTATTTATTAGCTTCAAGACTTTGTGGATACTGTTAGCAGGGGCCAGCAAGAGAGCCTGCAGCCACCCATTTATGCGAGGCAGCCTTGTCCACTGAGCTGTGCCCTACAGCAGACAAGTAACTGGGGAAAGGCTGGAAATACACAAAATAACCACATGGCAGCTTAAACACAATTTAGTTCAGGAAAGGTAAGCCTTCATGAAAAAGATGAGTCCAAACGATTGGAGTTGCAGCTACCTGAACTTCTCGTCACAGCAGTGCCCATCTCTATGGCAGCTGAAATGTATCTGTGGTGCTGCCCCTGGGTCCCCATCCTCCCACGTGCGCCCGCGGGAAGATCATACTCCCATAAAGAAGACAGGGGAGGCTGCTGAACCTTTTGACAAAGCGCAGCTCCCCAGAGACTTGGGGAATTGATTAGTTTTGCATATGAAGACTACACTGCCGAGATCCAGGCCACCGCAGCTAGCAAATTCCCCAAATTCCTCTTTTCTCTCAAGAATTCCCTGATTAGCTGGGAAGATAGTTTGGTGTGTAATGTGGAAAGAAAGGTCATGCTGCCTGCGGAAGCCTGTTTCGTATACAATGTCCTAGAAAGGCTACTTTTTGCTTTCAGCGCTGCTAAGACCATCTGGGGCTGCTGCAGGGAGCAACACTGCAGGAACAGAAGTGGAGAGGTTTGCTCTGACATGGGATGTTAACAGCAAAATGTCCAAGCATTGCATTGGATGGGCCTTCTGTAAAAGCCTATTTTTAGAAACCGCATATTTATGTGTCTTTAATCCATCAGTTGATCCAAGTTAGCTTCTGTCATCAGTGTTACACAGATGGCAGCTACCATATGCTACTTTCCATTTCCATTGCACATCAGCTTAAAATGTAGACAATCTCTCCAGCGTAAAGCAGGAGGCAGAGCGTGCAGCCTTACGACTTTCAGCAGAGACACAACGAAAATCCAGGCTATTTAGATAGATGGCTACGCAGACAGCTCCTTGATTGCTTTGCTTTGTTAATTAAGCAAGGATGCCCAAGAGTCAGCAGAAACTCTTTGGTGTCCTTGCCTCTGTCTGTCTGTCTGCAGATCAGTGCACCCAGCCACTCTCACGCCCAGCTAGCCAGCAAGGAACAAAGTTGAAGGTGAAACAGGTTTGGCCACCTGGAATCTTCACTAATCCCTGCATTATTTATCTTTGTGTTGCAGCTTTTAGGAAAAATAGAAGAAGAAGGGAAGAAAGGTTATTCTCATGCTTTCACTGGGGAGAAATGACATGGAAATGACATCACTGACATCACTATCCAAAGCATACGTTTGTGTCTGGAGTTCCAAGGCCATTTCCTAATGAAGCACATGTGCTTTACTAGGTTTATTTTGAAACTCTAGTTGCTTATTTTCCATCTATGATCAAAAGGACATTCAGAGTGTTCTGTAGGAGGCACTTGAACCCTGTAGACCAGGAGAGGTTTTTTTCTAGCCTCAGCAGCAGCCAGCAATAATACCATTCATAAAATAAACTCATTTGCACAAAATGCTCTGCTGTTTCCTATCAGTAAATAGATGCTGCTTTCGGAATCATGGTTTCTGGGTGGAAGGACAGGGCCTTCTCCCTCGAATTATGCACAGATTCATTTAGTGCGTATGGCTCATCACCAGTGGTGCTTTTTCCCCAACCTCCAAACCCCTCAGCCTCTTGCCAGATGCTGTTGCTTAGTAGCCGTTGCCATAACACTCGCTCTTCTAATACCTTGGATAAAAATGTTACAAAACATGCAAATCCATTCTGAGAAGCTGAGAGAGAGAATCCTACCTTAATATTAAAATTGTCATCAAGAAGGATGTTTTCCAATTTCAGGTCCCTGTGGACAACACCATTCTGAAATAAGGAAGGACAAAACAGAACATAAGAAAGTATTGGACAAATTAAAGGTGAGCTGGCAGGGTGGTCTTTGCATCTGCGTTTCAGGGCTGATTTCACTGTCATAACACTCACAGCCCAGTGACTAGTGACAGGCGATGTATTAGTCACTTGGAGTGTGGTTAAGGGAAGAATGACTGGAATCTGTCCTCCCACAAAGCCTGTAAAACAGCAGGAGGGGGGATCTTTTCAGAACTTAATTCCAGCCCAGATCCTGCCCCCACTGCGTGAAAGCAATATATTCTTCCCAGGCACCAGAAAACAATATCTGTCAATGACGTTAGTCCTTACAAAAGCCCTCATTCCTCCAACGTGCAGCCATGTGGATCAGGGGAGTTAAAATCCTAAAAGACTGTAAATGTTAGAGATGGAAACGAACAAGCTGGGTTTAGGTCAGAGACTTCTTTAAAAAAATTTGAGGAAAATTAACTGCGCCAAGAAGGCCACTGCAGCTTTTCAGCGCTTCACAGTGAGGACTTTGAAAACCTGCCTTGTTTATCAGAATTCAAATGGAGATTAAAGAGTTTAAGAATTCAAATAAAAGACTGTGTTAGCTGCTTGTTGCCTTTAGCCTCATGCAAGTTTTGGCTCTATGCAGCTGGTTCACAAGCAGGGATAAAAGGTCCATGATGACAGACAGTTACTTTGGGTTTAATTCCTTAAATTGTCATTCGAGTGGGTACCACGATGGATAAAGTCATTAGCAAAGGGTATCTTTCTAGTGCTCCTACTACATCTAGAAAGGTATTTCTGACTATCCGGAGTGAGTACATGCTAAAGCTGAACACTCATACCTTTCTCCAGCCTGTTTTGCTTTTATATATTTTATCTCCTATTCTGAAGTTGTTCACTTGCATATTGAAGTTGCAAACTATCATGCATTTGCATATATTAATATTAATTTTCTAAAATTTCTATGGGATGCCTGTTCTAGTTAATGTTGTTAATTGTTTTTTTAGGTCAGGAGAATTATTTCTAAGGGAAAAATGGGATGTAGGGCTGATGTAAGGGAGTGGCTGGTCATATGCCGTAACGCAGGAAAACTTCCTTAGTCTTTAAAAACAGGCAGAGAACTACTGCAGCACTTTCACTCTTCTGGTGTACTGATATAATCACATGCTGTCATACTTAATAATGAATGCTGTTGCCTCAGACATGCTTTGAAATATAATCATTACTCAGCCTTCAAATAGCATTTTTTAGTATCAAATCCTTTGCTCACCTTGTGGCAGTAATGTACAGCAGAGACTATCTGCCGGAAGAAGTGTCTTGTCTCTCTTTCGCTCAGTCGTCGCCTCTCACTGATGTAATCATACAACTCTCCTTTACTTGCATACTCCATGATGATCACAATCTTATCTTTATTTTCAAACACTGCACAGGATAAGGATAAGGATAAGGATAAGGATAAGGATAAGGATAAGGATAAGGATAAGGATAAAAATAAAAATAAAAACAAAAATAAAAATAAACAGTTGATTCAATACATTTTAAAAATGACACTTTAAAGGGTGAAGAAGACTTAGGATGACTGAACTCATCCTGTGTCATCACTGCAGCCTGGAGATAGACACTACCAAAAGAAAGTTCCAAAGCTAACTTTTTCCACAGAAAGGTGACAACATTTCAGATCGTGAGAAGGAAGTTGACACTTTGAGAAGTTGCTGACTTTCACATAGCTAGATGAAGGAAGGTCTTTGCCACTATAACGTGGGGCCACAGGGTGGCAAAGTCAACTTGATCCTCATGAGGTGAGGTAGGCACTTGTGCCAGCGATACCTAAATTCTAACCCCAGCTCCAACAGGGACTGCCTCTTACCAGTAGTTCTCTTGGGGCCAGATGACAGAAGGAATCAGGAGCTACCACATCATTTGGAAAGGGTTAATAAAAAGGATAATAGACTCTGTCTTCAATGACTGCCTAATACAGAACAGCAATTTGGCTTACAATGACTGTTGTTTCACCTGCCATCAAAACCCAACAAATACATTGATGTATGCATCCTCTTCCAGCACGGTGAGCACGGACACCTGAGCTAGCAGTGGCTGCAATGTCTCCAGAGCCGTACACCTCTTGTCAGTGTGGCTCTGCAATCCATCTCATGCACGCAACCCATCCTTGAGCTCACTTATCTCTAGCCTCTGCCGCATGTCCCATTGCATGCTGTAGATATGTCCTTTGCCACTTGCGCAGAGCCAGCAGCAATGCGCAACTCCCACGTAAGCGGTGCAAGGAACTTTCATCTAATACATGTCACAACGTGACTGTTCCTTCAGGGCTCAGGGTACTTTGTGCCACATGCCGTCAAGGACTTCACTGGGAGTTGCAGATAACTGAACACTTAATCTAGTAAAGCAGGCTATGAGAAGTCTCAAATTGCCACAATGCCCTGTCTGCTAAATAGTTTTTCCCTTCTGACACCAAAAATCCTCCACAACCCACTGGAAACATCCTGCACCTGCCACAAATAACCACCACTCACATTAAAACATGGTGACTTTCTTTCTGTTTTATTCTGTGGTAGTAGCCTGCTGAAGCCATGTCACACTGGCAGGAAAACATCTTCAAATTAATGAGGTTATGGAGGTTATTACAAACGGATGCTAGTTTTGACCAGCCCTACTGGCACAATGCCTTCCTATATCTCTTTAGCAAAGCTCTGCCAGTAGTCCTTAGTGTTTAAAAAAAAAAAGAAAAAAAAACTTCAGCTTTTGCAGTGAAATGCGAAGCTGCCTCTCTCTACGTGTAGATATTTGCTGCTCTTAGGCTTTGTCTCATGTCCTCTCACACCTTGTCACTCAACTCCACAAGCCAAAGCCTCTGCAGCTCCCTTTAACACCCCTGAACTCCAGCCAAACAGCTCTGATAAAAGGGAGAGTGAACAGCCAGATAAAATTGGCCGCTCACTTGTCTGCTGGCCTCGCTGTACCCCGAAGCACAGGCTCCTGCCAGTGATTACATCCTATGTGCATCCTCATTAACAATAAACTTCGGAAACTGGAAGAGCTGTCTCTGGATTGATTATGCTTACAGTATCCTCTCCAAGAATGACAGACTGATATTGTCTGGGAAAAATTGAACATACCCTGTGTCATAAACAGAAGTGCTGTGATGCGTTACCACTAATGCACATACTCATTTCTTTAAGCTTGGAAATGGTTTTTATATACAGAGCTGTGCAGCAAAGCGAAAAGTAGTTTCAGTAAGCTGAGATAAATCACTAAAAATGCTTTTATTCAAGAAATTTGATTAAAAAAAACAATCAAACAGCTGATTCAACGAGTTAGGAGTTATTATATGATGCACACATAGGCAAAGTAGCCACATGTCACCATGGATCTCAGTGGACTCTCGCAAGAGTGCACGCTCCAACGACACCACTCGAGGAGCATCCTGAGCTCCATGGGATGTTTACCTCACCAGAGGGGCACAGAGTGGGGAGAAGGGGTCCTCGGCTCTTCCCACCCCACTCCCCTGCTGATGCCCTACAAAGTGTTCACAGTTGCTGATGACAATGACAGCAATAACAAAACTTTCATTAAAGTTTTGCCTTCATCACTCAGTCATAAGGGCATTCTCAAACCCTCCCTGCTTTTCTGAAGTATGAAATTCTAAAATCTAATTTCTCTGGACTAAAATTTGCCATATTAATAAAAGTCCTGATTCAGACATATTTTCCTACACTTATACAGAAATGACGCGGAGAGCGCTTGGTTGGAGGTATGTGCATTTAAAGGTACTTTCCACTTCAAATTTTCTCTTATGCCCTCTAGAAAACTGAGATAATACCTTAAAATTGAATCTAGGAAATCATAAATCACTGAATTTTGAATTTTTGTCATAAACATGCACTTGAATCAATGAGAGCGGAAGCACCTCAGTAATTCTTATTCAGGTTTCACTTTACTAGCCCACTAAGGACATACTGACATGTTGTTTTTCTTCGTGAGGGAGCACTATGAGAAGGACTTAGCCTTGGACTTAGATGACATTACAGAGGCCCCCTCAGCATGATTGTAGCTGAATGATTACAGAATTGCACAGCAATTTTTCTTTTCACCAGGTAATAGAAGTGAATGGAGAATCTTTTTTTTCAGGGAGGTGGGAGGAATTTTTTTACAACTGCCTCATTTCAGTTTAGAGCACCTCCATCGTATCAGCTGAATCTCATGAGAAGGTATACAGCTACTTTCCTGCAGAGAGGGAACAGAACAGTGTTACAAAAATGCTTTAAATGAGAGCTCCCGCTGAAGGCGCAGGGAGTGGAAAGGCAGTAGTTTATGTCTGTACACACACACACACACACACACACTTATAAAGGAATTCAGTGGTCAGAACAATCAGGCACATGACAAGGTGGTACTCTGGCAATTCTCAGCCCATCAGCCATGCTCACCACGAATTTTCACGGCAGCAGTTAGGATGCCAGGCCAGCTTCATACTGACACTTCTAAATTTCCCTTCTGAGCACCGTATGTAGTTTTATAAACATATGCTCCAAGAAAGCATTGTGGCCAACGGCTGGGGTAAGAGAGGAGGGCATTAATTAAAGGCGGGATTGACTTACTGCAAATAATAATGAGGTAATAAATATACTGCCCTGTTAACACCTGGGTTGTAACCTGCAGGCTGATGACGGACGAATTGCCTCCACATAGCTTCTGGGACGGCTTGGTTCACTCTTTGTTTTCATTGTGTATGATTTATTATCTGCCGCTCTACTGCATATTCATTCCGAAACTCACCCCCGCCCAGAAGCGTGCCTGAGCCCTGGCTGCAGCTACTGCCGACGGAGAACCGCGGCCCGGGCAGGATCCTGTGCTCCACCAATGCCCCACTGGTTGCTACTGACGGGACGGCCATGTCGCACAGGCCGGCCTTCAACTGCTCCTCAACCCTGACCAAGGTCAAGGGAAGGAGGGAGGTAATGTACGAGAAAGGTGGGGCTGCTCCTGCTTCTTTCAAAGCACCGATACTCTGCAAACAGATCTGGGTAAATAAGATAAGCGGAGAACCGCCGGTATCAACACCCAGACAGGTGGTAGCAGGAGAGATGGCCTGTCAACCACTTATCAAGGGACGGGAGTTGCTTAGATACAAGGCACAAGCTCCACACATTAGAGGAGAAAGCAGCAGGAGAAACACTTGCTACAAGCTGTGTGTCATTTATTTTTGAGCCACTGTGTTTATTTCTACCCCTCCACAAGCTGAGTTACGCTAAGAGAGCTGCAGCAAGACTTCGGTGTGGTGGGAGGGCTGCTGCACCATCTCGGCCGTAGCGGTCAAGTGGTGCAGGGCAGCGGCCACAATACGACAGTACTGCTTTGCAGACAGAGCCTGCAGGATCAAAGACTGACTTCTGAGACTCCCACGCTTCCATCTGGCCAGGGGGGAGGAGGGAGGGACAGCACTGTGAGCCAGGAACTGGGGAGCAGGGAGCAGTAACGGGATGTACCACGAGGTGCGCAGAACAACATGACTGTATCCATGGGAGATGAGCAAGAGTACTGCGTTAACATACCAAGACATGGGGCACGGCAGCATGGAGAAACAGCATTTTCCAGTGGGCTACGAGCTTGCTTGGGCTTGCTCTGTCCATCCCCAAGAGCCTTAGCAGAGGCTGAGAGCAGTGCTTTGCACAAGCAGTGAAGGGTGCTTAATTTCCAGTGGTCAAGGAAAGATTTCTTACAGCTTTTCTTTAAACTTTTCCCTTAAATCTAATGTATTTGTTTGCTTATTTAAAAAAAAAAAAAAAGGTAAAAGTTCTATACTTCTCAGCTGATAATTGAAACCAAATCTGTTGGCTTCAGAGCTCATTGAAGAATAAAAATGTGAAACTGGGAAAGAACTTTACTTCTCACTACCAAAGACATATCTGAGACAAAGTACATTTTGTAATGTCAACAGTCTGTCTCTTTCACAGGCTGTTCTACTATAGCAATAATTCTTGAATATAATCTCTCCACTTATTTATATTTAGAGTCCATGAAATTATGAACTCAGCTGCTATCTACAGCTTTCCATCTTCCAAATAGCACTGGTAGGGTAGGGACCTCTTGCTGATCAGCACTATTTTTTTCTTTTCAACCCTACTGCTAAATTCTTCCCTTTAGCTACATAGACATCACCTGTGCTGAAACTGCACAGGACAAGTTTAACACTGGATGACCATACTCACTATCCAACTTACATTCTCCTGAAGATGGACTTTACCCGAAAAGTGTTGAAAGCCCACAAAGACATGGTTTTGCAAACATCAGTCGGAAGGATTTCATAGTACATTGGACATCTCTCTCTGCCAGGGCAGTTCGCTTTGGACTTATTTACTACCAGATTTAAAAGGAAAACAAAGCGGAATGCTTTTGCCCTTTCTCCAAGCTTACAGGATGCTCAAGTCAGAGTGAGCGCCTAGGGGGTTGGATTTTTTTCCCCCCTTAATGGACTACCTCCTTGCAGGCCGATTCCATTTGGTTTACATGTAACCCTGGGGTAAGGATTTTAGTTTGTTAGTTTAAGAGGGGCGGCCAATCTCTTCGCACTGGAACCATTTGAATTCTCCTCATGCCTTTGCTCTCTATCAGAGCAATCTCCTAAATTAGTTCCAGTATGTTGACATTCCTTCCATCTGGTGTCTTTCCATTCAGCGGTATTTTTATTACTCTCCTAACAGCCGCAGACAGAAGTACCTTTCCACTGCTACAAAACGCTCTTTTATTAAAGGTCAGCCAAATCAAAAGAACAAGCGAGTTTGTTTTTAATTTCAGAGATGCAGACTAGAATAACCTTTTCATTCAGAAAAGTCATGTATGACCCAATTACCTCACTTGTGTAATAAGGCACAAATTATTCTTCAAAAAGACACGTGAATACGGAAAAGTGTTTTCTACCTTAGAATTTCAGCCCTATGTGTCTTCTGCGTTCTTGACTGCTTTGAAAATTTTACAGCCCCTTGATGTAAAAATACTTGAAAACTGTATTTTTCATTTTATTTTATTCATTTATTTACTATTATTATTAATTTATGACTGTTCTTGAGTAGCACACATAGCAGCGATGAAAAATTCCAAGGTCCAATTTAGTAAACCACTTGTATGTATATGCTTAAATTTATGCATATGCTTAATTATAATTGAAGATAACGAGATAAACGTATGTGTTTCAAAGGTAAGCATGTGCTAAATTGCTTTCCTGAATTATGGCCCTACTGCATCTCTTCTTAAATTAAAGGAATGTAGTTAAGATCCTGCAATAATCATTTTAAATCAGACAGCATGCTAGAATTTACACCCCAGTGAGGGGATTAAATCAAAACAAGAACTATTATCCTTGCCAAGGCTGTTTTTCAGAGAATGAGACCTAGGACACGCAGATTTTGACCATCTACTATTTAAAAAGGAAGGGGAAGAAAAATGAGAGTTGCTAATTCAGCCACAATACTACATGTTACACTAATTGTCTTTTGTTTCAGCAAAGAATACAAACTAATTCCCCCTTTTTTCTTAATTATGATTACAAACTGCTGAGGAACCTCAGACAAGCAAACATTTACATTGCAGTGGGAGGCCTGTGTAAGTGGAAAGATAGAAATAAATTTCATTGTTGCTTGCCTTCATTTTGACGTCTGAACTGAACTTGCCAGTGATCTCACGCATTTGGGTTCATGTCAAGTCAGACAAACTGTTGTTTAGGCAGTCATCTTGAATGAGAGGAAATTCATAAAGGTGGGGTATGATAACTGAAGAGTTAAGTTTGTTTATATTTGTTTCATTACTATCACCAGACTCTACGAATATTACTTGTGTGGATCCTATCAACTGAAAACAATGGAAATAAAGCACTCTGAGGTCAAAAGACTACATAATTAGTGGAAACCAATTAGAAATCTGCTTAAATAATGTCACCCCTGAAGTACCTTCTGTTGGCTAAATTAAAAAAAAAGTCATCCCAGCTTTCCAACTTCCATCATGCTTGTTAAAAGCCCTGTCAACCACGTGATGTTTTAAGGGACTTGTACTGACCTTCTCAAGTGCTTCGCACACAAAAAGGATCAGGCAATAAGGGATCGAGGTTTCTTTTGATTACGTCTCAAAAACAGAAGATAGCAGAGGCTGGGACTGTCTCCACAGCATTGTTAGCCCGAGACACATAGCCAGGCTGCTGTCCACACACACGGACCTGCGGACCGCGTGGCTGCCATTCCCATCCCGAGCTGCCTCCATCCTCCAGGGATGCACGCCGACGCCGACGGTTTGGGAGCACCTGCCTGAGCAAGCGCTGCTGCAGGAACACAGCTTGTCAGCAAGGGCTCGCGTTCACGCACCTTGCCAGCTGCTACTGGGCAGCTTTTTTGCCATGTGGCTGCTTTCAGCGTGGTGGCTTGACGGACACAGCTCAAGCAGCACTGCACGGAAGAGAGGCCTACATGTATCTGAAACACCAAATGTTCGTTTTCCTTTTCTCACGCAGAAGTCTGTTACAAAGTGTGAGACTGAACGTGTACTTGGCAAGTAAAATTAGCATTGTGAAATACTATGCCACCACCAGTACACACCATCAGATTTTCTTCCGTTGTCTTTGGCATTTGAAAGTACTGAAATGCTGAACTGATTTCCTGATTAACCAAAGCATGTCACCTCCCTCGAGTCAGTGTGTGCTTGGAGATACACGATGGAGCACCTTTCTGCTTTGATTTCTTTTTCTTAAAAATACCAAAAATACAACCTAAAAAAAAAGAAAGAAGTCCCTCTTACATGGGAAATTCTTTTTTTTGTGCCTTGTAGTTGTAAAGGGTCCAGCATTCCTCTAAGCATCCTGGCCCCAATCCAGTGAAGCACTTAAGCATGTGCTTTCCTTCGGTTACTTGTTCATGTTAATGCCATCCTGTTCCATGGGCGCTGAATTGTGATCCTAATATTTATTCATTCTTCACAGAATATCTTTGTTAAACTATTTCTACAAGCATGTTAGCAAATAATCTGTTCATTTTCAAGTGTCTTTTGCAAATGGATAGACTTTTCTGTACTGTTATGCTGACCAAGGACCACTCTTCCAGCACAGAAACATTCATGTAGGCACTGTATTTCATGCTACAAAGACTCAAGAGCTCACTGCCGAATGTCCCAAGCATACCTTCATTCTCATGATTGGTCCAACACATGTTTAAATGTTTACAGAATCAGGCCCTATGCTCTTCCTGGTTTAACTTATATAAAGTATTGCCAGATGGAATAGATTTTGCACTCAGGCAACTCCTGGAAAAATATGTTAGCTCTCAAAGGCTTTATTATCAAATCCTGGAGTTTTCACGGCAAAAAAGAAATAGGGCAGGGGAAGGCGGGGTGGGGGAGAGAGACCGACAGATGAATGGACAGAGGCATTATTCTATAAATTAAAATTTATGTCCTGAAATCAGAACACTGCTAGCAAAGCCAGTTTCATTTATCCAGTACCTTTCAAGGAGTTTGAAGTCACTTGAAAGAGCACTTCCCTTGCAGCCACACTCGACAGATTGCTAATTACACTGCCTGCTGAGAGGCTGGAATATCTTTGGACTTAGAACTGTACATCTGCCCTCACAGTAATGGGCAAGATACGTTTCTTTTGATTAGGTTACAAAAAATATCATTAAACTGGAAAGCTTTGCTTCCACCCATTTGGATTTTCTTGGTATCAAAAAAAAGATAAGCTTGTGTTTACATCAAGTTGACAAATTCAAAGGTTAATTGCTTTTAAGCAGGCAGGTCAAAAGGATACATAAACAAGGATCCTACTTAAAGAAAACATGTTTGTAAATGCAGTACAAAGAGCTTTCAAAGATGTTACAGAGAGATGCAGCATTGTCTGTGCCAGGCAGACTCAGTGCCACCTGGCACCTACAGAAAGTACTATCAGACGTGCAGCGGCGGCTTGAAAACTTACATTAAACATTAGTGAGAGAGCAGAAAGATATCTGCAGGATGGCTTCAGTCAAAAAGTTAAGCATCTGATTTAAGTTAGTCAGCTAGACTCCATCTGTCACTAACAGGAACCTCCAGTATGTCATTTATCCCACCTACGTGAAAAAATATCTCACAGGAAGGAGCAAACCACCCTGTGTAGACGCTGATCTCGACTAGAGAGGGAAAACAGATTTCTAGTGTACCCCAACTGCCTAAATGTTGGATGGCTTAAACTTAGTGAGATGAAACCCACCCTTGAGGACAGAGTAACTTCAATATTTCCAGTCAGAGGATAGCGATACTATCACTCTTTATGCCTCACTCAAGAGGAACAGACAATTGTGTTTAAAATTCCACTTCAATAGGACACAAATAATTCAGTCCTAGATGTAGTCCCATAACTTCACTACAAGTATACTCTTAGGCTTGAAATGAAGCACATGCTTAAGGGTCACTGAACTTACATCCTGACTTCTGGGCAGTATGTAACTGCTCCTCTGGACTCAGCTGCGCATCCCCACATCCTCCCAGTACTACAATATCTAATGATACAGAGTTGGTTGCTGAAGGCCGAATGCCGACTGTGACTGCTGGAAAGGCCGGACAAGCTGTACAGCTGCTGTACCTCTGCTCTACGCAATACGGGCTTCCAATGGACTGCAGTCAAACCAAGTAGCTGGCTTCTACTGCCCACTCCTTCAGGCCATGGTTTAAACATAAGAGGCCATGAAAGGCTGCTCTGCTTTCTAGAAAACTAAAAGGAAACAAACCAGTAACAGAATGGAAAACTTCCCAGAAATGACAGAAAAACTGCTTCCAGGTTTGTATCCGCAAAGGGCTGCTGCTGGCTGACAGACCACAAGAGCAGTGCGATGCTGAAGGAAGCAACGTCACCTGCTGTAGGCGCTTGCCCTCCTGGAGATGGGATGAAACCTCCACTGCAGAACTTGACTGGTTCTGCTGCAGAAGCGATGCTCCTCCCTTCGCGGGGCCAGAGGGGAAAGTTTTACTCCCACAGGATTTTATTGTCTGCTTCTTAAAAATGCCGTAATTTTTTAACTTTCACAAATGCTTTAACTCAGTAAAAACTATTCAAACTAAGGATGAGAAGGGCAATTGGTCAAAGCACCGCAGCATGCTTAATCTTTTTTCTTTTGGAGTTCTTGTGCACATTTGAAATAACTTTTGTTCCATTTGCAACCCACATGCTGACACAGCATCCCTCCCCTTTTCTGTTCCCAGATCCTGTTATGAGTTTATTCAATAAAAAGACAGATATTCATCTCTTTTCAAGTAAAAGAACATGCTTTTGAATAACTCAATATGTGATACTGTAACAGCACTCTAAGCCAGCCCTTGTTTTAATCAGTTGTATCGACTCGCAGAGTGGAGCTGCCATATACATATCATCACCTTGTGTGTTTACCTCACGGGTATGTAAATATGAAGGGCTAAATTCGGGTTGCTTGTTCTGCACGTGGGGGAAGAGGTGATACCCTGGGAGGAGGCCGCCCAACCCAAGTCCCTCCAAACCTTTGGAGCCCACAGCCCAGGTCCACGGTGCTGCCACCCTCCTCGTGGGGCCCCGGCAGCAGACCTCTTGGCTGGTGTCTTTCAGCAAGTACCTGGCCTGAACTGTTTAGCTCTATCTGGGATGTTACAGACTCAAGGAAGGAAGGAAGGAGGAGGATATTTTCCTACAGGGTGATACGCTATATAAACAAACAAACAGGTGAACAAGGGAAGAATGCCCCTGGCTTTCTGCACTTTGCTCTAGACCAGGGAGCAGCTCCTGGAGCCAGGTATTACCAGGCTTTGCTGCCATGTCCCAGGAAGAAAGGAGCTAGAGGGGAAAGACAGGAAGAAGGAACAGAAATGATAAGCCAGTGACCAGACTGATAGGAAACAGTGCAGAGCTCAATAGGAGGAGGATGCTCGGATTCAGACAAAAAAAGCAGCAATCACAGAACCAGCAAGACTAATTGGCAGGTAAGGGAGGACCAAACTTAAGGAAAACACATATTTATAAACAAAATGCAAAGAGTTTTCAGAGACATTACAGACAGATACAGCATTGTCCAAGCTAAGTAGAGCAAACAAGACCAGTCTTTAGCAGCCCAGGGAAGAAAAGTCTATAAGGACTGGTTGAGGGGCTGGGGACATAAACAGACATGGGGCTGGTGTGTGAGCAAGGGTGAAATTAAGCTGAACTTTCCAATGGGAGCAAGGACATTAGATGATACATGCAATGATTTCCACCTGCCATGGACACAGTGCTTAAGTCACACATGAAGAAGTTCCTCCAGGCAAAGGGTTATGCACCTGTGAAACATTGATGGTTCAGAGCGAAGGCAGTGCTCAGAACAGTCTCTTTGGTGAGAGATGGGTTACACTAGGAGTCAAACTTTGGTGCATGATCTCAAGAATCATGAACATCAGGTCCGGAAGAATGTAACCGAGCAGTTGGAGGGGAGAATCGCGTTCACTAACCTTCATATATGGTGATGATATGAGGGTGGCTGAGGGATGACATGATCTCAATCTCTCGTCTGATGTGAACCATATCTTGTTCATCCTTAATTTTGTCCTTACGAATGGATTTTATTGCAACCTATAAATTCAGGAAATCAAGCATTATTCTTGGAACTGAACAGATGCATATTATCCATTAAGGAGAGTTCAAAAAATAAATACAGATGTTAGATGTTGGCAGAACGCAGAATGACCAAAACAAAGTTTTAAAATACAAACCTCCACACCCTAGCTCCTTCATTTTATAGCAATAAATACACTCTCATTACAGTAAAGGATGACATGAAGTTTTAGGATCTTCAGGTATTCCTTCACTGGTGGGGGGAGCACAGCACTTTTTGGAAGGACCTCTGTGTTAGCCTAAGCACTCTCCATCTGAGGCAAACAGTAAAACTCCCAAAAGCCTTTGATGCGAACAGCATTCAGTTAGAAATGATCTCATCTGACAGTTTCAAACAGAAGCTTTGGAGACAATTTCTCTGAAATAAGGTTGAGATCTCTGATGCAAAGGAGGCAGAAAACCCAGAGTGCTGATTACAAAGTAGATATCTGTCCTTGCTAGTACACTGAGGACCACATTATCATGGGTTGCTCCACGGCTCTCTAAAGCAGGCAAACTGCTCATCAGTTAAGACTTATTTCAAAATCAGAAGAAATAAGTCTTCGAAATTCACATCAAAACTCGTCCTCATATAAACCCAAGGCTTCAGGCCCTCCACAGCACTTATGCAATCACTGCAAAACCATATCCTTCCTGCATCCTTCCTCAATCAGCAACCTTTTTACAAGCACATCGTGTGACTGGGTATCTTTCCAAAAGGCAGGGTGGGAACAGAGGAAGTGATAGCTGAACTTGCAATATAAATTCAAATTGTAACAGCCCTTGTGAGTGTCTGTGTGTTGCCTGTGAAAAGAGGCTTATCAGAACAACGCCATAAATAATTGCAGAGGTCAGCTCATGCCCTTTGAGAAATGCCCAAGCCAACAATGGAGAGAAGGTGGTGTGAAAGGGAAGGTGAGGGCATTGTGCAGCCTGAATGGCAGCACGGCCTTTGTTATACTCAATATTTACCCTGTTTCATTTTTGTAAGGCAGAGTTCAAGGAATAAATTATCAGCTAGTTTAAAATCAACAATAAGTCTTTGAAAAGCATCACTGACCTGCTGAGATGACCACCCCTTTATGGGTAATCAACACTTTTGTCATTCTATGCAGCCAACTACTGTGGACCTTTCCTGGGAAAACATTTATAAATCTGTGATTTATGTGATTTCCCTGTTTCCCTCAGAAAAAATACTTTCACTGTCTACTTCAGTAACTGCAAGTGGCATGACTGGTATTGTTTTCATAATAAGATGTAGCATCAAGGATATTGAAGAAAGAAGCGAAAAACTTACAATATTATAAAATTGAAATGTACATAAACAGGAGCTAGTTTAAAGGATCTGGTTTTCTACAAGGCCTTCAACTCTGAAAAGCAACATTGTTCAAAAAAGCAGTAAGCATATGCCCCATCCCCTTGAATTCCCAAAGATTTCAGCACGTGCTTAAAATTTAGCACATGCTCAAGTGCTTCCCTTCTTTGGGACAGCAGAACAAAAAGCAGAAATCAAGGGACAAACTGATTTGCATGCAAAAAAAAAAAAAAATTATTTTCTTCCTCTTTACCCAAACATTTGGCATAGAATTTTGAAAGTAACAACGTAACTATGGTCTTACCTACACTACACATATTTCTAGTAAAGGTAATGCAACAGGTCTTAATTGAATGAGTGATCCAGGTAATCTCCAAGTGATTCTAGAGATGGAGAACGCAACTAACAGTAAAGACAAGGTTGGATTTCCCCTCCTTTCCCATGTTTGCATTGGGACAGGCTGCAAATGCAAATACACCCTGTATACAAGAAGGCCGTGGGTGGCTCTTGGAGCAGTATGTGCATTCCTGCAAGAAATAAATATAGACATGGGTAAAAACACATTTTTTATTAACAGACAGCCTTGTACTTGGCTCCGAGGAAGAATTTAAGAAGGGTTTCATTGTCAAATATACAACGGGGAGCAAATTCTTCACTGTTCATGGCTGGTAAAGTAATAACGGCACCCCAGAGGGCATGCCAATCTCCCACCAACTTGACTCTGTGCTTCACAGACAAGACTTTTGTAAGTCTACACATAATTACTGTAAATGGCCTCTTGGGAATAATTGCACATGTGAAAACATATATTTTTAGATACAGAAATGCAAATGTGATTGAAAAGAGTGGCAGCACTCTGTAAATATATGTTTGGATGAATCTTCAAATGCAAACAGATGTGTTGCCTGGGAATATATTTTTCTACAGCACCAGAGAGTTTACAGTCTCACAACCCACACTGAAAAGTGGTTAATGCACCTAGCAGCCTTAATTTGTAACGGCTGTTTCTAAAGGTTTAACTGAATTTTGAAAAAGGTACGTAAGATCTCCTGGAAACATCACTCCCCTGTTCCAGGGGTTGAATCCAGCAGCCCAGCTGAAGTACTTGGGATTTTCCCAGTGACATCCAGGCTGCAGGATCTCATCCCAACATCAGGAAAGAATGCATGCCAAGCACGTGCCTCGGCTTTTACTATTCAGGACTTTCTCTTCCCTCCTTCAGCCACTTCAGATCATAGTGACCGGCATCTAGAAACAGGGAAAGTCAACAGGCAGGTGTCCCGTATCTTCATGGCAATGATGTCAATGGCACGAGGCTCCTGTGGGCACTCATCCTGAGCGTGCGCGCACACTCAGGACATACCTTGCCACCCGGACGAACAGCAGGAGCACTGCAAAAGAGGCAATGTCCCTTCACAGAGGGACAGGACATTACCCAGAGGAGCACTCCGTTTTGGCGCAAGACTTCAGACACTGGCACCTACTGATGAAATGCTACCACATTTGCACAGCACATGAAGATGCTCAAAGCACAGTGCAGCCATTTACTATTTAAGCCTTGGGAGGCAAGTGGTGAAATGGCACTATTCACTTGCTTTGAAGAGATGAGGAAATTGAAACGGAAAGCGGATGTGACTCCTAAAGGAAACAGGACAGTAGTAGCTCAGAAATGGCCATCTGCCTCTGCCTCCCAAACTGCAACGCATCACAGCAGTGTCTGGCCCATGAAGCTACAGCTTCATTAAGGGCTAATTTCCGATACTTTTCCCATGTCCAATTGCTATTTTTCCCCTGAAAAAGAGCCTCAAGGAAGTGAAAGGTTTGAATACATCTCAATAAACACTTTCTACCCTGCGCTGTCTGCCTGGTGGCCTGCATGGTTCCCTTCCCAAGGGGATGGGCTCAAGGACTACCAGGAGTGCACAGCCTTGCCAGTGACCTGATCCGAAAGGCCAGAGAGTGAGTGATCGCTGTCAGCAGGCTTTTTCTGTCAGAGCAGCATCCCGAAACAGGATTAGCAGCGCAGCAGGACAGCGCACGGCAGTTCACACTGTTGCTCATCTTGCTCCTCTCCTCCACGTATGGGATCTCTGCCAGCCAAGTGTCGTTCACCTGCATCAGCCTGCTCAGATTGCGTCAGCAAGGATGCATGGGCTTCAGTTCACTGATGTGAAGACAACAGCACAAACAAGAATGCAGCCCAGCATATTTTTCAGTATTTCACAGAGATGTCACGAGTCATGATCACATTTTAGGTATTTCATTGTTTTCATCTCCCTGAGCAAAATAAGATCCCTGTTTGTTGTTGTTTGGTTTTAAAACAAACATCAATAATGAAATTTCTTTTATGAAATGTATTTTACTCAGAAATATATTCTAGCAAATATATTTGCAAAGTACATTTATGCTTTTAACACGCGACAGAGCTGATTCTGTTTTTCAAAACCTCACTGGACTGGTGCCAGATATGGTACACAACAAACCTGAAAAACTTAAGCCTAATAAGAAATAATCTCAATTGAGAAATACCTTATGAAAGAATTTGTTTGTCTATTCTTTAGGTCCTTTTCTTGCTTGCTTGCTTGCTTGCTTATTTTCTTTGCTTTCACTGCAACAGCTCCACTGTGTGCACCATCAAGATTTATTAAGGGTCACAGCATATGAATCAAGAGTAGGGCAAATGCAATATGCTTTTTTACATCAACTACATTAACTACTCAAAATATTCCAGATCTGCAGAGAAAGTGCTATTAGTCCCTTTGGTACTCTCAGAGCACTGTACTTACACCTCTACCACACTTCCTCGATATGTTTTACTGGTTTTAAAACTTAGATAATTTAATTATAGTATTTTTAGTAACTTTACTAGTGAAGGAATTTGTATTTTTCCTAGCTTCTTGTCTTAATGAGAATTTCAGATAACTCCAAGACCTTGCACTCAGACAGAGTAACGTATCAAGTTCTTAATAATGAAATCTAAAGCCTCTTACCCCAACAGAACAGGTTCAAGTTCACCCAAAGCTCCTGTAGCCATGGTACACAATCTGGCAAAACACTTTAGCACTTGCCTAACTTCACACGTGTGAGCAGTCCATTGACTTTTGTGGGATAGCTCACACATGTAAAGTTAAACATATGCATAAGCATCAAGGTCACAGCTCAAAACTAGACCATGTGATGGTCCCTATGGGAACTGATACTGAATGATTTGATGGCCTTAATCTAGTTGTTAGAGTTTACTGCTTACATGCATGCATGCGAGTACACGCATACACATTCCCTATTAGGAGAACCCTTGTGGGATAAATATCCTCAACCAACAGACCAAAACAACTGCGTCACCGTCCCTCACTGGCTGCATGCAGTCGGAGCATCCTTGGTATCTCCTCTGAAGCCCTGCTGGCAACAGAGTCCCATGGTCACAGAGTGTAATGGGGGAGAAAGGAGCAGCAGGGACTGAAACCGCCTCCACATGCGTGGCCAGCTTTCATACCAGCCCCTGCACATTAGCAGGTAGAGGGAATACCCTCCCCAAAACGCATGGCACAAGGGAGAGAAAGCAGGGGGCTGTGAATCTCTGATACAGCCAGGTATTTCCAAAGGGCTCTGCATGCGCACAGCTGCCGCTCAGCCGCTGCTCTGCCCTCCAGAAGCAGATAGGAAAGAGGGAGCACAGCTTTTGGCTCCCTACCCCTCCATGCGTCAGCTTGCAGAACTTGCTGGGCAGGAAGCGTGGAGAAATAAGCTGCTCTCTTCAAGGCTGTAATAAATTACCTGTCTCCATGTACTGGAAAGAGGATTGATACTCAGTCTCCAAACTGGTGTAGAGAGATTATGAAGTATTTTCCAATATGCTTCATGCTTCTTTGCTTTTGTTTGGTACAAATAACTTGAATTAAGCTATAAATACTTCAAAAACATAACAGTTGCAAAGTTTCTGTACATTCAGTCCTACCCGTAAGAGAAATGTCTCCTCCTCTACAAGCTTCTTGGCTGCTGGGCAAAGCAGAATGGGTGGAATTCTCTTTTACAAAGGCAGATTAAGACCATCGTGTACAGCAAAATATCTCAAAGTCTGAACATCTGGCAAAGGGCACAGCAGGCAGTAGGTGCCCATTTCCACATCACATCTCTGTGCCTGCTGAGCCATTGCTGGCATCATCATTCATGGGATGAGCAACAAAGCTTCTTCAAAGCATTAAGCTAATAGTCTTGATTTCAGGAAGCTCGTTCATATGTTTGTTTTTATTTAATGAACTCATTTCTAGCCGAGATGCGTGAATATAAACAAAGGTAGACTTAGCCACCCTGCAGAAAGTCCCAGATTTTTAAGTCGGCTGCTGCTGTAACCTAGGCTGACCACCTGAATGCCACAAGCCACTGAGCCTTCCGCAGCAACTTCTGCATGCAGTACATTCAGTCCCACTGAAAACTATCTTCCACTCTTATTATCTACCAAGGCTATTTTTAGGACTGTGGTAAGATATGAACAAACTGCTTTTCTCCACCGTGGGGGCTGTGAATTGTAAGCTGGGTCCAGCCCCTGTGCATACCACCCGTGCTCCAGAGAAAATTCCGATGGGTTATTGCAATAGCCTTGCCGAGAGTCAGGAAAATGACATCAGGAAAGAGAGCGCAGTCCCCCAAGGAAGGGAAAACGGCTTGCTGTCACAGGGAGGTATGTCAGCAATGCAGCTTAACAAACAGTATTAAAAACAATTTTCTCTGGGTGTAGTGGGAGGGGAGGGTTATACAGCCATAAACCTCTGCTTTCCTAAAGCTGCAAAGGGAGGCCAGCCCCACCCAGCAATGGGAAATGGGCAAGTCCAGCCGCTTTCACAGCTCTGCTTCCCTTCCTTGAGACTCCTAGGTGGGAAGTGCAATGTGGCAAGTGCCAGCAAGGGTGGGGAGGTAAAGAATAGGTGGATCGAGCTGGGGGGGAAGAGAAAGGCAGAGTGGAGGATGTCTGGGGGTGGGGAGAGAAATGGCACATTGTTCTTTCTCCAACTCCACGGAGCTTAGCAAGAAAGAATAAAGTCTGGCACTGTGTTATGTTTTTCCAGGGGAGTCTGGAAATGCCTATGGCTCTTGGCCCAGATATCACCAACACAAGAGGAAGATAAACAAAGCTATGAAACTGGGTGGTCCCTGAGGTGCTGCAATCAAATGATAAGGAGGGGGATGCTGATAATGCATTGAATGCATTGAAATGGCACTTCCAGGGGTTGCACAAGGAAGAGAAAGGAAAGACAGGGGATGGGCTGAATAACTGCCTAGCTGGCCTCTGTACCTTCCAGCTCGGAAGAAGGAGCCGTGGGCGAATAGCTCTGCAGGGAAGCCAAGCATCCAACAGGTTCTGCAAAGGCATCCTCGCGCAGACTTCTTCTTTTAAGCCTCTTCCCCCACAAGTATTTCTTTGCTGTGTTCCCTGTCATGCAGGAAAAAAAAGCTACCTTGAGAATCCAATCCCAGGCCAAACGCAGTAGTGGACAGCATCGCACAGGGTGTGCTTCTGCGCAGCCGTAGAAAACACTTCGTGCACTGACTGAGAAGTTGGACAGGAGGCCACTGTGAGCTGAAGCAAAATCAGCACCTGGTATTCCGCATTTTGCTTCACCATCTCTGAGAGCTCTCTTTTGGGGAAAAAGAGCAACGTGGACACAATGCCACTGTTTCGGAGACTGTTACTTTTCAGATCCTAAAAGCCAGGTCATCTCCATGGCGATACTGCCTGGGAGACAAGCACGCAACAAAATCCTAATTAATTATTTATCAAAAGTCCAACTCTACTGTTTGACAGGTTGGCAAACTATGCAATAATGGGGGAAGTTGCTCAAAGAGGTAGACAGTGCCATCTACATCCAGTTAGACTCCGATGATTTGAATCTCAGGGCTTCTGCCCACTGGTCTGTTCCACTGCATGTCTGTTCATGCCATTACATGGATGTTACTGAAGACAAAACGCCGTTGTTCGACAGCCAGCAGCTGCACACGTAAAGGGTGAGGATGCACATGCCGTGATGCACCTTTCAAGTTCACCTGCTTTTAAGAGGCAAAGGTATTTTTTACAACTGTCTCACTCTGCATGGTAAAAGCATATAGCAAACATCTGCACCTCTCTGCTTCCTTCCCCTCTTCCCAATGTGTCACATAACAAAAGATTGTATTTCTGAGAACCAAGCTGATTTACTGCTCCTAGATCACTCGCTACCTGTAGAGAAACTCACTCTTGCACCTAGGCACTAGAAGTCCCAAGTCTATGTGATAAATGTTAAATCAAAATTTTGTTTGCATAAGCTGAGGCGCAATGTACCAGTGCCTCTTGTGAGAACCAGGGTAATTTTACCTTTGTTTTAATTTTTCTTTCCCAGTTCTGCTGTATGTAGTTGCTGTTACTATATATAAATGGAGATTCAGCAAGTGAAGAGGAATTAACTAGTCGCAAATACTAGGCAAGGGGTTATATCTTCTTTTAGTTCCCCCCTTATTCACACAGAAAAACGCCCATGGAACCAAGTTTTAGTGAGTGGGAGAAGGCACCAGATTAGCACATTTATGCTGTACATGTACAAAGTGGGTGCCAGGAGGAACACGTACAACACCCTTCCTCCGCTTCTTTCCTCACCCCCGCATACGGTGCCTGTTAACAGGATTTGTGTGCGCATTTCCTGAGTAACTACTGCCCTCCTGCAAAATTTATAACCCTTCATTGTTTTGTACCTGCTGTCCTCAGCTACATATATGAATCCTGGCATATTTACACCATGCATCCTCTGACAAATTTGCCTGGCAGACCTTTTTCCATTGCATGCTGAGAAGCATGGCCTTGAGTTGTCCTTACTACCAGGCAGATCTTACAGCTCTGTATTAATCATCTCAGGACTGATATACCATTAGGAATGAAAAAAAACATTCATCTGGTTTAGTGTAGATCTGCTTTCCAATAGCATTTAAAAACATGGGTTAGCAATGTGGTTATTGATTTTTCATTTTGAAGCAGTGAATCTTCAAACAGAGAGAGGGGAGGGCTGCAGAACTCAGAAATGGACAGTCTACCGACACAAGTCAAAAATCTATTGAAAAATTTTTCCCTTCCCAAAATAAAAGTTTTTCATACAGCATTAATGAAGTCCTGTCTGCCATGGTAGCAGCAGAGGTTACAAAGGATTCGATGAAAAACAGAGACCAGACAAGACAAGGTTATCGGAGACGTTTGCAGCCAGGACTGCTAGGACTAGAGCCCAAGACTGGCGTGCTGGAAGAGTCCCTGTCACATGCAGAGTTCATCTGCCTGCCAACAAGAGCTACCATGCTTACTTTTTTCTTGGCAAGATCCTTCTGAATATCCAAAGATGCAGTATCTAATACTTTAAAATGTTCATAACCTACCCTGCAAAAAACAGACCTATGATCTACTTCTGAAGGACTAAAGAAAAGTGGGGAAAAATATGGCCAAGTTAAAGTTTTATGGTTGTCATGCCCACATCAATGGAAGATAATCTCTCCTCCAAAGTCTAATAACTCACAAATACCCCATCCAGCTACCTTCAAGCTTTCAAGGAAAGTTCATGTTTTGGCACATATGGAATTATATCTGGAAAGAAACTAGGGTAGGGGATTTCCCTGATGCAGTAGAGGTTCATAATTGCAATTAAAAGAAAAAAATGCTCTACAGTCTCAGCTATGGATCATTCCTCCTTAATAGATGTCAACCAGCACTGAATGCCACATTCACTGAAAAGATGAAAACTGCATTTATAGTTAACTTCTGGCGAAGTTGCCAAGCAGATGTTTATTTTTGGCTTCCACATTTACAAAAGCCAAATGCTACACTGAATTGGGATTACACAAAGTCTAACTGCTTTTCTTCCAGGTTACGATTTTTTTGGAACCAAAAAAAAAAAAAGAAGAAAAAAATGCTGACGACTTATAAGTAGGAAAAAACCTGGTAGCATCCATTTCTATCATGTCTGTTTATATCATAGTTTAAATAAGGTTAGAATTGTGCAATCCGTATTGATCAACTTCCAAATACAGCACAGCTCCATCCAGCACATGTGCAAAAGAGGAAAAGTCACTGGAAGTGAATCATGTGTCGGTCTTTTAACTTCTGCAAGTCTGTGTGCAGACTGTTTAGCACTAATTAAATTACTGGCAAGTCAGGTTAAAGAGGAGTGAAAGAATTCACAAGCCCCATGTTTACTGTTCTCAGTGTTACATGTATATTACAGATTCTCTCTCCAAAAACTGGAAGATAGATCTCACATTCATTTGAGGCTTGATCTCACAGCTACCATACCTGCTGATGTAATGCAAAAAGCTAACCTGGGCAGTAGAGAGGGGCTTTTAATTCAAAAGTTGTTTTTTCATTGTGAATGAGCAGTGAACCACACTGAAGTAATACTCCATAGTAGGAGCGCACACTGTTCAAAGCACTGATTTGGGAATGAAACGCAAAACCAAGATCCTGGCTACTTCTTTAGAAAAAGCCCTTCATGACTTTCTTGAGAAGAGGGGTATAAAGCCCCAGTGCCTGGATCTATTTCCAGTTTGAAAAGGACAGTCTCCTGTAATTCCTCCCAATAATTTAAATGGAAATGGGGATATTCACACACTCTAAGCAACTGCTGCAAACTATTGCAATGTGCTGCTAAATAATTGCTCAATAATGGTAACCTGAGCAGTTACCAGAGTCTCCAAAGTGATTTTGCATATGTTTAGGTGAAAGGTGCTATATCAGTGCAAGGCTGTAATTCACATTAAACAAGGAAGGGGGTTGGACATCATTTAAACACTTTTTTTACAACACATTTTTTCCAAGCAGCCACCTGACAGTGCATTTTCATACCTTGGTAAGTTCTGCTTGAGGAAGATGTGGGTAAACAAATGCAACTCTGGTTATTCTCTCTCTTTCCCTGAAGCGTCTATGAGTTCAGGGAAGCCTCAGAGCTGCTGAGACCTTTGCACATCTTTACAATGCCCCTTCTGTCACAAATGCTGTCACCTGGTATTGTGCGGATTTTTTAATTTTGCTTTCCTGGTTCTGCAGTCCTTCAAAGAAGGCTAAGAGTTAATTGAAAGGAGAAAGAAAGTGTTATTTCACCATGAGAATTACAACAGAATATGAAAAACTTCAGAAGATTATTTCTTCAAGAAATGTCCTTCAGATACCACAATGCTAATCAAAACCCAATACCATATTGCTTGACCACCTCAAATTTCTAATTAACCCAGTGGAATTTTGAAGTATGCAGAGACTCTGAAGTTGAGTTTAGAGCTCAGGCTTTGGATTAACATTAATGAGCAGGCATTGGTTGCACAAGGATGGTGGGCCACTGAGACCGTATCACAGAAGGTACATGGACGTGTGTAAACAGCACAGTTCGAAGGGTTAATGACACAGGACTATCAACTCAGAGGCACCTACATCTAGTATAACTTTCTAAATCAGCCTAAGATGAACCAACATATAAACAACATTTTCTGGTGGGAATCTAGTGAAACATAGACCCACATCCTATCTGGAAAAATTCTCTTGGAAAACAAAAAGATTGGCAACCGTGTGTATCAAGCCTCACCCAGATTATTTTGCTCCAGGGCTTGCAGATCACATTGAAGTATTAAATCTGTTTTTGTAAAAGCTGTGCTTCAGTATTGCATTGGCCAAGCTGGATGTTACCTATTTAATGGTCCCTTTTTGGATAGGACCCTCCTAGAATTTATGACAGAATGTGGTGGAATTGCTACAGAGGGAGGAAAGAACTTTGCTAACATTTCTTCCCCATCCGTCTCTGATTTCTAAGAAATATTTATACCCTTGAAGGTAGAGGAACCTCCTGTTGTTCCCTTTTATTTATCAGAAGTAAATTACCAGGGCCACCCTAATGGCTCAGTGGAGAGAATAATACAGGAACAGGAACACTCTTGCTCCCCACAGCCAGTTGGACTTGTAACAGACGTGATGGGGAGGAATGAATTATGCTTTCCTACAAAGAAGTGGCTGGCTATCATGCAATTTTGCAGCCTTAAAAGCATAATTCTAGCCTGCTACAGCAGGAGTGCAAAACAACAGGCAGTTGTTATAAGCAGTTATGGGGAGAGTTAACCTTAGAGGGTAGAAACAGCAAACCATTTTGCGTTTCTTTTTAAAGAACGAGATGGAAAGCTTTTGGCAGAGAGCTCCGCCAGACTGCGTGATCTCCAGGACTGTTGCCCCCTTCTTCAACACACACAGACACCTTTTTTGGCCTGCGCTTTGGCTGAGGTCGGTTGAACGAGGGAGAGTCAGCACTCAGATTTCTGGGGTCCCTGTGCCAAAAGCGAAGTTGTTAGGTAGTGCAACAGCAGTAGCGCAGGCTTCCCACTTCACCCTGCCAGCGACCTTCACACAGACTTGGATGTACCACCTTCCTCCGAGTGAGGAGCAATTCCCTCTCACACTGCTCAGCCCAGAAATTCATCTCAGCAAATACCACAAATCATGTCGTACCGAACAGAACTACTAAAGCAGTGCTGCGCAACGTGAATTGCTGTCCACAAGGGACTGGAGCAAAAGACTGCCTAACCCACTTTGTTTAACTTTTTACTTAAACAATCCTGAAAGGGGAAGCTGCATTGCTACTCTGCAAATTACAACTTTCATCTCATTTGAGCCATGCATTCCTCAGCTAAACTGCAGAAATAATTTAAGAACAGACTCCCAAATAAAACTCTTTTCAACATTTCCTACATTTCCTGGAAGTATAGTACCCCTGATGTTGCAAAATAAAAGCAGGCTTATTAATTTAACCAGTTAATTTAAGTTCTTCCAGTAGCCCCAACAAATCCTAATGTCAGGCTATGTGCATTTCACTGGTTTTGCATTTTCACATTCCTCAGAGCAACGACATACAACACCACTGTGACACTGATCATTTCCAACTCAACCCTCCACAGCATTTGCACATACTGCATTCATCACTCACTTGCGCCGCATTGTTCGTGGCAGGAATCAATAGTGCTTCGCCGAAAATAGGGCAAGCTGAATTCCCCCTTCATGCTGCTTCCTCCAGCTTGCTTTAATGGACATGCCGCTGCTCATGAGGTGCCAACATTTACTGCGTTGTTTAAACATCGTTTAGAGTTTTGCTGGGCAGATAAGAAGAATAACTTGGGTGTACAGTAAAACAAAGATAGAGCTGTTTGTGCCAAACATTCAGTTTATGGCAATATTTCATAGGAATTATTCCCTACAACAACTGAACTGTCATATCCTACAACTACATCCCAGGCAACCTCCCAGCTGAGCTCACTAAGGCTGCTGTCTGATGTGCTCTACATACAAACACCCAGCACTACCCAGATGTTCTCTATGTAAAACATTTGGTTTGAAACACGCAGCACTTCTTTCCAAAAAGCCATTACATTTGTTTAATGGACTCACACAGTTCAACTAAAATATCCTGGAGCAGACATTTGACTGCAACTCTACTCTACAAGCCCCATCTGCAAAAAGAAAAAAGAAAGAAAAAGTAAATGAGAATGCTTTATATGATTTATGCTGTCTTTATGATCAGCCAGTTCATAAAATACAAGCTCTGCTCTACAGACAATAACACAAATTGCTTTCAAGTGCATTGTTTAGTCCTTGCCTGTGTTAAACAAATTTTTCAATTGAAACAAAGGGCCAAATTCTACTCTCCAGTTTATAACAGTGTTAATGTAACTGAGAGCAGCATTTCACCCATGGACATCACAGGGGATGCGACTTTTTTTTTATGCTCAGAGCGAGTGAGTAATGGTATCCATTAACAATAACCAGTTACATTCACGGCTGCAGAGTTTTCTTTTCATCCAAGAAAGGCTGGAAGGAGGTTAAAGTACAGAATGAAATTCCTTTCCCGGACTAACTCCTTGCGAGTAATATGCAATCCACAACGAAGCATTCCATAGGTCCCGTTAGACCACATTTTCATAATGAGATGCCAGACAGGATGAACTGGGAGAATACAGGTGCTTCACCTGGCAGAGAACTCTCAAATCGTACACAGAAAAAAACTGTTGTTGAAAAAGAGGGCTGGTCTCTGGCCCAGATGTAAACACGCTGCACAGCCTAGCCAAAGGCCCTTGCTCCTCCTAGGTCTAAAGGACTTGCCGCGGTACCCAGCAGTGACCAAGCACCAAGACATGAGGGCTTTGCAAAAAGCAGCACCATCCCTTCTGCAGCATGACTGCAGCCATGACAAGGACCTTCATTTATGAGCCACCTTCCCGAGACAGAAGAGGCTGCACACACAGAAGAAAAGGCCAGGCCCAGCCCAGCGCTGAAGCTGTGGTCCACCTCAGTTCTCTCTGTGGCTCTGCCACAGAACTTCTGTGTGACCTTAGGGAAACCACTTCATGCCCCTGGTGCTCGAAGCATCAAGCTGACAACGCACTCCTACAGGAGACAGACCCACAGACGCCTGCTTCGTTATTTCACCCCACTTCAGCACCTGAGGCGAGTAAACACTGCAAGGGAAGGAAGCCTGTGCCGGGCAGTACTGCACCTGCCGCGGGCACTGCCTGCAGCGCTGGCCCACCAGGCAGCTCCTTCACCCGGCCCAGCTAAGCTGGTGCAACACCGAAGGGCAGATACTGCCTCATCTCCTCTTTGGAAAAAACAAGAGGGTGAGCCTATGTACTAAACAGAGGAACTGTGAGGCTACGGCAGTTTGTGAGGTGCTCCGACAGCAGGGTGATGAATGGCTTGCAAAAGCCCAGCAACAAATAGAGATGAGGGAAAGGCCAACTACACGAAAGGAAAAGGCAGCTTAGCATAAAGGACACCGCATGACTCGTGTAGAGGTCTGGTTAAAAATGAGAGGGCGATGTGGATGCCTCTCAGCTGTATCCCTATGTAGGTCAGCTAAGCCCAAGCCAAAGTGATCGGTGTCAGAACCAAGTAAACTATAAAAATTGGTAAAAAGTCTAAGCTCCCCCAAAAATCTAGCTAACAGTAACTACCACAAGTCAAGTGTCAGTCACAGATACCAGCCCAAATGTCCTGCTTACTAATGAAAGCTAAATACTCGTCTGCTCAGCAGCATTGCCTTCCAGCAGGTATTTCTGCAGGCGATTTTGCCTTGCGCTGTTGCGCAGCTACCCTGTGCTCCAGGCTGTGTGGCACTGGAGCACTCAATACCAGAAGGGCTGCGGCCTCCTGCACTCTCCCACCAAACGTTTGCTAGGATCCACGGCCGTGCTGAAACCACTGCTGAGGACGATGCCGCACCAGGTGTCCCCCCAGCTCCCCGGCTGCCTGGTGGCGAGGTGGCACTCGCACCCTGCCCCAGGCATAGCTAAACGGCCCGCCAGCAGCGACCGGATTTGATCTATGCAGAACACAATGGCAAAAGTAAGCAAATAAATGACAACTCCGAACTCATGCCTCCGGAGTTGTTTTCCTAACAAATGCTTTGCCATCTTTTCCTGTTAAACACGTGTTCAAAAGACTTAATCTTTTTGTATCAATGACAGCAAAACGCTGTTTCGTATGCTGTTTTTTTTTTTTAAAAAAAGGAACATTTGTTTAGTATCACAAGGTTCAAGCAGGTGTTTTTATCCAACCCTTGTTGCTACCTCTTGTGGTCAGTACCATGAAAAATACCCACGCTCACTTTTAAAATGACGCTTGTCTCTCAAATAAAGAGAGAGATCTTTCACCATTATGGGTTTTGCAGAGATTAGAAATTGTAACAGAGATGAAAGGCCTTTGTTTGCCTGGGAAATGTGATATGTAGGCTTCATGATTTCCATCTACGGCAGGGCCCAGGTCTTTCTAATCTGTCCATGAATGGCTAAATTTTAGTCTCCAAGCCTGCAATGGTATCTTTTCACAGGAGCAATGAATCTTTATTTTATTTTTAAGTCTAATATCCCTTAACTACTGTCTTTATTCCGAGACAGTAGTGCTTAAACCCCAACATGCTGACTCAGCTCTCTGACACAGAAGACATTAGCATAATTGCAAGCCCCTCAAGCAGCCAGACCTCAGAACAAAGTCATTTGGCTCCTCCAGTATTTCTGCTTAAGTCGTCCCATATGCCAGCAGCAGGGCCAGGGCAGCCGAGGGGCTCTGGCTTTAGCAGAGAGGCAGCCAGCCCAGCACGAGGCACAGGAAGCCTCCCCTTCACCACCCAGCATCGCAGGTGACCTAACGCCAAAGTGCCTTCGTCCCTCTTCGGCTGCCCCATCCGCTCGGGCGCATCACAGCGGGCAGGGGGATGGCCAGCCGCCTGCACAGGGTCAGGATGAAGAGGAGGATGAGGAGAGGGCTGTGCTGCCAGTGTAGCTGAGGTGAGATGGAAACGCAGCAAGGGAGGCGGCAAGGCTGAGGAGGCATCCCGAGACCGATGGTTACGACAGTCGCATGTGAACTGGAGCAACCTGCGCTGTCTTCCCAGTGAAGCTTTTGGCCTAGCCGCTACTGCTAGGAGCCACTGGAGTGGATTCTGCAGCATTGAAAGAACTTGTAAACCACAAGACCTGCATTTGTTTTGTGATTTTGCATGCACCTACAGCTAGCCAGGGCTATTCTGAATATGCCATTCATGCCAACCCCTCTTCCTATAGCTGCTGTGCTGTTTGTTGGTTTTTTTTTTAAATGAAAGGAAACACTCATTAAAATATTTTATTATTTCCCTCCATCTGCAAGAACAGAGCCTGAAAAAAAATCACACTTGAGCAAGATCCAGGACTTGCATCCAGCCATGGGCCAGTGACAGCTTTAAGGGCTGATGTCTTGTAAACCACCAAAGCTAGTAGCAAATCCCACCTGCCTTCAGAGAGTTAAGACACTAAGTATTAATACTATGTATTCGTTTAACAGGATGAATTGAGGTTGGTTCATGGTGTTCAGCTCAAAATAGAAAATATATGAGAGCATTAGAACAGTGTAAGAGCAATGGATGGCTACGATCTCACCCCCTCCACGCAACCCCCACTGCAACATGCAGCAAAGGTTACAGGAGGGCCCCCACATCTATTGAACATCTGGCATTTTTGGTGTGGGTCCAGGATGTTTGATCAGGATGGCCAGACATTGTCGACTCATGGAATATCTCACCCAGCCCCCTAGTGTTCAAAGGTCTAGGATCCTCTAATTTATACAATGTACCATGCTGCCTGTGAAGACATGGTGATAAATACATTCTGTTTAAAAGCAGATACTTCTCAAATCATAACTTGCAGATGCTCAAAGTCTTTCATGTGGGTAAGACAAATGAGAGCCATAGAGACTGATTTTGTAGCCAGGGAGTGCAGGAAGCAACAGCAGGAGAACACTATTGAAAGCCTGGATACACTTATGGCTTTAATGAATTGGTCATCAAATATAACAGCACACATATGCAGTTTTTACCTTGCTTTGTAGTTCACTCCCCACCCCCCAGCTATTCCCCATATATCTAGCAAAGTGGAAATTATTTTGAGTTTAGTTTATTAAGTGGACACACATGGTACCCACATCTGCTGGAAGATATTTGAGGGAAACGCTGACAAATATCATTTGCATATTTAGTCAGAGACCTTTTCACGTGAGACATACCAGCTATGCCAAGTACATTGACCCACCAAAGGCTAATAAAAGGAGTATTTTCTGTAAAATGTCAGGTGCATGCCTGGGCAATTTAGGGACAAATGCTGACTCGGGCAGGAGGCAAGCAAGAGACAAAACCAATACTCCCTGTAGGCTGGAGATTCCCACACTAACACGCACATCACCGGTAGCTTCCAAACCACCAAAACCGCACGTCGGAGCTGGGCAACAGCAGCAGCCTCCACCGCCACCCACGCCGAGAGCTGCTGAGGAGGCATTGGCAGCTGCCACCGCCGCTCCCTTCTGCCACGCTGTGAGCTCCCATCCCACCCTGAGCCCCAAGGCACTTCTCCTTCAGGAGGATCGACTGGGGCTACAGCAGAAAACGTACGGTTTTGGTCCCACTTTACCTAGGCAGAGCATAGAAGACAACAGCAAGGAGAACAGCAGCGTCCTACTGCGAGGAGCATGGTTGTATAGATGGAGGAGATGCTTTGGCATCAGCATCCTGGTTCATGCAGATAGAGAGGGTACCTGAGCGTGGTACGGGAGGCTGAGACCTGCGCCAGGGAGATGTCCGCATCTAAGCCAAGGTCAGCAGCCAGTTTGTGAATCCCCAGCATATGGGCATTGGAAATGTGTCCCACACACCCTCCATGTGGATCATCATGGCTTTACACATGTTGACCTGCCTACGTTCGAGACTGATATACCCCAACTGTTTTTTAAACCCACTCTGGGCATTCTTCCCTGGCACTGCTGTGGCCACCACGTGCCCCCCTCACGATTCCTCAGGCCAGCAAGGACTCTAGTTATTTATTTACCAGACAAAACACAGACTAACTACAATTACAGTTCTGCAAAGAATAAACAATTGCTCACAAGAACTGCACATTCCACACGTTTTATTCAACATGTATGACCCCAAACTACAGTATATACAATAATTGTCTCCACATGGCAAATCCACATTGTGGTTCTTAAAAAATAATAATAATTATTAAAACACATGCCACCAAAAAACACAGTATATTTTATCCGTATCTAATGAAAGACTTTGTACAAGCAATTTCCATTCTGTTGCGTTCTCTAGCATGTGGTGCTTTGAAACCATTTGCAATAATGCTTAGGCATTTTACAGTGTTTTGAGCTGAAGGCTACATTATAAACATTGGCTCAAATTCTGTTGTGAATTTCACATTTAGTAGGATCACGATAGGTATGTATCAGGCCAAAATGTGCCCCAGTAGTTAGTCTGACTTCTCTAATTGACCTGCCAGAAATTGTTCAACCCAATGAAGGAGGAAAAAAAAAAAAAAATCAGCAACAGTTTCTTGTAACTTTGTAATTCATTCACCTGTAAGATAGTCCAAAATCTTCAGAGGAATTTTACTTGATGCCTACGCAAAGCCTGGAAAGAACATGCTGTTCTTTAATTTGGTAAAAGATTTGACAACCTAATATATTCAGACGATCCCTTACCACCTAGTCAGACTTTTATACCGCTGCTCTGCATTCCTCTGAACAAACTTGCTTCTCCAACAAAGACTGCAGGTGTCTTTCACCTCACGTCCTGCATGCTCTAATCAGTTGTTTCTGTTTGCAGCCCTTGATGTTCAAGTCATTTCTGACATTTCAGTTACACAAGTGTTTATGTGAAGACTGCAGTCATTTTATACAACCAGGTGGTAACTCCTATTGTAATAAGCCTACAGTATTTACAGTGAACCACATTAGATTGATTAAAAGGGAAAAAGAAGAAAAAAAGCCCACCAAATTCATTCTCAGAACACAGATAACAATTAAGGCTAGAACAAATAAGTTAACAACAAAATCATTTGCAAGCACATATACTCTTTCCAACTTGCATTCATTCCAGATCTAGAATTTCCATGCTTTGGTACTTTTTTTTTTTTTTTTTTTTTTTTTTACAAAGGACAGCCCGGGTTTCACTAACATGTCTTCAGCATGATGAAAACATGTCCAGATTCAGTCACACTATGAGCCCCTAAAAGCACACAGTCTGCACATCATCAAGAAAGAAGAAAATTTTTAGGTTTTGGCAGCAGGTTTTGCAAGGACCCCTTTCCCACTGAGCATCGCCTGGCCCCACGCAAGCACGGCGTGGCTGGAGAGGCTGCATGGATCCCGCTGTCAGCTCCCAGCTCCGGAGCAGCAAGCATGGCCGCGCTCCCAGTGCGGGTCACGGCGCTGGCATGCAGAACAAAAGCGAGAGGCAGCAGCACAAGCGAAGTGCAAAAGGGTCAGGAGTGGAGACTGACGCCGAATGTCACACCAGGACAAAAGCCATGGGTAGAGAGAGCCCAGAAGGACAGAGAGATGGACCTCTGCAGGAGGAGGCTGTCATCTGTAGGACCTGATGTTACATGCTCTACACGGCTGGAAAAAATCAGGTGTTAGGCTGTGTACTCAAAACTAGCTGATACTTGTGATGGTTTTGGCTTTAATCTGTAAGTTTTTCTTTCTCGTGTATAAAACAGGGTAGTGATACAAGCCATTGTTACTATTATTCAAGTGTATTATCATAGCTGTAGCAGCCACATTCATGAATCAGGATCCTGCTGTGCAAAGTACTGTAGGAGCACTTCACATCACAGCAGTGCTGTGTAGATACTTCCACCGGTGTCTGCAATGAGGGAAGATATCCTAATAAGAACAACAAAGAATCTCAAAAAAAAATAAATAGCCTCAGATTTGGACATGATTTTGCAGAGGATGCACACTGAAGGATCAAGAAAAAAAACTAGCATGAAGTAGTGACCCAGGTGCTAAAAGAAGCAGGAATTCTCAGAAAAAAATGGAAGCATAACATGTCATTAAAGATGGTAAGACAATTAACATATGTAAGAGAGAAGAGGGATACCGACATTTTCTATTTGTGGAAAGTTTGACTTCGCAACATGAACATGATTTTAACATAGGATTTTTATTAACTGGAAGACTCCGGTTCTTGAAAGCTGCCCGAATCCTTTCCGCTCCTCGTATGGAAGACACACTGAGAAAACAAAGGGAATGTGTGTCCAGGCAGTCAATGAGGAGCCACTGAATCACAGTACTGACAGCTAACTGGGCCTGAGGGTCCTGGCTGAGGTGCTTGAAAGCACTGGACAGCCACCGCCCTCCTTACGGAATCAGCAAAACTGGGAAGAAAATTGGGACAAACGTCCCGCCTGGCTTTCACCAACCCTGGTGACCCACGAGCACGCTTTTACCTTGTTATTTGGAACCCTTAAAAACCACACTGCCAACACATGGTTGTGCGGCAGACAAAGCCTTAATTACTGATGTGACAGAGCTGTCGCTGTTGGTGCTCATGTTTTGCTTTTGCAGTAACGCACAGAAATACAGTCAGCAAAGCAGAGGTCCTGCTTTCATGTAACCTGCTGCTCTTTCAGGGTTTCAAAACCCTGCGTGACTCTCCAAAATCACCATGAAGCAGAGCTGTTTCAAAGCAAAGATGTTCACTGGAATTGCAACTAAAAATATTCCTGTTAATCTAAAGGGGTTTTTCTGTTCTTGTTTTTTAAAAAAGATTTTAATTTGGAAATAAATATAATCTGGCAACAGCCTTCTACCTGCACTTTTATGCAAAAGAGAAAATAGCGTGCACTACTAACTGTAACACGCCCGCACAAATATGCACCACATGCCTGCTTTTCATGTCGGGCTGCAGCTTGTCATCAATTCCCGAAACAATTAACTTGCACGAGGAATGGCTGGAGAAGAATAGTGCTTCCTCCACCTGCTGGTGAGGAGGAGGAAAAGATGTCCTGGCTAAGGAGAAGAGAGAGGAGGCCCCTGCAGCTGCCTCCCAAGTGCAGCCTAAGGAAAGAGATGGAGAAAAGCTCCTGGCTCTTGCCATGGGGAAAATCAGTCCTGTGGACAGACGGTAACCAGAAGGAAGGGCAGGTAAGCCTGGATGCTTCGTGCGAGGTTGCAATGAACAAGGGGCTACGCGTGCAAGCTGCAGGTCCAGTGGTGGCAGGGGGAACAAATGACTCCCTGTGCTGCGAGGTTCAGCCACCAAGGAGCCCAGCAGCACCGGCCTTCTCCAGGCACCATGCACCGGATCGGCCGGAGGTGGTCAATGCACAGCTTATCTAATGCTGACATAAGTGTAACTGGGGATTTCTTGGCTTACAAATACTGCATATACACCACGAACAAAAGCTCAGTTCTTTGCTTTAATATGTGCAAGATGACAAGTGGAGAAAACACCCACAGAAATGTCAACGTGAGTGTTACTTCACAGGCCTGCAATATCATCTCTTCATCCTTACACTCACTAACAGGTGCATTAATTTAAAATATCATAAGTTACACAGTGTGTACTGAGCCAGTACTAATGAAGGAAATCTTGCTGGCAAAATTAGGCATCTCATACGTCATGTGGCGGGCATTACTTTAACGGCTTCATGCAGCACGCAACGCTGTCTGCAGTCACTGTGGCAACTAATACACAAATTCACCTAAGTTGTTTCCAATAACAAACTACATATATCATACAATCTACCCTGGAGCTTTATGGCAGGAAACTTTATGATCACGTTTCACTGAGCTAAAAGGAAAGACAAAGGAACTACAACAGTTTGAATAAACCTGTAACCTGATAATAAGTGCCAAATACTACTTTCATTCTAGTCAACAGAAATCCCGCTATGGCACAAGACTAGAGCATATACGTACCTTACATTGAACCGTCTTCGCACCTCGGTTTTACTTCATTAACTCAAATTTTGCCAGTTTCTGTTTCATTCATGAGCTGTTTATTTTTGCCATATGGATGACAACAAATCTAGTGTTTGTGTTTCACATTAAAAGCCTGGCTAATCATGCAAATATCTTTATGAAACGCCATAGAGTGAAAGAGATTGTTAACAGACAAGAAAAGCGGAAAGGCCAAATAGGAGAATAGCCCGGAGAGGGCTGATGACTGGGAACGCAACATCGCTTCCAAGGTCCAGCTTTGCAATCTGTTACCATGCAGCTTCAAATATCTGCTTACTGCTGAGTAAAGAAAAGATGATTAGCTAAACCAGTAGCAGAACAGGAAGCAAACAGACTGGACTGGAGCGACCTTGGGACTCCAGCTACCTGGCTGCCGGTTGTGAGACAACTGCACGGAAGCGGTGCCGGGAGCGGTGCCGCCACAGCGTTCCCTCCTGCATCCCCTGCTGGACGCGCCACCGCAGCCAGGCCAACCTGCTCGCTCGTGCTGTAAGCGCTGGCCCCTGGTAAGAACACAGCAGAGGAATGGGAAGACAAGGCGAGGAAAAGCTGAAGGGAAGCTCCGCGCCTTCCTGAGCAGTTGTCCTGCCAGCGCGCTCGTCTCATCCACGGAGAGCCACCAGTGCTCAGTGCAACAGCCAGACGGGGAAACCGTCAGGAAGCCAGAAGCGTTTTCTGTTCGCTTAGGTCTGGCTGGATTCCTGACAACTAGCTTTTGTTCTGTAAACAGACAAAACGTGGATATTTTACATACACTCACAGATGTTAAAGTTCAAACAGACACGTTGCACCACAGCTTGCCTGTAGACTAGTTAATAATTACGAAGTGCCACACGCCAAGGGTTATATTACTACACTATAAGACTAACACCCCTGCAAGGATTTGTTTAGTTTCTACATACCAGCTGATAGAGCGAGTGTTACATTTTTATTACATTTGAGATTGCATGGGTAATTTGGTTTTCACTCTCTCCATTTCAGGATGGCATTAGCCATATAAACTCAGTTCAGACCATATCACTGCAGTATCCTCAGCTATACAGCTGAAGTGTTTGACAGTAGCAAAAGACAAAAGGCACGCTGTTAACGTAGATATGCATCTATGTTACAACCCTTCCTCAGCAAGGACCCTTCACAAAACCAAATCTCATTTACAATACAATCAATTTCTTTTTTAAATTGACCAAGACTTTTAAAAAAGGTGGTTTTTCTATGTATTCTCTTATTTACTGCATCATGTAATGAAATTCAAAAATTATCGACTTACAAAATAATAGTTAGTAAATAATATAGCCCTGGAGCTTTTGTTAGGCTGACGTTGTAAAACAGCCAAGACAGCAAACTTTAAAAATCATATACTTGGAGTGAGCATGTGCAGAGATGTCCATCTCTGGTTTCTCTTTAGCCAGCCTCCAAATGAGCTAATAAACTGAAAGCATACATGATATGACTCCACAGCTTGGCTGAAACCTCATTTTCGCTGTCGACACAAAGGTATTCAGTTGCAAAGTAAATGTCTCTCATTAAAGCCGTTGCATCTGCAATTTCTTTTGCCGTTTTACAGTTGCTTCTGCCTCTGGCTGCATGTTGAGCTCCCACACAAGCGAAACAGAAAGATAAATGAAACAAAACCTGGAACGTCACTAGGGAAATGTCTTGCTTTTAGATGAAGTCTAGTGAAAACTCAATTAGTCTACTTCATATGAAAAGCTGTGCTAAGACCTCTTTTGAAAAGCATCTATTTCTCTGGGCACTCTTTAATGCAATGCCTGCCTCTCATTCGCTTGTCCTCCGAGAACGGTTACATACTTCAGTGAAGGGAAAATGACAATAACTCTGACTAATGTGTACATTTCTTCAATTGCATTTTTGTGCTCTGCTGGAGCACTGTACCAGCGAGGAAATGCTGAAGCTGAGTTATTACAAGACAACCTCCGGGCTGCTTTAAGTCTCGAGCCAGCCGGCACAACTGAGCAGTGAAACGGGTCGTAAAAACCAATGGGGCCGGGCTGCAGTCCCTGTGATTTTTTTTTAGGTGTCAGCAAAGTTCAGGTCACAAAAGTATGACCGAATCACAGCGTTTTTAACCGAAGAAGCGACATCTGCCATTCTGAGAGTACTTTGTAAGCTGTTTTGGCTAGCTGGGGAATGCGACAGGTTTCGCTAAAGCGAACATTTCCAGCTGGGAAAGAATAACTCTCCGTGGAAGACCCGCGTGTAAAAGCGAAACAAGAACAGTGAGCCACCCTATTTTTTCCAGTAACCACGCGTCCCTTTTAAATGCACCGACGCCTCACAACAGTGCCTCTCCCACCCCCCAGACAGGAGGTTCCGTGCAGGATCCGCGCCGCGCACGAAGCGCCGGTCCCGCAGGCGCGGCTGGGACGCAGCCCTGCTCCACGGCGCGGCGCCGGCCCCACGCGTGCTCGCGGCCACGC
>VXAL01002514.1:210397-241791 GCA_013399475.1 Chauna torquata
CGGGCAGGGCCTGCGGCGGCCCGGGGCTGGCAGCGGCCCTGCGGGCAGGCGCGGGCACCTGCACGGGCGGGCTGCGCGGAGAGGCCCAGACGAAGCCGTACCGCGTTTAGGTCTGGAAAGTTTTTTGTTTCTTGTTTTTTTTTCCAGCAGACGCTTTAATTTTCCCCGGTAGCCGAGCGGGCGAGGGTTTCCTGTAGGGTTTCCATGTAACTGGAACTCGCGGAAAAACATGGGCACACCCAGCCCCTGCCTGGCCTTGGCAGGGACGGGCGCCGTTAGCCCGCTCCGGCAGCCGCTCACGTGTAAGAAGCCTTTCTGGGCCCAAGTCCCGCCGTGATTTACGTTCAGGCAGCGCAGTGCCAAGGTCTGGAGCAGACAGGCCCCTCACCTCCACTTTCGGGAACCTTGAAATACAAATGAATGTGTCAGTTTCACACTTTGCAGTTCAGAGTAAGCTGGTTGTTTCTTTTGCAAAGACATCTTGAAAGCTTAAACCAATGCGGACATGCGAATTGTCGCCAAGGTTAAGATGAATCACGTTTCCTTCAGAAAAGCAGCCCTCCCCAAGCCCGCGGCCGTGGAAGGTGGACGGTTTCCATTGTAGGAGTGGGGAATTTGCATGGAGTGAAATCGCTTTGGAGTTTTCAAGTATGTCCCTTCGCTGGACGGATGCAGAGGCCTTGACGTGGAGTCCTGGTTCTGTCTCCACCCCACGGGCTGTCCTTCAGGTGCGGGGTACGGCTGGGATTGCGCTGTAAAGATAACGCGGAGACCCATGAAATCCCAGGCTCGGCCTCGTGGTTGCAGCGATGTCAAGGCACAGCACTGAGGATGTTGGTAACCCCATCCCTCGTCTCGCCGGGGGAACGTTGGCGCAGGAGTTGCTCTGTGTGCTGAGCCGATTTGTCTAGCTGGCTCGCGTGAAGGCTGGGGTTTGTCAGAGGCAATGAACCCGGGAGCATCAAGGTGAAGGGATGAAACCCAGGCACCGAGTTTGGTCAGGACTCTTGTTCGGCTCCTCTAGCTCGCCAGGCTGGCGTATAAGGCTGGCCTTCCTCGAGATTTCTTCCTGAGGTGATGGCCAGGAATGTACTTCTCTGAGGCTGCATGCAGCCTTAGCCCTTCTGACCTGATAAACCTGAAAACACAAGTTGCTCAATCATTACCTTCTCTGCACCTACATTTTAGGATCAGCAGAAGAGCCTGACTGGCTCAAGGCAGGTCAGTTTACTGCAATATCCTGTTCCTGATGGGAGCCAGCACCACGCTGCTCATTTTGAGGAAGGAAGGAAGAATCCCAGAGTGGTCAGAGAGAGGTAATGCCTCCTGCACTAGGTTTTTGATCTTTGGGAGCCAGATACTGCCTTAAGCCTTCAAGCTTGAAATGTAGCGTCTCTCACAGACTGCATCACAAACTGGCTGGTCCAAAGCAGAAAGGGTAGGGGAAGCCTCATTCTCTGTTACTATCCAAAAAGAGGGAGCTGTGTCCTCCTGTAGCCCCTGCCTTTGCTTTAGTCGTGGGAAGGATGACAATTCTGTGGCCTTCTCTTTGGAAGAAAGAAGACTACATCAGTAGCTTTCATGTTGTTGTCATTTTATTGCATTCCCACCAGCTGGCGCGGAGCAGAGCCGTGCCTGAACGGATAGGAGAGGGAGATCTGCTCCTGCTCCTGCCTTCTGTGCCCCCGGCTCGAAACTCACTTATGTAGCACTTCTTGAACAAGGGGGATGCCCCAAGAAGCATCCGCACAAAGGAACGGAGGGATTGGCACGGGAACAGCTGGGACGGAGCAGCGCCGAGAGGCAGGAGGGAGCTAGGAGGGCTGGCGGCAGAACGGTGCCCTTGTCTGCTGGGGGAAATGACGAATTGTCCTGGCACACATTCTCCTCAACACAACTTCGCTTAGATTAAATCTGAGTCTCGATCTCGCTGAGTGCCAGGGGGGCAGCAGTCTGTCCAGATGACCGGAACAAGTGCCTGGCGGTTTTGCACACCCAGCGCAAGCCCTGCTCCCACCGCAGCTTGGAGCAGCCTGGGTCCTGCACCAGGACCTGAGCCAGCTGACTGCGCCCTGGCTGCATGAGCAGCTCCGGAACGGCTCCGTCCACAGCTCCATCCGCCCAGAGGCAGCAGAGGAGAGTGTCCAGCCAGGTTTGTCTGTCGCTGCCTGGAAGCTCCCTTTGGGCTAAACTCGGTATAGCCTGCATCCAGGTCCCTTGTAGCTCTCCAATAGCTGAAAAGCAATCCTAGTAATGAAAATAGGTTTCGTTACGTTATGCTCATGAGCGTTATTAATATTCCCAAGAGTATTCTCTTTTAACTGCTTGGAAGCGTACACCACCAGTTCCATGAGGAAATGTCATGAATCATTGCTATGTGTTGCTATTGGACAGATATAAGGCATAATAAAATACCAGAAGCTCCAAAATGAAAAATATCAGTTTTATAATGGAATAAGCACAGGTACTATGTAGCAGTAAAAATAATACTGTTCCTTTCAAATTTCCACACTCTTGAATGTGGAGCCAGAGGGCATTAAGCAAATTAAATATATAAATTAAAACTGGACACAAGAAACTCTCTGTGCTCATATGTAACAGTAATGGGAATGGAAAATAGTGATAAATAGAGAAGTACACATAAGATGAAGCGTATCACTGATATATGCAAATATTTCCTTTTCATTTTTAGCATATTGTCAGCTTTGAAATCAGTATTATACTTGTCCCTACAGGAATAAAAATCACTAGAGCAAGTAGTAAGCCAGTGTCCTTTACAACATGTATAAGAATACTGAGAATTAAAAATCACAGAAGAAAGGCAAGACAATGTTAGAGTGGATGTAGAAACTCTTAATGGCTTTTTTAGATAATTTGCATCATTGTAGTTGTTCATGTCACTGTAAAAAATGCAGTGTTTCGTTGTTTCTGAAATAAACATTTGGTGAGAATTTCAGCTCTCCAAGTTTGCCGGCACCACTAGAGAATTCGTTTCTGACATTGTTATTTTATATAAATGCTTTTCCTTATTCACAAGGAGGAATTGTCCTCCCATTGAAACCAGTAGACTTCTGCTAGCTAGCTTCAAAGGAAATAGGATTAGGCTTTAATTTGCAAAACAGTATTGGAGGATATGTTGGAACCAAATCTAAACTATATAGCTAATCATAATAATAACAATAAAACCATTGATTTCAGTAAGCTTATCTTAAGTCAGTGTGAGTTGGAGAAAAATCTTAAAAGATTGCAACGTCAGCAATATAAATTTATCATAAAACTCAGTACATTTTTAGGATTAATTTTTGTCATGAACTTTCAAAACAGTACAATTTGTTTTGTATCTGACATAGAGACACTCAGGATAAAAAACACTGGCTTAATAACTTTTGATTAAATATTAAAGTCTCCTCAAAATTTATAATGCCTAGAATGAAACACAAGAGTTACAGAGCTGATGGTAATTCCTTCTGTGTATTTAGCTGAAAAGAAAAAAATAATCACAGGATTTCAAAGATACCTGCTACAAGTACTTATTTTAGGAACTGAGGCCAAGTACTTGCTGTGCAACAATTGCTCATCTTGCAGCTCGGCTTGGTAAGATGGTATCGTTTGAACATAAATAGACTTTTTGCCCATAAGCACTCTTCAGTGTTTATAAGTGTGAAACTGTTATTATTATCGTCCTTACAAAGGCAGGCCTCCAAGGGGCTGTTGGAGAACCGAAATACCTTCTTTAGCTGTTCACTGCAGCCTCTACAGAACGTAAGACACAGAGAGGAGGAGAAATGAGCATTAAAGAGATTCCTGGATGCAATGGACCCGTATCTCTAAAACTAATGTGCTGCTTTCCTAGGTTTCAGACTGTCTGTCGAGCTCTAGTCTGTGCACAGAGAAACACATAACCAACGTCTTAAAGTCAATTAAGTTGCTTTGACTGATGCTCAAGCAAAGTGTAGCTTGCTGGACCAAGCTGAAGTGCTCAGCACTGTTCAGTCTGCAAATCTAAAGATTACATAACTGCAAATATTTAGAAGATGCTGGCAGGCAAATCCAGAGGGCATTCTCTCAACTGAACTTTCTCCTCTATCTAAGTACACACAGATAGAGAGCTTTTTGGTTGGATCAAGTGAAAGCATGTTAATGTGCTCCACTCGATGGCAGGGATTATCCTTTAGAAGGAGAGACGGCTGGCATCCATCTGTTTCCTGCAGCAGGTATCTGCATATTATCTGCCCTGACAGGTCACATCCAATCCTGGAAATTGCATGCTTTATGAAAATTACAGGAGTCATGCAAGTTCAGGATTAAGACTGTAACACTCATTTTCTCTGTAGTAATCCCTGTAAAACTTTACCTTGATGAGTAGTGGCTTTTTGAGGTGTGGCTCAACCAGACAGTCGTGTGTCCATGAAACATCTTTTAAAATTCCGTTTCCAAGCCTCAGCCTTTGCTTCAATGGCTTTAACTGAGAATTTAGGCAATGACAACGTTACCATTTTTTCCTGTGATACTGGTTATTACTTCTACTGGTATGTTTTGCTGGAATATCCACAGCACAGAGGATGCCAACCACCAGCTGAATTTACATCTCCAGATCTGAAATTCATTTACATATTTACATATGCATGCGTGTGCCTGCACGCTTGTCTCACACACATGGGCAGGATTTTATCCCTTTAACATCTGCTTTTCTATACCCACCGATTCTGCGTGGTACCTGAAGCCCTCACAGCTACTGCTACACTGGGGCACTCAACACCGCTGACAGGTGAGGAGAAGCTACCCAAACTTTGCCGGAGAGAAAACTAAATTGTAGGGGCTGAGGCCTAAGGTCTCTCCTTTTGCAGAATACAGGATTTCCAGATGGATTAAGCACATGCATTTCCTTCTTCTGTAGCTTTCGTGTTTCTCATTCAGCTTAGATACTCTTTCAGTAAAGCTCTGTGATGGCATAAGTGTTTATCGTGTTATTTATATATTATTTTTATTAAATACATGAGCCATACAGTTCAAACTACCAGCTTCCCTTCCGCCCCCTGAACGTTAATGCTGTCAGGACTGAAGTCCACCCCCAGCAGCAGGCTGTAATAAGGAAACCCAGCATTGCAGCTTTCAGCACCATCAGCAGGGAGTTGTGGTGGGCTGGGGTTGCTGGATTGCACATCTCACCAATGCAGACTGCAAAAAAGAAGTGAAAAAAGTAATTAAGTCACTCAGCAGCACGCTCCACTCCTCTCATCACTTCCCTTCCTTGCCCTCGGTTGCCTCCCTTCCGGCCCCGCTGTTTTTTTGCCGATATTTCGAGAGACAAGCGGGCTGCCTCACATCAACCATCAGCACATCGGGGCCACGCGCGCGCAGCTGGATCTCAGCCGTGATCGTTGTGCCCACAGCATGACTTCGCACGTGGGGCAGCCGCTCTCAGCATCGCCTATTGCCCCAAGGCGTCACCACGACCGGTTGTCACCCGCCACCATTTCGTGACGCCTCCGCCACCAACTGCCCCGACGCGGCGGTGCGTACGGTGAAGCAAGCGATCCGTCTCAACCCTGTTTTTCGGCAGCCCCAAGCCGTCAGGCCTCGGTGGTGCCTGTGGGTTGTGGCGGAAAAGGGAGGAGTTGTTGTGGTGGTTTCACCCAGCTAAACAGGCGACCTCCACCACAACCGCTCGCTCACTCCCCCTCCTCAAAGAAACAGGGGGAGAAAATATGATGGACCAGGGCTTAAGGGTTGAGATAAGGACAAGCAAGTTACTCACTAATTATCGTCACGGGCAAAACAGACTCAACATAGGGAGATTAGTATAATTTATTACTATAACTAGCGAACTAGAGCAGTGAGAAACTAAAAGCAAACTAAAAACACCTTCCCCCCATCCACCCTCTTCTACCTCCTCCCCCAGAGCGGCACAGGGGAACGGGGAATGGGGGTTGTGGTCAGCCCATATCGCTGCGTCTCTGCCGCTCCTTCATGGTTGCTCTCTGCCCCTGCTCCAACGTGGGGTCCCTCCCACGGGATGCCGTCCTTCCCGAACGGGTCCTGCGTGGGCTTCCCACAGGCTGCAGCTCTTCAAGAGCTGCTCCAATATGGGTCCGTACCACGGGGTCCATCCTTCAGGAGCAAACTGCTCCAGCATGGGTCCCCCACGGGTGGCAGCTCCCACCGGATCACCTGCTCCTGCGTGGGCTCCTCTCCACGGGCTACAGGTCCGGCCCGGAGCCTGCTCCTGCGGGGGCTCTCCATGGGCTGCAGCCTCCTTCAGGCCAGATCCACCTGCTCCACCGTGGTCTCCTCCACGGGCTGCAGCGTGGAGATCTGCTCCGCCGTGGTACCCCACGGGCTGCAGGGGGACAGCCTGCTCCACCATGGGCCTCACCATGGGCCGCAGGGGAACTTCTGCTCCGGCGCCTGGAGCACCTCCTGCCTCCTTCTTCACTGACCTTGGTGTCTGCAGGGCTGTTCCTCACTCCTCTCACTCCCAGCTGCTGTTGCGCAGCAGTTTTTTTTCCCTTCTTAAATCTGCTCTCACAGAGGCGCAAACAACTTCGCTCATTGGTTCAGGTCTGGCCAGCGGTGCGTCCCTTTTGGAGCTGGCTGGAGCTGGCTCTTACCTGACATGGGGCAGCTTCTGGAATCTTCTCACAGAAGCCACCCCTGTGGCCCCCCTGCTACCAAACCATTACCACATAAACCCAATACAGTTGTGCAGCCACGGGTTGGGTTGGGGCCGGGGGGCAGCTGAGGCGGAGAAGGGGGAAGCGGCAAGCGAAGTGCAGCCAAGGTGCTCCCTGACTCAGGGGCATCCTGCTGCCGGCCCCCGGCCCGCACCGCGGAGCTGCGCGCCGTAGGAGCTTTCGCCCAGAGGTGTTTGTATGGGAACGTAACAGGGAAGCGTGAACTTTTGCCATTTTGACCCCTTCATCCTGGCTGACTCACGGATGAGATGGGGCAGATACATCCCTCCAGGACTCTGGGATTTCCTGCCCAGTCTGATCGCATCGAGATATCACAGCCACTGGGCAGACCCTACAAGGAGTGGAGTTTTAGCTTCAGTTGTGGCTTTTGTGCGGCATTCGTTGCTCTGATGCCTGCGATGAGGAAAACCAAATGCGTGTTTTGCACAAGATGTTTGTTTTGATGTTGAGGTCTGTGGGTCTGTGTTACACAGCGTAACCAGTTTTCTTGGAAATACAAGGGTAAGGCTATTCTGTTAATGTAAGGAGTAAAAAAGACATAAGTATTTTTTTGGTGTGTTTTTTTTTTCCTTAAATATGTATATATTTCTTAGAGTGAAGAAGCTTAAGCACAGGATGTTATGCTAAAACTGGTGCCGTATGTGACATCAATCAGGTTTTGGATGATCGTACCTTTGGATGCACTCATCTAAACAAGCTTTGCCCAAAGACTGTCACTGACAAGCAGATATTTGGGATTATGACAGCAAATCCTACCCAGTTGCTGAAAATTGACCCCACAACACATAGAACATAACATCTATCATGTTATGGTAGATGCACAGCATAGCTCTTCAGAAAGAGCAGCATTCATTGTATTCAACTAATAACACGCATCACTTTCCTGGGTACGACCCTGGCTTGGCAATGTGGATATGCGGTTCAAGTGTAGAGGAAAAAAGGGCATTGTGTGTCTGTGAGCTCCTGTAAGGAGCAAATTTGTGGGGAAGAAATGGCCAGGTGGCTCTCTCTTCCCTCTTTCCCACATATGCTTCAGGCTGGCCTTCCCTCGGTAGACCAAGGGGAGCAAGGGCTGAAGTGTGCCTTCCCGAAGTGCAGCTCTTCCTCCTCCTTGGGGTGTTTTTAGGGGAAGGGTGCAGAACTCCAGCCCTTGCCGCTGTCTCCATGCTAGAGAAGCTCTCCAGCTCTGAGAAACCACCCCCTGTCCCTATGTCCCTCAAAATTCCCACTGAAATGCTGGAATTCAGCAATGGGTGTGCATCATAGCTCCACTTTGTAGCTGTAATTCTGTCTGCATTTTTTCTTCACTGATCATTAGTTTGTCAAAGTCAAAACAATGCTAAATTAGAAAATACACTCAGCGCAGGGGCTGCCAGCTTCCTTTAGCCTTATTTTGTTTACTTGTCATTTGTCTGCAGCCACTTCCTGGCTTTGGAAAATAGTGTTGTCTATGACTTGTAAATAAAATTAGGTCAAATAATAGAAACTGTTAATGGCAGCATAATCATTTTATGGCAAGCAATTACGAAGATGTAAATGGAATATTAAAACTTTAGGATGTGTACCAATGATACAGCATGAGTTTCACAGGAAAGGACGTACCCAGAAATCTGAAGCAGCAAAGCACAGAGCACAGTTAAATGGAAAATGAATCTGTTCATGTATAGATGCCCAAGAATCTAATATAATCTTCCATTAGACCTTTTTAAAATCACATCCTTCATGCCTATTTTCTAGCAGAGAGAGCTCTTTAAATCAATAGCAAATTGGCTAAGTGACAAACTTGATCAAAGACTCATTATGCATGAAAATTTCATTTCACTGACTAGGGATTTGCGAGGGGGAATGTTTCATGGCTCCCCGTGTATCCTTTGTGCTTCTAAGGCAGTAGAAAGGGAATAGCAAATGTTGAAATCCCCATGGCGGGCGTGAGGGAGCAGAGGATGCCACCCCCGGCACGTTGGTGTCCAGGAGGACAGTGGCAGCCCCTCTGACTCCAGCGCCGTCCTCACTGCGGAGCCCACAGCAGGGCTGGGGTGGGGGTTTAGGGATGGGGAAGAGATGTGCTAGCTATGCTAAACTGACAGCCCGTTTTATATGGAGCTGGTGCTAGCTGGTCCACACACCAGCCACCTCTAAGCTTCTCCAGCCCGCATCGAGGCCACTGACGGTCACAGCTGAACAATCCCAAAAAAACACAGGTCTTAAGAGAATATGCAGCCACGATCCTACAGGGGGAAGGAAGCAAGGCAACATATGGATGCCACCAGCTTCTCTGTATCAATGCAAAGCACGCAATGCTTTGGCTAGTGCTGACTGTAGGGAAGAGCTACCTTCCCCAGCAAGTCCGTAGAGGCTTGGAGAGATTCCTCCATGAGCCATGGTGAATCAGAAAATCTGGCCCAGTGCCTAAAAACACTTTTAAACTTGTGTCTCCTTATCTCTCCTAGAGAACTGGAATACTCTTTACTGCCTCCCAAGGATTATACAAAAATAAATCTTCTCAGATCTGCAGAATGCTTTGCTGACACTAATTGTGTTATAAGAAAGAAACAGGTTTATTTTTAATGGAACAGGACACTCATTTCTAAAGAACATTTTTGAAGGTCTGTTACCAAGATGAAAAAAGCATCCAATTTTAATAAGAGGAGCAATGTGACCTCTGCATATTTCCCATTGCTTTAGCAAGGCCAGATCCTTCTCACTTTACCTCAGCTCGCACTGATCTCCGCAAGGGCTCCACGCACAGAAGGCTTTGCCGGCACTGAAGCCTACAAAGAGGACACCAGTTCAGCTGCTTGGAATCAAGCAGATGCTGCTGCAAAACCTCTGGAAATTATGGACCTTCTCCCTGCACGTTCGTCCACCATCACCGTGATACCGCCTGAAGTCCTCTGTCAGATTCCTCCTGCTTCTGTTCCCCTCCCTCAGGCTCCATCCCACACTCTCTTGCTGCGGGCAGATGCGTCAGGCTTGCTATACGCATTTCCCCCTTAGGACCTAGATACCAAGCTTAAGAACGTGCTGCATCAGATCTTTCATTGCCCTTCTGCCCTTACTTGACATAAAGGAGGGGTTTTGCCTTTCATCCTTGCACCCACAGAGCGTGCCAGGGGGGTTCTGAGGAGCGCAGGGGTGTTGGTGCCCAGCTCTCACTGACTTCACACCGCGTGAGGCACATCCCCTGCTCCGTGTCACTGTGCTGTGAGCTCTTGCGTGTGCAATCTGAACACTTGCTTTCTGCTAGCGATACTGCCAAAGAAAAATAAAAATTAGTGCTGGATCGTCGGGGAAAGCAAGCGAAAGGTGGCGTGGAACACGTTCGTTTTCAAAAGGTGAGTTCTTGTGGGGTGTCCCCTCTCCTGCAATTTGCAGGTCCGCTGGAACTAGGTAGCTCTAATATCTGATAGAGGGAAATGATTTAAACACACATTTAGTGGAGAAACACGATAGCTAGATTTCTAAAATTTCAACCTGGCCACTGCAAAGACAATACTCATATGAAAAAAAAAAAAAGAAAAAGGAAAAAAGGTGCTTCTCGCCACAGCTTTATCTAACGCGATCTCTGGATAGCATTCATGAAAGAGAAGAAACCTTTAGAAAGCAGAGCAGACCCTTTCTGTAGCACCACCCAGTGGCTGAGCCTCTGTAGAAAAATTTGTGCAAAACAGAAGTATACAGCAGTGCTTCACAGCAATATTTTTCAACTTCTTTGTAGCATTTTTAGTAGTAAATATGATTTTCGGCATGCAAAGCTGGATGCGAATTGGGACTAGCATGACTGAAGCCAGACAGAGTGTGGGTGAAGACGGTATTAGGCATGCTGCACTCAAAGCTGTCAGAAGGAGATTGACAAGACCTGAGTGCTTTGTTGTTACTGTGGGCGAGCGGATGTCTCAAGCTGTGAATCAGGACCTTGCTGCGTTACAGTACAGGAGCAAAGCCCTTGCATCTACAGTCAGTAGACTTTAGAAAGGCGTACTGTGTAATACGCCTCTCAGCTGTCACGTCCCCCTTTAATCGCTGCATTCATCATTTGCAGATATCCTTAGGTCTTGGCCAGTGACCCCTGCTTGCTTCCTAGCCAGAAGGGAGGCACCGGGGCTTGTGTTCACCCAGCGAGCGCTGGCCTCTCACAGTGCCGCAGCAGTGTTAGCTCCGCTGTTCCGCCAGGACCAAAGGTGTCCCTGCCCTGCACAGGGGCTGCTCAGGTGGAAAGAGCCCCAGGAGGAGTACAAGGCCACCTTCTGTACCAGCTGTTATTCCTGTAATTAATAAAGCAGGTGCTCGATGGCCGTTCTGCTGGCCTGCCTGCAAACCTGTAACACAGGCAGAGATGCCGGAGGTGCCGTGGTTTGGAAACGCAGCAGAAGACCCAGGATTCCTGAAGACAGAGGGATGCTGTCAAAAATACATTTTTTAGCATGACAGGTAAAGATCAAAACGGCCTTTTCAGTCTGAGGTGAAGCTTTACAGAGTCACATTTCAAGAGCAGCAGCTGCCAGCAGTCTGCTTGTCGGACCCATCCTCCAGCGTTGCAAGATACTGCAGAAGTCTAATGGGAATATTTCTATTTGAAACTCCGAGAAACAGCAGCATTCCAGTACCCATCACAAGCAAGCTTGGGAGAGCTAAATGGGATTTTCAGAGGAGGAGATTATGCACGGCACAGCGTTTGATGGGAGCAGCGCTGCTGAAAAGAAAGCTACATTGAGCCTGAGGGAAAGAAGATAAATTGAGTCAAAACACACGGTAGTGTCTAATTTCCAAGGGATTATTATAATCAATAAAAACTGTGTGTGTATGTGTACACGTGTGTCTATGGTATAGCAAACAGCAGAGCATATATATGAATATATATATAAACAATATCTACATGTATGCATGCATGTAGACATGCAAGATCATATTGCTTAAATGGCCGTACAGGAAATCCTGTCAATATTAAACATCCTTCTATGTTCGTCTTGATGTTTGAGGGTCTGCAAACAATCCCAAAGCTGAAGATGACAAGGAGTTGAAATATTGCTCACTGATAGCTCCAAAATGTAATCACGATGGAGCATGTCACTGTGCTCAAGCCGACGTCAAGCCGCCTGTTTTAATACAACGCTGTGCACCCTGTCATAGCCCTGGCCACCTGTGTGCGTGCTATATTTAAAATGGAAAAAGGCCTCCAGGGGGAATGAACCAAATTCACCATAGGTACAAACGGGCATGGTGCCTTTGAGGTCTGCAGAATGTATTTGCTTACACCAGCGATGGATTTCATCCAGCAACCTTTGTTCTCTATGAGGCGTCCTTTCTCTTTGTTCTTATGCCAGTGTGACTCCACTCACTTTGGTAGAAATAATACTAACTTATGCCACAAGAAGTCACGGGAAAATTTTATCTTTCCTTTTAAGCACAGATGCCAGATAACAACATCCATAGCCAGTTTCCTTTCCTACTTTACTCTGCTTTTTTTTTTTTTTTTTTCCTGCAGGTGCTGTCCCTCTGATTTTGCTACATTTATTTCAGATTTACTCAGTCTCAATGAGAAGGCAGCCAGGCCTGTCTGTGCCCTCATCCAACATCCACTCTATAGGGGGGATGTTTTCCCCCAGTGCTTATCCCGTTGCTGGTGCTGAGGATTGCCCTGTTCCCTACACAGGCATTTCCCTCCCACTGCTGTCTCAGCCACCACCATTCTGGCTGGGAATGGCAGCATCCATCAGTAGTTCATTGATGCATTGAGTCTCCAAAGACTGGAGACAGAGGGGTCATGCTCCATGTACATAAGGCATCCCTTCTCTTCCTTGCAGTTTGGTTGGATGGCCTGATTTTGCCTGGAGAAATAGCTTGCAGTTGATTACACAGGCCACATCGATAAAACTAGGTAGGCAATGAGAGTGTGCAAATAGCAGGCAGCATTGTGGAGCATGAGAGCCAACCAAAGAGCTGAATATTTAGCAGTCCGGACAGCAGACCAGAATGAAGAGAACCTTAACTCTCCTGTGATGCAGTTAGCAAAGAGAAGCACACACCAGCTTGGCCTCACTGGACCTAAGCTTGTACTGAATTCCACAAAAAGCAGTTTTCCATTTCCCTAAGTTTTGTGTTCCTGAAAATCAGTACCAGAACAGGTAAACTGATTTGAACCATTGGCTTTACACAGGCTACTAAAAAGAGGCCAAGGCAGAAGAGGGTACATAAGCATCACACCCAGGGTGTGGTAGGAACGGTTCAGGTCCCAGCTGCCTTCCTTGGATGCCTGTCCCCTTACCGGCTGTTGCCATTTCCCCCGACGGCTCTAGCATTGCCCTCTTGTTGGTTGAAAGATGGGTCCCTAAGGAGCCTAATTTAAAGATGCCCATGCCAAAGTGCAGGGCCTGACCCTGGCAGCTGTGCCTGGGCCGGCACTGATTCATCACGCTGCTCCACCTAGCAGTCCAAGGGCAGAGCCAGAGGACAGGGGGATGCAGAGGCATTTGAGGCTCCTCAATAGCTCGTTCATAGATACCAGGCGTCCCGCCTCCTCCTCATGCTTGGGTGCATCCCACCCCTGTTGTATAGAAAATCCACTTCTGCAGAGATCTGAGCTGCTGGGCCTGGACAAAGACCAACATCACATCTGCAGCTGCCCAGGAAGAGGCTTTTCCTGCTGGGGGTCACTATCGGGGACCTCTGATGGGGAGCTGCTGTCCCGTCACTTCCACTTACAGGTTTGGACAGATGCATCTGCACATAACACTCCCCTGACAGAAATGACTCAGGCCACTCTTTAGCTGACGTGGGCTGTCATGACTCCGCCGATCCAGTGTAGCTCCAGCTTCTATGCTCAAGTACCCAGAGAGAACCTGGAACAGCACTGTGAGCTTCGGAGGGGATGCTTTGGATTTGCACGGGCATAAGGTGGCACCAAGTGGGCATAAAGGAGCAAAACAAAGGGAGATTTGCATCAAAAAGGAGCAGTGGCTAGCAGCATGGTATAGGCTATATAGTCCCAAGTTTTGAAAGGAAAAAAAACATAAAGCTAATGGAAAACCTGTGTAGCTACTGAATGTTTTATTCCTGAATCGCCTGTGGAACCAACCAGTCCCTTGCCTTATAAAAGCAGATGCAACACATGTTGGAGTGAAGGCTTTTTGCCTTACGTTGAGGGCACTAATGAGAAGTTTATGGCCAGTGAAGCCCAGAGGAGAAAGCAAGATTACAGAGGCAAAGCTCTACCCCAGTAGGTTAGAGAACCTCTGGAGCAGTGCCGTTGACCAAGGAGATTTAAATCTACACCTCAAAAGCCTTGCATACCCAATCATCATTCGTATTAGCACTAAATGGCCTCACGCTGGTAACCTGACCCATTCAGCTGGTGGCTGCTCCTGCTCACTGCATCCAACTTGTTCCTCTACAGCGATGCTGAGGATGACTGGTCTTACCCGATTTTCCCTAGGTTCCCTTCTTTACTCCAATGTGTTCCGTGTGTCTTGTCTTTGGGCACATGTACTAAACTGCAGTTCCCCAAGACAGCCAAAGACAAGTTGCCTCCGAGGGCCTGGTGCTGTGCGCGTTACTCAGACAGCACGGTACAGAGCTGAAGGCGGGGGACAGTGATGACTGGGTCCCACTCCAGTTGCGGTGAGGTTGGCCGGCCTCACTCTTCCTTGCTGCCTTTGAAGAAGCCTCAGCACAAAGCTGAAGTCTAAAGCTTGCATGAAGCATGGCGCAGCGCTCCTCCCGCGGGACTGAGAGCTGCTTGCTGCTGTTGCAGTAGCTGAGTTGGAGGCTGGCGAGTAACCCCCAGGAACAGCTCCCATTATCCTATATCAGGAAACAGGAAAGTTTTGGGCACTGTCAGAAGATATTATCTGAGTGTTGGAGATCTGTCCAAACCTGTATGGGCAAATCAGCTAGAAAGATAACTGCAATATATCCCTGTATTTGTGACGATGTGTAAATGCTTCTAATTTTACTACATTTATAAAAAGCGATCAATGGTCTTCTTCAGAGAGCCACACACGCTTTAGCAAACCTTGTGTGAATTACCCATGCAAGATCTTCATGTGCCACAGAAGGTCTGGTTAAGAGCAGCCTGCCTCCCTATGCACTGTGAGGGCAGCAGATGGGAAATTCTGCTTGGTTTGAGAATGTTAGAGGATTTAGGGCAGCAAGAAGCAGTTGGTCAGCATGTCAGTTAGCCCAGAAATGGGCACTAGCAGAACTGTTCTACACAACTTCTTAAGTAATGCACGTTCTTGATGGATTATGGGATTGTTTTAACTTTAAAGTACATTTGCACTGCCAGAGTGATGAGAAGGGTCTTTCATGCCTCCACAAATGAAGGGGACCTCAGCATGACATCCCATCCTAAGGACGCTGTGCTCTTCTTTTGCCCTCTGCTGCCATACCAGTGCACAAGAGCAAATAGGCACCGCTGCAGCTCTGCATCCACTGCGCCCAAATGCTCTGGGAAGGTCTCCCGCGCAGCTGCTTACTCACATTTTTGACTTTTAGCATCTTTAGGTCATCATAACAAAGCGCCGGTTTCCTCTTGCTAGCAGGTATGCAAGAGATAACAAGCCTACTTTAACAACCCACTCGATAACAGTGAATTGAGTCGAACTGCCTTGAACTACAGTGTTTGTCTGCAGCAAATACTCCCAAGGGAAGGAGCGGGAGGAGGCAGGGAAAGAACAGACAGACCCTACACTTCCCTACTAGTGCCTAATACAACAACATAAGTTTCTCCACAACTTCAGGACTCAAATTAAAGAAATAGCTGTTTTAAATAAACTTATTGGTGGAAGCTGCATAGAGATCTGCCAACTCACCCAAACTTTTTCCTTGATGACTGCAAAGTTGACTCAAAAACACAGCCAGCAAGAGGTTTGCTTATCAGAAATGTGCGTATAACTGACATCAAAATGCACAAAAAGAATTTCAGCCACACTTTAAATGTTGCTGTTATTTCTGAAGACAGGTTAACTGCTGGTCTTGAATCTCTCACTGCACTTATGGGCTTTCCCCAGCGGGGATTTTCCTTTGCTGCAAGGACTGGCTCTGCCTTACTTTGCTGGAAACAATGTGGAAGAAGGATTTCTTCTGCAGTAAAAGCATTTCGGCAGGCACACTGGGGAGGAATGCCTGGGACTTAAATATAGGGAAACACATAAGTGGCAGGCTGGAGCAAAGGGAGATGTAACAAGGCAACCTCAAAAAAAGGGGGGGGGGGAGCTAATTACAAACATCTGTGTAAAGTGTAAGGCAAGAAAAAGAAAACAGGGAAAGAATGGCAAGGCTCCCGTGGCAGTGACCGGTGGCGAGCTGTCATGCCTGAAGCCATAGGCTGTGTCCCACAGCATTTCTTGCTCGCTGGAAGCTGTTTTTCAAGTCAAGGAGCAAGACTTCTCCAACATAAATGAAAAATTCCAGTCAGCAGAGGGTAACTGAAGCACTCTTAAAACAAAAGTATCGTTGAGAAGGGACTAATAAATCATCTAATGACGAGACTTTCTCATTTGCAGTGGGGAGCTCCTCTTTGCAGTCAGGTCCGGGTGTCAAGCCCACCCCTGCGGTACTAGCAAAGCACAGCAGCATGTGTTTGACTTTACCTGGTACAAACTTCAGAGGGGTGCAAGCCCTGTAAATTGGGGCTGGGGGTTCGAGCTGTGCTGGGGCAGAGCCAGCTGTCAGCCTGAGCCCTCGTCACCTGGATTAACCGAAGGTAAATGGCTGCTTCTGCTTTCTGCAGGCTGGAGGGGAGGGGAGGAAAGGAGGCAGAGGGAGTGCGGGCTCCTCTGCCAACACATGTACTGGAGCCCACTCCTGAGTACAGGCTTTTGTCCAAACAATTTAGGTATGAAGGAAGTTTGGCCTCAAACATGGGTTTGCTGCTCCTCAAATGTCCTTCCCTTTCTCAAGCAATGGTGTCGGGGTTGCCTGGATCCACTGATGAACGAGGCGATGTGCGTTTGCTTTTGGGTTTCTTGATTCCCTTCTGCAGGAGTCAAGTGCAGATCACCAGCCTCAGCCATCATCATGAGACAAATCTGCCTCCAAATCTGGTCCAGGAACAGTGAAATTGGGGCTGCATTAGCCACCCGGCCGCTTCTAACAGCTTAGGAAAAAGTGCAAACGCTGAATTCACGCACCAGAGTGCCTCTTCTCTCAGCCCACTTCTCGTTTGCCAACGCAAGAAAGAACACCTAGTCCTCTGCCTGGGCTGTGCGGTGGAGGCTGCAAGCACTTGGATGTATTTCATCGCTCCTCAAGAGCAGGATAACTTCTTGTTACAGTGACATGAGAGAACTTGAAAAGAACAACAAGCAGCACTCCACAACCACTTTTCAATAGATGTGCTTCTTTTTGTAGTTCAAGTACTTTCACAAACAGAGATTAAGTTCTGTGCAACCATTTGAAACAGCAGGTCTGTTACTGAATTAATTTTATAGGTAAAGCAGTACATTATACCTATTGTAATGAATACTAAATAGCAAACCTAAGGAAAAGCTTTGTGTAGGCAAGCAAAGGCAAATTAGGATCTGAACAAAGGCTAATGCAGTAGGACTCTTGGATAGACGAAGCCTTTTCTCCAGCAGTTGGAGACTTGGGGACAGACCTCCATGTCCACAAGAGCTGTATTGCCCCACCGTGTTCAGCAGGGAGTCAGCATGCGTAGTGCAGGGCCCAGAACCCCAAGACATTACCACGAGACTCTTCCAAAAGTATTTGCAGAGCTTCTACGACAACAGCAAGATTACTTGCGAGTAGTGGTCCCCTAAACTGGGTGAACAAATGAGTGAAATCTAAACGCAAACCCCCAGGTAATCCTCGGTGACTTCTGTGGACTTTGGTGAAAATGCAGTGATTCCTGAAAGTTCAAGCACGTGATTTCTTTCTTGCATTATGCAGTTGCCAACATTTCTGGAGCACTTCATTTCAGTGCTTAAAGTCCTTGATCCTCTTACATGACCTGAACCAAAAAGTATTTTTGAGGGTTATATTTAACAAATAATACTGGAGTTCCACTGCCTACTGCCAACTGCATTTAGAGGTATGCCCTGTCCATACTGAGAGATTGGACAGAAGAAATAGAAGAATCTTTGCCCTGGAAAAATTTATAAACTAATAAAGTTCCCCAAACACTGGAAAATGCATAGTGGGACTGGAGGCTGGAAAGCAGGAGGTACCCATTCTATTTGGTCCTTGCAAATTTTGCTTTGTGACTGAACTCTTCACCTTCCTCTATCCGATTCCCACGTGCAACTCCTTCAGTGACTCTGGAAATCAACAGAGAAGGATCCGTCAGTGTCTGTGGGCCTTGGATCATACCCCATGAGAGGTGAGATCCCACAAAGGGAGGGAAGGGAGGCTGTGATAAGATGCTCTGAAGGTTTTAAGAGGTCCTACCCCTGACTTGACCAGAGGAGGCTCTCCTGAACCCAAAGGAGGCTGTGAGCAGTCCTCCTGCTGTCTCCACAGCTGCTGTGGCTGTAAACACCAAATAGCTGAGGGAGGAGGAGGTGCAGGGCTTTCTCCAGCCCTGCCACCCACCTGCAGTCACTGGGAGGCTGGGACATTCTTCTGGGATGTTGTAATGCAGTTTGATCACCGAATGCATTCAAGTACAGAGGAATTTTTCATGGGTCTAAGATGTTATTATCACCTCAGTTAGTTATCTGTAAGGATTCAGACTCCGGCAAACGTTAGTTGTTCTTCCATCGAGCTTATGTTCACAAAAGCTTAGTAGGGCTATTTTTAGCCATACAGATATCTCCTTCCTGAATGGAAAAGCTGTTCTTTCTCTTGCACGTCTTGTTTTTAAACGTTAAGCACATTAGACAGAACTGAGTTTCTTTTCTCTCTGTTAGAAACTATCTCAAGAATGCACAATACTTAATGAAATGGCAAAAAACAATACCATCTTCAGACCTGAATATATGATGTTAGAAATCTGGTATGGGGATGAGACAAAGATGATCACAGCAGGGTGCTTGAAGTCCACATTTAATCCTACAAAATATGCCATTGGGAGATCCGTTTGGTGCCCAGAGCATTCCAGCAGACAGGTGCACAAGCAAGCCTTCTCATCCAGTGCCTGCTAGAAGAGGGCTCGACCCTCTGGGCGATGGGGCTGCGCACGCTGGCGTGGGAGTAACAATAGCTCCATTCACTCGGGCACTACCTGCGGATCAGTCAATGTCCTTTTTGTTCCTAGCCCTGAGGGCTGCGATGGGATCTCTGAACACATCAGCTGAACGGTGCCAGTGTAGCGTGCTCTGCCCACAGCTCCAGGCAGCTGGACACAACAGCGTGGAGAAGGCTGACCCTCAGGGAGGTGTTTACTCTGGAGCTTAATGATGATCATTGGGCTGTCTGTACTGTTAATGTTTGCAATCTTTTGAACAGAAATAGCTAGAAAGAACGCCCTGAGGCCTAGTCTTCTTCCCCAAGACCGTAAACCATATTTGACTAAACCATAAACCGTACAAGCCTGTATTCTCCACTTCATAATGTTCTTATGCTGATGTGTCCAGACCTGGAGAAGCAGACTTCAAAAAGGAAATGCTCTCTCAGTATGGGAAGATCTGCTAGCTATTTGGTAAGCTGCTCTGATACACTCGAAGGAGAGGAGAGGATTTTTGTAGTTTTAGGTACTGGAAATCATTGCTGGGTATATTACACATTTTCTGTGTGGCTTTGGGCAAAGTGCTTTGGCCTTGATTTTGTACCAGGAAAGGAAATGGAAGTGTAGCTATTGACTTCAGGGGGATCTGGATCAGGACCCTTGCCTCGCCATAACTTCTAAGTTTCCCATCAGTACGTAGGAAATGTAAAGGAGCGGGTTGGAAATCTTCCTTTAAGACCTCACTCTTTTCCATTTACAGACCTCGAGCAGTGTGCAGAGGTCATCCAGGCAAGGCTCCAGGAGCTGTGCGGCTCTCATGCAGGCTGCTGCCCTTCCCGGGGCTCTGGCTCCTTGGCAGACCGCTTGCAGGCTGGGTCCTCCCTTTTGCAGTTTTGGGTTTCCAGGGCTGGGAAACAGTTGGCAGGCATTTTTTTTTTTTTTGGCCTGAGTGACACCAAAATGTGAAATACCCAAACATGTTCTGGGAACTGCAGTGTTTCCTTTTCACCTGCCACTAACAACTATGTCAACTCATTTGTTTAGATAATGTCTCTTGCAGTGCTCTCTGTAAATGTGTGGCTCTGCGGTGGCTGACATTTGAAGTGCTAAACTGGCTTGCAGCTTCAAATTGTTACTGTAAAGCAAGTAATATTTAAACATCATATTCTGCATCCACCGGCACACATATATTTATGGGAAGTTTGGTCAAAAGTGAGAAAGGAGAAAAAAAAAAATCAGAACTTTATTTGAAAGCCAGAGCGCTAAAAAAAATTTGAAAGAAAGTTTCAAGGTAACCTTGATTCTTTCTGTGCTTGTTATGTTTTCCATCCTTACTCCTAACTGTAGGACTCCATCCCAACCCCAACCCAAGCAGTATTGACAGAAAAGGACTATCCACAGGAATCTGACATATTTACATGTAGAGAGCGCCAAGGGAAAATCTTTCTTAGTGGAACAAAGCCGGCCTTATTTGAACTAGCTTCTTCCTCTACAACTGTGGATGGACACCAGGGTGGGGCGCAGGAGTTAACTGGGTAATAAATATTTCATGTAAACTAATTTCTTCTTAACAGGATATGTAGTAAAAAGAAATTGCTTTTAGATGCACTATTTGCAGATCTGTATCAGCCAAAGGAACAGCTGCTCCATATGCTTTAATATGAAAAAAGCAGAGTTCAGGGATCTCTTTGTCTTAGGTCTAGCAGGCTAAAACCATGATGCTGCATTAACTCCAAATACCTCTATGTTTTAGCATTTGCATTATAAGTGCAGGAATCATCAAACCCTGCTCTTATAAACAGATTCCTGAGTTCCCTTTCTCAGTGTGTGAGCAAGCTTTGACTGTTGAGAAGATATATTATTTTGGGAGCTTGCAAAATATTTTATACGAAGAGATTCTGGAGAGGTTTTGGCTGTGTGAGCAAACAGAAAATACACATTGTGCTTTTGGTGTGCAAGGCAGAATTGCTCTTTGAGCATCTTTGGTTGCTGTTAGAGCAAAGGGATTGTTTGGAAAAGGAATTGATTTACATGCTCTTCGACCATCTCATACCAGGATTTGGAAATAAATGTTGATAAAATCCTGTGAGTAAATATTCTGACTCTGCATCTCTGATACCTGTGAATACCTGCTCGTGGCTGGCAGTGGATGATGATGGTTAAAATGCATGCAGGAAGGGCAAGGTAGCAGCAATGTAAGGGCACATTGAGGACCAACAGGGATTAGCATCTCACAGTACTAAATATCATATATGGGTAATTAAAAGCAAAACAACTACGTCCTCCTTGTCCCCAAACACCCATAAATGAAACAGTTGATGGCACAACAAACACGTCAGGAAGCAGTTATGAGCAAAATGGAGAAATGTGGCAGAAGAAGTACCAGTTGCTTCTGTAATTAGCCCAGCACCGGCTGAAGCTGCAGTCAGAAACAAGGACAGTGTTCTTCCAGGGGGATGCTGTCGTGTAAGCGGAGCATTGAACAGGGCGAATGAGCTGGCGCCGGTGCAGCGCCGGGCGACGAGAGAGCCGGGGTGCTGGCGGCTGATGGCACCAAGCCGGCAGTGCCAGGCCAGGTCCCTCGTGGGCCCGCGCTGGGGGCAGCGAGGGGCTCAACAGCGTGCAAACGGGCAGACACCCCCTTGTCGTGCCCCCCCCGCCACCGCGATCCAGCAGCGCTGGCGGCACTGCGAGGGGCTGCTTTGCCGCCCGCGCTCCTAGCGCAGCACCTCTCAGACCTTTCGGTGCTTTGAGTTTGGCAGGTGAGCTCTTCGAAGCCAGCGGGGACAGCAAGATGGAGCGCAGGGGAAGAGAAGTGCGCTGGGGGACAGCCCTGTGCTGCTCCCGACGTGCGAAAACCCCGAAAGTCGCGGCCCGGGAAGGTCCATCCAGGCACGCACACGGAGGTGGCACCAGCAGTGCTTTCGTCTGACCTGTCCAGGAAGGGCTGACGGCTTCACAGCTCTCTGTTGCCGTTGCACTGCCCATGCCTTTGGTTTGCTGCCTTTCAGCCTCGCCTCACCCCCTCCACAATAAGCAAATGGGTTCTTCCTTTTTTCGGAACAGCCTTTTACGTATTTAAACGTTGTTTATTATTTGTTTCCTCCCTCTTTTCTCTTCAATCCTCCCTCCACTGATTTCAAGTCTAAATGAGCCCAGCTGTTCAATCTCTTCTCACAAAACATTTTGCTGCTGATCATCGTTATTTTCCTCTTCCAGAGTCTCTCCAGTCCAGCCACACCTTTCCCGAGTGCCCCAAACTGGAGAGAGGATGTCCTTAGTGGTGGTGAGCAGAGTGGAGGGCCCGCATTGCACATTTTTAGGCTATTCCGGTGTTTGTACATCTCAGTAAGCCTTGTTTCCTGTAGTCATTTAACTTTTCTGCAACTTTGTCTACACTACCAGCTGAGTTATGTCAAATAAAATGATGAAAAGATTAAACCACTAATCCATGTTTCAACAAAACCTCTCACATGCGCGCGCGCGCACACACACACACACACACCCCCTACACCACCAGCAATTCCTATACAAGTTATTCCACTTGAGCCAGCAGTCTAATCCCTACTGCGAGAAGTCCCCACAACAGTACCAGAATAACCTCCCCTTGCTGGGGCAGCGATTTGGGCAAGCTCCATCAAGTGTAATCAAGTCCTCAGTGCCCAGGTTTAACGGCTTCTCCATTTATAAGAAGACGAGAGCTGAAAATGAAGACAAACATTAGTGAGCTGACTCGATCGATACCTCAGCAATCAATCGGACAGTTTCAGTTGAAATTTGTTATTGAAGTAGCATTTTATTCATGAACCACTAATAATCTAAAACAACATTGGCAACAGCCTATGAATTGCTTGAGACCTTCTGCACTGCCTTTACTGGAAAGTGTAAAAAGAATGGTAAAGAGCAGCACTAGGACTCGATGTGCTCCGACAGCATTCAGTAGGACATTAGGAAGTGTTTGTGCTGCATGAGGCTTCAAGACAAATATAAAAGCTGCACCTCAGACCTGCCAAGGGATCCTTGCAGCTGCGCCTGCCTCCAGTCACATTCTTATCTATGGAAAACCCTTTAGTGAAATCAGTAATTTCCATAGTTTGCCATAGAATTTAAGTTACTACAAGTGTAACTAGTCTTTTTTCATTTAACCTCCGAGATCCAGATTGACCTGGCCACACTGCTGGCTTTACAGCATCTTTATGCTCCCTCATCATGTGGCTACTACACTTCAAAGCTAGTCCATACTCATGGCCAGCTTCCTGTCAACAGGTTGTGTCGATTCTTTTTTTTAAATAGAAGGGCTTGTGTGCTCACCTCTTTTGTTTAACACATAGGTAGTCTGATAACATTACCTATCTCTACGAATTGGCCTCAGGAACTACCAGAACAAGGTGATGCCCATACTCCCTCACCAACGCTGTAAGCACTACAGGGGAAACAAGATTTGGCTCTCACCATTCCAAAGCTGCTTACATGGCAGGCTTGGGTTCATCTTTGGGGGCAATCAAGATGAAGTCAGCCTTTTCCAAACTTTTAAAAGCCAGGGATCCTTCATGACGATGTCACCAGCTTATGGCCCTTGCAGTCCAATGTTCAAAGCTATCCAAAAGGTGCAGCCACTTTGGAAAGACCATATAGGTCCTTTCTGTTCATTATTTCTGCTCTACGTGCTTTGGGCATTGAGAAAGTCTTATCAATGGCGTTCCTGGCAGTATCTGGCACCGCATTCATTCATTGCTTAAATCATGTATTTCTCACCTCACAACTATCACCTCGGGCTTCTGAGCATTATGGTCAACACCACTGCATTGATCATGCTCAAATCCTATCTTCAAGAGTTCCTCTGTAAGTACAGCAGATAAACTACCTCCGTTACCCAATGAAAGCTGAGAAGGGCTTTGCCCCACCTCAGCACAACGCCCTGGTGCTTCCCCCAGGCCCCTTCCCATACCCACTGGAAGCCTCCTGGGAAACACTACGTTAATTAAGCAGCAATCAAAAAAAAAAAGTGCAAAGAATATTCCAAATGTTTATTATGTATTAAAAATAACACAAATAAGCCATACAGTTCATTTCACAGTAACCTAAACAACATTGTTCAAGAACTCGAGAAGTCAACAAAGAACAGTGCAGTTCAAACGGTGACAAGAGCTATCTTAATGCCGTGGGTCCTTCTTTCTTTGCCAGCAATTCTTTCCTGTTTACAGTGGGAACAACATGAGATACAGGTCGCTATCTTATTTACCTAAGAGAACTCCTTCTCACCTGCGCTGTTCCCACAAACACACCACTTCTGGGAAGTGCTATTTCTAGGAATGATTTTCCTAATGTAGCCGAAGTGCAGGCTGAGGCGGGCACGACATGCACAAGCCTGCGGTGGCCCCTATTTCCAAGGCATCCATGTGCAGACCCCTGTATCAAATCTTTGGATAAAGTTGAAAAGTAAACTTGAAAAGGAGGGATATTAGAGATCCTTTCCAAAAAGATAGAAAACCAAATAAGCTGTGGAAGTGGTTTTTACATGAACACCAACACCTAGAGTATTGTGACACCTTTTCCTCACTCTCAGCCAGCTACTAGAAGGATCCTTCACTATCGTTGCCCCAGGTAGACACCCGGGGACACCAGCGATAAGGAATTGGCCCCAAGTCCTGAGTGTGCAGTAATAGTTCAGGTCACTGTCAGCTGTGTGAAAACTTGGAAATGTATACACCTTAGAAGCAATTCTGCTGATTTCATGCTGATTTCCACCCTTTTGTGTTGTGAAGTGTATTACTAGCATGCTTGCTATACAGGGACACAAGAGCTGCAATTTTAGTCCTCCTTCCTCGTTCAAATTTGTGATCATTTTTACAGAAAATCCTGAATCACAGAGAATTAGGACTTTACGCAAAAAACAGCCTCATCATGTAAACAGCCTAAAAATATGACAAAAAATATTACCGTACTCTCTTGCAATTAACCCCCTCTTTCAGATGTCCCTTCTAAGCACTGATCTGCACCGGCAGCTAAAGATGCTGTAAAGAAACCTATGATCAAACAGTAAATCTCTCCCGCCATGTGGTGGAGCACCTCTCTTACGTCTCACTCTCAAGCAATGCCACTTACCTCAAACCCTTCCTTACTGAGGGTCCAGCTAACACCTGTTAGCTCTGTAGCACAGATTAAGGGCACACAGAAACGTACTGCAGCTCTGCTGGTACGTGGTACTGAGCCCATGGCTGAGCCCTCAGCTGCAGAAACAGGTGAGCTGCTTCAAACCTGGTCCACACCTTAGCAGTGTAGCTGCTGCAGACAGGGTGATAGGTTTGTTCATTTGTTTCTTAAACCAAGTTTATCGGTAAAATCCTCAGTGCATACGGCAGTACACCTCATACCAGAACAGTTCTGGCCTTTTAGTGTGGGATATCTAGTGTCGTAGTGTGAAACACCTTCATACCGTTAAATATGTGCCCATGCTAATACGGCTGTAGTGCCTTTGTTACACCACTACAGTTACAGCGGTACAACTTTACAGAGAAGATGAGCCCTTAAAAACTCAACCCCCAACTAAACTCACGTTTTCTTAAAACAAAATACAAAAAAAAAAAAAAAACAACCCTACACAAAAAGAGAAATAAAGGAAATAAGCAGAACTGTCTCTATTATTAAAGTATTCTTATTCTCTTTGGAGGTATCAAATTGCTTTTAAAAAGAGTAAAAAACTGGGCATACAAAAGCTATTTTCTTTAATCCAATATTTGCACAAGGAGCACGGCTGCCTAAACTTTTTCATGTATTTTTTCTACTTTCACAAACAATCTTTCCAGATCATTCCTCAGGTCATCTATTGAGCTCTTCACAGACTCCAAGTTGTTCTCATTATTTTCAATTTTCACAGAGTAGGAGACTAAACTATCCACTGCAGTTCTGATCATTTTCAAATCCGAATCAACCTGGCTGACAGAAGATCTCAGTTCATCTACAGAGCCTTCCACAGAATTAAATTTTTCAAGATAGCCTTGAGAATGTGCTTGATCCGTCTGAAGATTTCCTTGATCCAACAAAGTACTAATTTGCTTCTGGACATCCTGAAGAGCACCAGAGGATGGCAGGTCACTGATACTTCTTCTCAAGTTCTCTACGTCATTGTACAGCGAGGTCTGTGACTCACCAAGATTTTTCAGAACATCAGAGACTGAAGTTACATCCATATCCGAGATTCCTTGAAGACCACTCATGCTTTGTTCTAGAGTAATAAGCTTATTCTCGTATTCTGCCTCCTTAGAAAGGAAAGATTGCAACTTTTCACCATGCTGAGCAGCAACAGAAGTTAGAGACTCCAAGCTCTCTTCCATGTGTCTCAATCGAGACTCCAGTCCTTCACTGTTCTTCTCAAAAGTTTCTAATGCTTTTCTGAAGAGTTCATTTTCTTCCCATTTGCTGAGCTCGGCTTTAACTTGCAGTAAATCTTCATCAAGTCTTTTAATGTCACCTGGGAGCTGCATAATAGAATCCTCTGCTTTCAGAACTTTCTCCTGCAAAGCTTTTAATGAGAGGTGTTCAGTGTCTGCAGCCTCTTTGAATTTCTCATGTTCCTGTTTGAGGTTGACTAACTCTTTCACTTCAGTATACACATCAGACTCCATGGAGTCTATTGTACTCTTCAAGGTCTCTATGTCCTTTTCTTTGGTTTTCATGGACGCTTGCATCTCATCAAAAGCATCTTTTAGCACCTCTATTTCATGTTTATACACCTCTGTTTTTTCTAGTGAATCAACCTTTGCTTTCATATTGTTGATTTCATCTTGGCTCCTTTGCTGGACTTCAGTGAATACAGCAATGTTATCATTTATAGACTTGGTTAGCTCTGTTAGTCTCTCTTCCACTGTGTTCTCCAGCGATGTGAAGTCTCGTTCCCTTGCATCCTTCACCATGTGAATGCCATCAGACAAGTCTTTCAAAATTTCATTTTGCAGCTTCTGAAGCACTTCACTGATCCGGTTTATTTCACTCTCCCCTTGCTTAACAGCCTTCTCAGTAATCTCCTGCTTCTGCTGAGCAATTTTCATCATGGATTCAAAATCCCCAAATGTGACTTGAAGGGAACGCACCTAAAACACAAATCCAGATGGTTAATACTTACAATTTCATCCTTACCTGTACCCTTATCCTTTGTTTCTAAGATCCTTATGGCCCTCACTACCATGGTAAATGATTACCTTAACCATCACGCCCCCTACCTGAGGTCACCCTATGGCATATAAATACAGGAGGCACAAAAAAAACCAGCATCTAGAGCCTTATAGATCTATAGGTGCATACATACCTTCCACTGAGGATCCTTGGCCTCACTGACCTGCCATAGATTATTCAGGAAATCCGTGGCAGTGAAAATCAACCTCAAGCCTCCAGAGTTTGCACCTGGACTCCAGAGCCATCCTTCCTCTATATGATTCCTTGGGTTGGCTCTATGGGCCACAAGTCCTTACTAAGGCAGGAAAAAAAAACATATCTTGCTCCAACTTCTGAATACGGAACAGCTGGGATTAGACCTTAGCAGGCAATCATACCCTAGACCAATTCCTGAATACGAAAGAAGTTTCAAAGCATATGAGAAAGCGTAACTGGGAAAAACAAGGGGAAAAGGGCAGCTGGGAATGGAAGGGGAATGGAAGTTGCAATCATGACATTTTGCTGTTCCTAGGCATCAGTGTAATTTTGGAGACAGATTTTTCTTGTTAACTAGTTTTTAAGATAAACCATAGAAAGGCTTTACTGTTCGAAATACTTAGTACCTCATTATGCATACACACACACACACATACACACATGCTGTTAGTGAGCAGGTCCACGTGTATGTACACAGGCTTAGAATAAAGCTGTAGCAACTGCCAAGGGGACTGACCGGCTTCTGTCTCAGGTTAATATAGAAAGTTGTTACCACTGGTCTGCTGTGAAGCTTCCCAATTACAAAAAAATATCTTTACTGCTGTTTTAGTGGCAGCAACAGGGAAAAGGGCAAGGGGTGAGTGGCCATCAAGTTAATCTACTCTCATATTTGAAGTTAAGATCCAGGCACACCAACGGGGAAGCACATTACTTAATTTTTGGGCCAAGCACAGTATCGGTCTCAAGACTGTTGAGAAGTCTCTTTGTGCATGTGTGGGTTATATATATATTTTTTTAAGTTTGTAAAGCAATGTAAGCACTCCCACTGGCTGCAACAGGAATCTATCACAAAGAAAATACCTCAAGGCTTTGGCAGGATGGCAAGTGCTGAGTAATGCATGTTGCCTTGCCTCACGCTACTGTCTGTGTCTGAGGGGTATATTAATCAGTCATGCCACATGGGCTGCCATGTTCACTGATTAGATACACAGCTGGAAGGGTGGTTTTATTTTATAAATAGAAGGAAATATACTTTATATATTCTTAGAAATGTACAGAGCTTTTTCTTTTAACTGAGAATGGCTCCAGCACCTCCTAGTCAGCCTCTGAACCTGGAAATTCATCTCAAAACACTTAACAGACTACCTAATAAGCAATTAAGTAATTCATTTGTATTTTTGCAAGACTAAACCCCCGGCCAAATCCTCCTTGGTTTTAAGGGTGAAAGGACTACAGAGTTTGGCCATGAGACTTGCCCTTGCTCCAAAGGATCCCCAAAGTTTGAAGAATACTCATAAAGATGTTTTCCTTTACCCCATGCTTCTGTAAAAAGCTTTGCAATGACTTTACATTCCCTATACTTGTATTCTCTAGCACAAGACATGAACTAAAGAGGGGGAAAAAAGCAGGTAATACGGCCATACATATTGCAGCAGGACAACAGCCATTGCTCTGACTCACCAACCTCACTTCCATCACATTTTAGCTGTCATGCATTCTGATTTTTTCCACAGAGCATTTTCTGTATCACTACAAATGGACTACAGAAATCTAGAAGGAGAGCACTTCAAAGTTCTCCTTCCTGTCTTATGACAGAATTTATTTTCTTTGACATATCCGAACCACCAAATTCATACCTGCAATTAACCATCTTCAAATGTCAGTCTAAGAAAAGCCATCAGAAACAGGCAGGGGAACCATCTAGAGTGCCAGGAGACCTCTGCTGCCGTACAGAGCGATCCCAGCCCTCCACAGTGCAAGTACTTTATACTGACTCCTCCACTGCATTTGGGCAATGTTCGAGGTCTAAGTTGGAGTTGTCTTCCTATACTTCTAGACAGACAAGTCATTTGAAGATCAGAGAGCTCTGACATGACAAAACGGACCCAAATCCTATAATCAGACCAGCTTCTAATCTAACCTGTCCAAATCTACTCTCAACTCACCAAGAGCCGCTAGGGCCCAAAGTAAACCCCTCGCAAGAGGAACATGAAACCTGCAACTTCAAAGTAATAGTTCATATTCACTACGTGATGGATTTGTGTGCTTAGGCTGAGTTTGCCTGCTTAGTGTTTGTGGCTGGCAAGGTTTGAAACCATAGCCCTTGAAAAGTTTAACATAGCACATAAATTTATTTAAATAGCACATAAAAACATAGCTATAGCTAACTCCTACGTCGCCTCTAACTGGTCATATTATCTTGTACTCAAATACCAAGCAACCTTGGCCTCTCTGAAAACTGTGCTATATTAAAGAGTAAATTTCCACATCATTTCCTTTCTCCTCCTACTGCTGATGTGTAAAACAGATGAATTTATATAACACTTACTCCTGACAAAAGCTCTCTGCAGTAAAAGAGAAAAAGGGAAAGCCAGGTCCACACAGCAACCTGCACTGACGGCACCCTGTAAGTACGACATGGGAGCCCACACTTTTGTGCAACAAAGAAATAAAGCCTGGTCTTCTCTTCCGTAAACACAACACAAAGCCACAGTAAACAAAGCTTTCAAGGGTTACATTGAAACTCTGTGTTATCTCTTTCCCACGTCTCTTAGTCTTGCATTACTGTATGTCTCGCATCAGCCATCTGCTATATACAGGCAAGCAAAGTTTCAGCTCTCTTTCAAAGCAACTATTTATAAACTTACGTTATATCTCTCTCTCCTACAATATGCAACAGATACCTAAGATCTTCTGCAACAATGCAGAGACTGAGGCAAGTCAGTCTTGGATAGGCTTATATATTGCTCATACATCTGGCTTCTATACTCATGTACTGTAATCTTACATCCTGTTCCCTGCCATTGCCATTTCTTTCTTCCTAGAAAGCATGTATAAAAATACCTTAAAAATTGGAAGGAAAAAAAAAAAGAAAAAAAAAGATAGTTCATATCAAAGCCCAGTCATCAGTGTGCAAAAAAAAAGGATTTAAAATCAACTTCAGAAACACCACTATGGCCCTGCATTCTTACCACCCTTTCCCCCCTTGTAGGAGTTTTCCTCTTCCTCCCCGTGAGAGAGGAAACACCATGGCTGATCCCACAAACTCCACGTGTGCACGCTTCCGGGAACGCCACGAAACAGCCGGGGGACCCCTGCCAGTGCCCACCCCGTCCTCCTGCCACCCAGCCGGGCCCCAAGCTCCTCACCCACGGGGACTGGGGCATCCGCAGGCAGGCGGCTCGCCACGCACGCAGCAGTCAAGCTGGGACAAGAATTTCCTTTTCTTTGATCTGCCTCAGTCGTAACTACATAATGCCTGCAAGCCCGTTTACCTACTCCCTAGACAGAAGCCTGATATATACTTTTATTTGATTATATACTTTCACATAGACTGTGTTTTAAAGGTTTTAGGCCCCCTAAGACATATCCAGACGGGCAGTACCATTTGTGAAGCTCTAGCTCAAGGGCTAATAAGGCCTGGGCAAAAAAAATTAGGGGGGGAAGGCGCGTTTCCTTCACATCCCTCGAGCCACACCCTTTGCCAACAACTTCACATCTCTGCCACAGCGCTGGACTGCGCTGGCCTCGCTCTCTGGGCCGGAGATGGCGGCAGGCGTTGGCAGGCACCCTCAGGAAGGAGAAGCGCTTCTGGCACGGCCTCTGCTGCTCTGCGATGCTGGCGATCTTGGGTTTCTGGGCAGGACCGCCGTGGTGCCTGCCACGTCCAGCTACGCTGCCGAAACCTTCGGCCTTGGCGCACGCACCTGCCTGCCGGACGTGGCGGTGAGGGCAGGCCATCCGCCACGCTCCCTTTTACACTCGCGACAGGAGGGAATATAAAATTACCGGCAGCTGCCTCTCGCACCCGCGGGTCCGCGCTCCCGCCAACACGTCAGCGTGCTGGCCGCCTTACATAAAATGGCTTCGCGCCCAAGCCTTGAGGAGCTGAGGGCCGGCGGCCGCCTGTGCTTGGGCTGCCCCCGGAGTGCTGCCGGGCCCGGGGCCCGCCCCAGCCCCGCTCCGCCCGCCAGGGGTTTCTCGCCTCACCGAGGCCACGTTTGCAGGCGCTGACAGAAACCGTGGCCCGGACGCGGTCTGTCCCTCTAGCATGGCGAAAGCACCTTTACGGAGGGGGGGGTGCGCCTCCCTTCACGCAAGCCGGGCTGCCCGGGAGCTGCCTTATGCAAGGGGTGCTCGGCGCCCCGGACGCCCGCCCCGCAGCCCGCCGCCCCCGCCGAGCGGCCCCGCCGCGCTACCTTCTGCACCACGGCGTCCAGGGTGGC
>VXAL01002514.1:249317-291739 GCA_013399475.1 Chauna torquata
GCCCGCTGTCCGCCGGGGCGCGCCGGCCCCACGGGCGCAGCCCCGCTCCTGCAGCGCGGAGCGAGGGTTCCCCGGCTCCGTCCCCGCGGGGCTGGGGCCGCCGGGCTCGCCTTGGCGGGGCTGGCAGAGAGGGTTCCCCAGCTTTTCCCCTCCTCCCTTCCTCCCCCCGGGCCCGTCCTTGGAAACGCTGTTTGTTTTGGTCGGCGAGTGCCAAACTCCTGCCTCTGGTAACTGTTAAAAACATGGGGCCGGGGGAGGAGACGGGCAGCGCGGAGGGAGGAAGAGGAGGAGCCGGCAGCGGGAGGAGGAGGAGGAGTGGGGGGGGTGCTCCTGCGGTCCTGGTCGCCCGGGGCGCGGGCAGCCCCCGAGCTGCCCCGGTGCGGACCGCGCTGCTCCCACTCGTGGTCTGTTTCTCTAAGCCCTCAGCGAGAGCAGCTGAAAGGGAAGAGCTCAGCAAGTAGGAGGGTAAAGAAGAGAAGCGTCTGCTGTAAGCTGTCAGGAGTGAGGAGGCTCGGTGACTCGCAACAAAGGTGCTTTTCTGCTCCTGTGCCCTGGGACTGCAGGCTGAGCGCTGACAAAGGTGGAGGCAGCGAGAGGGAAACTTGAGCCCAGATTGATGCCAGCTTGCAAGTAGTAAGGGCGTAAGCCCAGCAGAATAAGCAAAATGAAGACCTTTATAGTGGTAAAACTGGACAGAGTACTTTCTTCACGTAAGACCTCTATCAGCACACAGGCTTTCAAAGCAAGGCTGTGAAAAAACTTTCATTGAAGATGTTATCTGAAGAGGGGGGAAAAAAAGACTTCCAAACTCTTTTTCCAGGTGCTTCATGAAATAACTGATAAAGGAAGCCTTCGGGAATAAAAAGTGTTCTCTAAACTAATCTGATTCTATGATCGTGGTCACACCCAAAGTGATGAGGTTGGGTGAAGTGGTGACCAGATAAGAGCAAGGTGCCTTTAGACAACTACGATGTTGTTCATTGCATCTTTTCTATGCAGAATAATCCAAAGCTGTCGAAACAGCAGCAGAATCCATGATAGTTTGGTTCTTCCTTGTTAAATTAACTAGAAACTTTTTTTTGTGGAGAAGAAAGAAAATGGACTAATGCTTTGTACACTTAGAAGATTTCTTTTATCTTGGTCTCACATTTAGAGCTTATCTTTGGAAAAACTGCAAGATGGGACTGATCAAAAGAAAGCATGCGGTGTAATAAAGTCCAGTGCCAATGTATCAGACCTAATATAGAAGCAAACATTAGTTGTTTTTTAATGCAGGAGGAGTAAAGCAAGTTGTAACCACAGGCGGACCTTTAATAGAATATTAAGCTCTGTATTAAAACAACAGCCTAATATGTAATAATTAATGAACAACTTGAGAAAGAAAATGGTATTGTTTATTCAAGATGGTGAGTTACAAAGAGGCTTTCTGAATGTTTTTACTTGGGAATTATATTAATCTAAACTTAAAATTACATGCGAACTTGGCCCTTCTGAGAAGCTCTGAACTGTCTACAAAAGCATAAGGAAAAGTGCTTATAGTGTATGCTATAAAGAAGGGGCTAAGTAACTCACTCCTCTATTGTTGTAACTAATTATAAAAGCCCTTTTTGGTTTGTACTTCTTTGTTCTCAATGAATGTTCTTTCCTTTATCCTTTTTAGGTGTTGCACAGCATAGTTAAAAACTGTAGATTGCGCATCCAGATTCTGCTTGTGTATTCACCTGTTTACTTTGGTGTGCTTGCTGCCTCCTTTATCGTTTAAACTTAGAATTTAGCAAAAATGTTCTGAACTTGCAGAATACACCCATTTTCTTCCTTACTGTTCTATTTGGAGCGTCCTACTAGGAAATATACTTACTGCAGTGTTTTTTCAGTGTGCCATTTCATATTGCATTGATGGAACTTATTTGAAGAAAGTCTTCTGAAGTGCTCTACTGGCATCTCTATATATGTGCACCTATTGTAGGAGCAGGTATGGTCTCAGCACATCAGAATAGGTCATAAGTCTCTTTGGAAATGCAAGTATTTGTTGCTGAAAGATTCTTTGCTAGGAGTACTGTGTAAAGACTTAATGTATGCAGAATTTTAATTTCCAAGTCAACTATTTGGTCTTCTTGAGCATAAGATTGATAGAAAACAGCAGTGCTGACTTGCTTCCATGGCTGGTTTAGTAATTCTTTTAGGAGCACTCTGTAAATGTGAATATTTGCTAATTTGAATATGTTATTAGAATTATTATATAGCTAAGAGGAAGATATCAAAATGGTGTATAAACTGTGAGAATTTTTTTAATAGCTATTTGATCTCTTCCATGTTCTCTTAATACCTAGACCTAAGCAGTAGACACATCTTGAAGTCATCATACTAGGAGAGGGATTTTACAAGACCTTTTGGGCCAGTGCATGTCTAACAACGCTAATCATTTTCCCATGGACCACGTGCAACATTAAACTTTTGGAGGTTAGTTATTTAATGTATGAATAAAAAGAGGCTTTATACATGATTAAAGCCTGGAAATAGTGTTATGATGTTGATCCAGAAGTAATACATGGAGGAATAATACATGCTTTGCAGGTTCTGTAGGGTTACTATAAATAAACAGTTCCACGTCAGGAACCTGCAGTGTTTCTACGTTTATTACTTGTCACAACTGGTTTGTAGTCAGCTTTAGCTTTGAGATCTGTAACACAGATTTTAGTAGAATAAGTATTTTACTCTTGCATAACATGAGCTAGTGACTCATTGCTAATTGTAACTTGGACAAATACAACTTCCAAGCCAAAAATATGTCAGCCTTTTGGTTTTCCAGGTTTTCTTGCAACTTGCTGTCTTGTCTAGACAATACTACTTTAAATACCTGTTTGTTTTCAATTTTTTAGAAATGATAAAATCACTGTTCTAATAAAACAGTTACGGTATTAAGGATCACAGGTAAAGCTGTTAAGTCATGAACTCATGACCTACTCTACACTGATCAAAAGTCTTTTTCTGGCTTCTCCAGTAAGGTAATAAGCTGTCAGCAGTTCTTGCTGATGTGATTCTCTTCACAAAAAACAGCATAAAGCCTTACAGGAAAGGTACTCAAATGCATCTTCCTCCTTGGGGGGAGGAGGAAACAAACACTTAACTGCTAATCATCTCAATTAACGGGGGGTATTCATCAGTGGAATAACTCATAAAGTTAAAGGTCTGTCCAGCATGAGTTAGTACCCAAGAAATCAAGCACTAAGCTGTAAGTGGGAGCCAACATAAGTCTTCACCTTCTTCCCCTTTTGTCTGCCTGTCAACTCAACAATATGTTGATTCACATAGGTACACACAAAGATTATCCTTTTGCTGCCAAAAGTGGCTTTTTTTAAGTTCAATAGAGTTGCAAAGTATTCTTTGCCTGCTGAAGTTGATGCTATTTAATCATAAATGAAGTCATCTTACTTAAACTTGCTGATGGAAAGCATTGTTGGCTGTCTGTTCATAGAGTCTACTACAGAATACCTTGTGGCCATAATCAAAAATGGACAGCTACTTTTGGTATCTGGGCCAAATTCCTTTGGGAGTAGTTATGACTGACTTCCAGTTTCTCATTTTAATGTGATTATTAACATATTTTTCGCTTCCTGTATTACAACTATTAGTCATCTCCATTGAACTATGTAGCTGTCCACATTCTCTGTAGTTGTGGATTATCTGCCTGGGAGGCAGTTTCATTATGTAGACAAACAAAAAGCATGACACTTCTGAGGATCTTGTCACATGTTGAATGTAGTACTAGAGGCTCAGAGTTGCTGTATGAATTAAATCAAAAAACCTATCTACCCTCTCCCACTGGGAGGAACACTTGTTGGGTCTATGCCATTGTCAATCTGATTCTGAGCGAAGACCCACCTAAAGCAGCAGACTAGACTTCCTGATACACCCTGCCAGAAATTTAGCTTTCTGAATTATTTGCCCATTCTTCCCCAGCAATTTATATGTTTGCTTCAGAGTTGTTTCTCAGTGTGGTCTGTTTGTGGAAGGAAGCTAATTGCTAAAAATTACTTGATGGTGAAGTCAGGTGGGGTATGGTGTAACACTATGAGAAATACAGTTACATTTTGAGAATGAGAACTTCAAGAATTTTGACAGAAAGCAACTTCAGGGTTTACTGTGGGTGGTCCTTTTTTTTTAATCTAACCAGTTTATGGAATGCTTCTTAGAGATGGTAAGGTATGAAACAGCAGAAGGTACGGGTGTAGTTTATTAATAACTGCATGATTCTGCACATATCAAGCCAGATCCTTTTTGTAATGCTTTTTAAGAAAGGTGACTGCTTGTTCCATGCTCACAGTATAATGATCAGTATCCAGCTTTGAGAACCAATAAACGTATGAAGTGCTGGTTTTGTGGAAAGTGTTTGTCTTTCCAGGTCTTGTTTACTGTACCAGCTAAAGTGAATCACAATGCCTCTCAACGATGACCAGAACAGTGATTCAGATTCTTCGCGCCTCTCTGAAAGCACAGCTTCTTCTAGTGACTCTGAGTATTCAAGACAGAGCTTTAACAGCGATTCTTCCAGCAAACCCAGTTCCCCAGCTTGTAAGCCTGTTTCAGCCTTACCTGTACTGTGCATAGAAACATAAGACTAACCTATCCTGTTTCTCTTTCATGTAGCGGGTAAAACCTGGGAGTCTGAATCTGTGTAAAAGTATTAAGAGAAAGGCATGCCTTTCTTTTGGCTATGAAGCAGCACATCCTTTCGTGTGTGAAATACTACTAGTATTTGTATCTGTGGGGGCTCCCTGTGTGCTTCTTCCCTTCAGAAAGTGTAAGGAAAGTGTGCCACCATGGACATCCTAGCCTTAAGCTAATCTTGATATTTGTAGCAGTCTCCTACTCAACCAACTATGGCTTTATGTGCAAAGGGTGGGTTTCTTCTGTTTGGTCCCTACAGTCCAAAATTAAATCTATTATAAAAAAATCAATTTATACGTTACACAAAGTTACATGAAGTTAATACTAGAATTTTTTTATTCTTTGATAAATACTAGGATCAAACAGAAAACATGCATATATACAAGGCAGGTATTTTGAATGAGTATTGATAAATATTGGTTAAAATGTGCTTAATGTTCATATCTGTAAGCATTCTCGAACAATGCATATTCCATTTAGCATCCATATAAGGGAAATCATATTAAAACAAGTATGTTAGTGGAGCTGCAATTGGCAGCTGGCTCTCTAAGCCTCTAAAGACTAGTAGTGACAGAAGGACAATCACAAGTATTAAATTAAATGGGAGAATTTGGGGGTTTAGAAGGTTGGGTTTTAGAAACTTACTCCTGCTTTCAAATATACTTTAGAGTTTGTTACGTCCTTAATGCATGTCTGTAAAAAGAGAATACAGCTTATGACGCATCTCCTAAGGTACATAAGTGGGGAGTTCTCAAGTCAGTAACTTCAGAACCTTCTCTACAGGCAATAAAAACATGTAGCCATTATCATGTGCTCATGATTATAATGGAAACCTGGTATCTGTTATTGCCTGTGCTTTTGTTCCGGTGGATTTTACAGAGCAGTCTACAGAAAATCTGTGGAGTATAAGATCTTGTTTTAAATGAAAAAAGCTATCTCAGTTAAGATGTAAAAATATGAAACTCCTTTTCAAAATGTTATGAGGCTTACATGGTGTCACTCACCCACACACCCCTGATAAGCTGGGAGTTTCCTGAGTTAGTGTTTTAAGAAGATATAAAGGCCTGGTAATCCTAGCTTGTTTCTTCTAAAGTACTAGAGTCCAATCAGCAAGGAGCAAAATTTCTTGCCTTGTTACTTGCATGCAAGGCTGCTAAATTTTAATAATACTTTCAGTTGCGCTTACCTGCTATAGTGTTTTGACTTGATTGTTTGTTCCAGCAGCAAGTCCTCCCAAGATGGTTACATTTGATGAACTGATGGCAGCTGCAAGAAATTTGACAAACTTGACATTAGCTCATGAAATTGCTGTAAATGCAAATTTCTGCATAAAGCATGAAGACCTCCCACAGAACAGGTAAGAGCATGAATTTTGCAAAAAGCAAAACTGGGGTTGAGAAATGCAGCGTTTGGGGGCGCGGGGGGGAACCCTGCATCCTGGAAGGCTATGGATTTACATAACAGAACTCCAGGAGTCATGGTCAAAGCTATCTTGCTCAGAATGTTTTGCAGTCTCACTGAGTTGATGCACCGTCTTGGAGCATATGATACTCTGTCTTAAATATCATATGGAAGGTAAAATGCTAATGCTGTATGAATTCCCGAGGAGTATTAGTCTGTTCTGTGTAGTTCCAAGTCCTGTGGAAAAGATTAAATGGTGGGATTCTATGTAGTTGTCTGTAGTAGCTCCTTGGTCTTATGGTGATAACATTTATAGAAGATATAGCTCATCATAAGCTTATCTCTAATGCTACCCCAGAAGAGATGCAAAGGGATCTGGAGATCCAGAGGAAGTGAGAAGTAACTTCCCCAATGTAGATAGTTAAGTTAGAAATACCTGCAATCAAGAACATTTTAAAAAAGGAACCTCATCTTTCCTGTGAGAAAACGAATGTAAAAGACAAACAGGCTTTTAATTACACAAATCCCTTGAGTGATAATTGGTTACATGATGGAATAGGTTTTGAGAGAACTTAGCACATAGCACACAAGGTTGGTGAATCAGTACATATTTGATATGGAAAAAGGAAAGGTCTCTCTCTAATTACATCTAAATTGCCAGCACCACTTTCTAAAATAGTGTTTTAGGAAAGACTTCTTGGCATAGATCATGTTTTAGGAGCTGATGATCCACAGCACAAGAAGGATATTGCTGTAGGTCATGCGATGGCTGTCAATGTATTGTGTGTTTCCCAACAAGTCATTAGGCTAACCTAAAATACTTTCACCAAGGATGAAAGCCATTTATTTAGAAGCCTTTTTCTGTCCGTAATCGACTTATTCCACAGCTTAGCAGGAACAGTGAAACAAATTGTACACAAGGCATTTTGGGATCACTTGGAATCAGAACTGAATGAAGATCCTCCAGAATATGAACATGCTATCAAGCTCTTTGAGGAAATTAAGGAGGTAATATTTCTTCCCCCTCCAATATTGTTTTGGCAGCTTAGGTCTGAGAGTCTCTTATTTCACTGAAGGATCTGTTAACTCGTAGTCAAGCCAACACCTTCAAGTTTCTGCTTCTAAGATGAAACCATGATTAATCAGAACTACAACAGGTGTCGATTTATAATATATTTGTATTAACTGTGAATATAGCTACACACATAATGGCATGTCCAATCAGCTTTTATTGCAGGATGGTTAGCTGCAAGTCAGCTTTTTTCTCAAAGCCTTGTATCTCTACTACTTTCTGTTTGGCTATATTCTGTGAGTTCAGGGCATGACCAGGAGTATAAATGTGATTGTGCCTGCCCAAATATATTTGTTCATGATTGTTGCAAGAGGAACATACAAATCTTCAATCCTGGCACGATACTAAGTCTCCCAAAAATGGGGAGGCTGCCCTGTAAAGCAAATATTTACTAACTTAAAATTTTGAGTCTAAGTGTTGATGTGCTTTCTGATTCACAGACTGAGCATTCTTGCAGAACTGTACTGTGATCCTTTTAACATGGCTTTTTCCTGCTACCTTAAATAATGTCCAGTCTTAATATATCTCGTTACAGTCAGCTAAATACACTTGACGCTAATTAATCTTGATTTAACATGTTCACTAAGTGCTTTGATTTTATTGATAAGCTTTTCATTTTTTTCCCCCCTACTTTAGATTCTNAAATCAAATTTGTGAGGTTCTAGATACAGATCTTATAAGACAGCAGGCAGAACACAATGCTGTTGATATCCATGGACTAGCTAACTATATCATCAACACTATGGGAAAGTTATGTGCTCCAATAAGAGACAACGATATAAAACAGTTAAAAGCAACTGACAATATTGTAGAATTACTGAGGTTGGTATTTTAGTGTTTTTATACGGGAAAAATCTTTGATAGAGCATACTGGGAAGTGGAAGGGGGAAAAGTCTTAGTCTTTAATTGTGGCAATTTGCATAACACCTGTCTTCAAAGTATAGGAAAACTACAGCAGAAGCACTGGGGGGGGGGGTGCTATGACATGCTGTGACTGGAATATTGTGTCTATCTTAATGAAATGAATAGAATGTCTAGATTAACTACTAACTCTGAATAGTTAAGCCACTGAACAACAGGAAAAAAAGCACTGAGTTAATGTGTGTTTCTGAGACTGCTGTTTCAGTCTTGCTCATCCTTACAAAATTAAAGGGGCATATTCTTACTGTTTCTTCTTGAACTGTTTATTGCATGCTTACTTCAAGTATCCTGGCAAATAAGTCTTATTGGTATCTCAGTGTAGCAGACAATGTAGGATGCTCCTTCTCCCAGAATTGGAATTACAGTGCTAATGCAGGTGTACCTCACTTGTGCTGGTTACAATCAGTAGTCTATTCTAACTGCCTTATTTTAAACTCTCTCTCTTCAGACAAATATTCCATGTTCTGGACCTGATGAAAATGGATATGGCTAATTACACAATTCAAAGCCTTAGACCATACCTTCAGCGTAATTTGGTGGACTATGAAAGAACAAAATTCCAGGAAATTCTTGAAGAAACACCAAGTAGGTATCATGCTGTATTTTGTCTAGGCCTTTCTTTAAAAAAAAAAAAAGCTGTTTAAAGACAAGCTATGAAATCTCTCAATTGCAGTTAATTTAGAAGAAAATTCTGCTTTCTTTTCTGGATCTAATTAATACAAAAATTCTTTGACAAGCAAGCTGCTAATGGGCAATTGCTTACTTCATTATTAAGCATCATCTGTTACCTGGGGCATTTTCTGACATTTCAATTTGTCTAATTGATTGGTATCTGAAAAACAATGACTCTTTCTGTCTGGAGGCAGAAGCTCTACATATGGAGAGATGAGACTTTCTCTTTTGTACCCAGCAAGTCTGTTAGTCTGAAGTAAACACGGAAAACCAGTTAGTGTCCCTGAAAGTTGGAAGGGACAGGATCAATTTTTTTAATAAACAAAATGCAGACTCTGAGATGTTTCTTTAGGTCAGCTTGATCCACTGGTACAGAGTTTGTATAACGCTAGTAAGCAGTCTTTAGGAGAACATTTTGAAAGGAAAAGAAAAAGTAAGCTTACTACCATCTGAAGCGGAGGCTTCTAAAATGGAAACCCAGAGCCACTGATATAGCCTGCAGTGTTTATATATGCAGTCCATTAAAAAACTCTTTAAAAGCATTCATTTGTTGTTAGTACAGTTTCTTTAGCCTTTTCTTTCCTGTCCCGTGCCCCAACTATTAAGTGGCCTCCCTGAAAGAGGAAAAAATGGTTTGGGAACTTGGACTTTGAGTTTTTTTTCCCCAAAAGATCTTGTTTGAAGTCTAACAATTTCTCATTGGGTTTGTGCAAGCTAGCTAGAATATTAGTGATCAATGGAGATGGTCAGTGAAAAAAGAGAGGGAGGAATGGACTTCCATGAGGACTTAGCGTCCACTGTGTTTTGTTCTCAGAAGTACATTTGTCTTGTTTATACATATAACTCTTCCTCAAGATACTGCTTATTTTGATGGAAGCATGCAATAAATCTGTGCTGATTTGCAATGCTTAGGTGCTCTGGATCTCACAACAGAATGGATAAAGGAATCAATAGAAGACGAATTGTCATCCATTTCTGATGAATCTTCATCATCCCCTGGTGCTGATCATAGTTCTAAATCAAGTATTAGTCCTACACTGGTGCTAAACAATGGCTACTTGAAACTGTTACGATGGGATTACCACAAAACAATTCCAGAGGTAAGAGGTATATTCCATTGTCTTCAGATTTCTAGCTATAGGAAAATACTGGTGCAGTGTAATAATCCTGCTGTTAATAACAGTAGATGAAATGCTCTCCTGCTGTTTTAATCTTCTGAATAGTAAATTGGAGAGTATGTGCTGGTCTAGTTTTCCAAACTATGAGATGGGCAAGGTATCAACCAGAAAAGTTTAGGTTTTCTCTCTATCCAGTCATAGCTTACCAGCTCCACCCTAAGAGTAGTCTTAGCCACGGTCAAAGGCTCGGCGTTGTACTGACAGTACTTGGCTTTCTTTATCTTTTTGAGAGAACTGTCTGTAGCATCTTGTTTTCCTAAGAGTAGAAACAGGAATTGGTGGGATCAGGCTGTGAATCATTCTTACTCCATAGCAGAATAGTTAAAAACTTGAAGCCTTCTACAGTAAATATTTGCCCTTTCTGTATGCGCATGAACTATTGCTTCAAGAACCACTGAATTTTCCATCCAACTCCTGATTACTGACTTCTGCCACTTTAAAGCCTGTTTGAAACTGGCTATCAGGGCAAAAATGCTCAACTACAGTGAGCACCTTGGCTATACTTAGTGGATTGACAGAGAATTTGCAAACTACATGGATGCTCTTAGTGTTCCCTTTCAGTGGAAGAAAGGGGAGCTACCTTACTCTTATGTTCCTTCCAACAGTTTTGAATGAGCTGTGCACAGGTATTCTCTGGATCTATGTTGTCACAGTATGAAATTACTATTGAACTGTTGAATGTTAATACTCTGCTTCTCAGTGGAGGGATTTTGTCAGGATGAACTCTTTCTAACCTTAAAAAAAAAAAAGTCAGCTAGATGTTGCTGTGGGAGTTACATTCTTGGTATGATCAACTGGCTTTTTGCCTGTAGCAGGTTATAGATGACTCACAGAACCTGCTGAGGTGGTTGAACTAGTTTGTCATGCACAGGTGTTCATCACTGCCCATCAGCTGCAGATTATGGCATTTTTCAAAAGACAGCTGAATCCAGAAGACTGTCTGTAACACTGATCACTACAATATCTTCTGGATCCACAAAGCATCCCACATTGTGGGCTAAATTGTTGGCCACAGATTGCTGTCAGCAATTAAGAGAAATAAGATGCAATTTCTTCAGTGTCCTCTGCACTGGAGGCATTACCTTTCTTCCATACCACAGACTGACTTCTGGTACTCGTAATGCCACTCTGTGCAGTACTGCATATTCAGAATGTTTCAGCTGCTGTCTCTTCTGACTTTGCATATTTGTTGTTTAAAAATGTTAATGCTTCATGACTAAATCCTATCTCTGTCCTCCTTTCCATACCACAGATTGACTTCTGGTACTCGTAATGCCACTCTGCGCAGTACTGCATATTCAGAATGTTTCAGCTGCTGTCTCTTCTGACTTTGCATATTTGTTGTTTAAAAATGTTAATGCTTCATGACTAAATCCTATCTCTGTCCTCCTTTCTGCCTCCATATTCCTAAACTGGTGTTGACTGTTTTGCTTCTAGACTCTAATAACAGATGAAGTTCGTCTTCAGGAGTTGAGAGAAAAGCTGAATCAATTAAAAATCATAGCTTGTGTTTGTCTTATAACAAACAATATGGTGGGTGCAGCAATTGTAGATGTGCCTGATTTTGCTGAACAACTGAAAAGGATCTCTGTTCCTCTTCTTGAAGGCATGAGCAAGAAGTAAGGCCTTGTTTATCATTCTTCATATTTTTTTTTTAACAGGAAATACCAAGTGGATCTGAAAACTCTTAGAAACAGTTCAAATCTCATAGCCACTGCTTATTGGTAATAGGATGGTACTAAACTTTAATCTGTATCTAAGTCCTATACAGTGGAAGTCCACTGTGTGTGAGATGGATGTTTTCAAAGTTATATTTTAATGAAATCTTAGTCTTGATGGTATAATTTACAGACTTTGGAGCCTAGCCCTAAAGTTCATTTGTATAGACCTAATAACATTAGCCACAAGTACAGTCTGGGAGCCAAGTGGCTAGAGAGCAGCTCTGCAGAAAGGGACCTGGGGTGCTGGTCAACAGAAGGCTCAACATGAGCCAGCAATGTGCCCTGGCAGCCAAGAGAGCAAACCCCATTTTGGGGTGCATTAAATATGGCATAGCCAGCCGGTCAAAAGAGGCAATTCTCCCGCTATATTTAGCGCTGGTGCAGCCTCACCTCAAATACTGTGTGGAGTTCTGGGCTCCACAATACAAAAAGGATGTCAGGGTACTTGAAAGCATCCAGAGGAGGGCAGTGAGGCTGGTTAACAGGGCTGGAAGGCATGTTCTGTGAGGAGAGGCTGAGGAAACTTGGGTTGTCTAGTCTGGAGAAAAGGAGGCTAAGAGGTGACCTCACTGTGCTCTACCACTTCCTGAGGAGGGGAAACAGAGATGCTGATCTCTTATCCCTGGTTACCAATAACAGCATGCATGGGAATGGCACAAAGCTGTGCCAGGGGAGGTTCAGACTAGATATTAGGAAAAATTTCTTTACTGTGAGGGTGATCAAACACTGGAACAGGAGGTGGTTGATGCCCCATGCCTGTCAGTGTTCAAGAGGCATTTGGATCATGTCCTTAATATGTTTTAACTTTTGGTTAGTCCTGAAGTAGTCAGGCGGTGGGACTCGATCTTTGTAGATCCCTTCCAACTGAACTATTGTAAGGCTTGAGAGGCTGTGGTGGCACATTCACTAAGTCATTTTTGCCAGTTGCTTCAAATTTACTCTAGGTAATTTAAGCTATTCGACTGCTGCTAATACTGCTGCAACTTGCACTACAAGGAAGTCTGATGGGGTCTTAGTGTCTCAAAATTTTCTATTTTACTTTTTCTCATGAAATGCTGTGAATCCAGCTCTGGAAAATAGTGTAAAGTCAAAGTGAATTGGTGTCATTACTGCACACTTAAAATGATTTTTCCCATTTGAATCCCAATTAGTATCCTTATCTTACAGATGGAGATTTGTCGTGTATCTGTAGAAGTACATATCTGCAAGAGAAAGTGGTAACTTTTGTATATTGTCTCATTGCAGAGAGCAGGCTGAGAATGAAAGGGAAAGGAGATAAGTGAGTTCACCTTAAACTGCTACAGAAACTGTAAAAGTTAATGTTTTTCTTTCTTTCAGAACTTTTGATTTGAAAGAAGCCCTGGATGCTATTGGTGTCCAGATTTGCAGCAAAGTGAACGGGTCTCTAACTGAAAGAGGTCTTCCCACTCTTAATGCAGAAATGCAGAATAATTTGATGGGTCAAATCGCTAGTATTGTTGAGGAGAATAATCCCATCAGTTCCTTGATTGGTTAGTAGGAGAACATAATCTTCCTATTCTATTTGTCTATATAAGCTGTTAGATAATCTTGCTGGAAGCTTTAACATTTAATCAGCTGTCTAATTATTTCTAAAAAGCACTTTCTTACTGCAGTAAAATACTGGGTCAACTAAGAGTAAAGAAATGTTTACGTGGGGACTGTGCTCTTGGTAGGCTGCAGAGCATGGTTAGCTGTAGCTAGAAGTAATTGTGTCCTTACAAACAGGCCTAGAGATGCTAGAATTTTGGAGGAGAATATTAATAAAGTGTGATACTCAGTCTCCCTTCTGTCAGTTTTGGGTTTAAACCCAGCGTGTGTTTCTTTAGTGAGTCTACTTCATTTTAGGTAATGTAACTTGTTGCAACAGGTTTATGCTCTGTCTGCCTTGCAGGAGCCAGCTGTAGAAAACTCAGCATTGTTTGCCTTTGCATGGTGGACTTGGGAATGGGAAAGAGTAGTTATCTATTATTATATTGTTGATTTATTCTTGTGCTGATGTATAGGGTGCTTATGAAGCGAGTATGGCTTCATCTTGGATTTACATTTGTTCTGAGCATACTTTATATTATGTTTCAGATAAACGGATCCAGTTATTCATGAAAAGCTTGCTTGCTCATCCAAGTTTCCAGAAATGTATGCCTGCTATGCCAGGAGGCCTTTCTGTGATTCAGACAGAGATGGAATTTGTTGGATCTCAGTATGCAAACATTGTAAACTTTAATAAACAAGTGTATGGACCATTCTATGCAAACATACTTAGAAAACTACTTTTTCCTGAGGCACCAATAGCAAAAGGAGAAACAGAAGCACCTACCAATTGAAATATGACCTATTCCTGTACCCCTTTCTTTTACCTTCATAGTCTTTATAATTGAGACATGGTGATCAGACTCCCCCACTATGAATAGACCACTACAGTAACTATTGATGAAACATCTTGTAAAATGCAGATAGTTTCTGAAATCCACTGGAAAGAAATTAATTTCAATTACATATATATATTTTAATAGACTAAGTCTGTTTAACAAATTGTGCCACTTGTAATAACCAGTGAAATACTACCTTTCAGGGCAGGCATTTATTACTTGCAGTGGGAAAGAGCTGGTGAAATACTGTTTTGCCACCATTAAAACATAATCAATGTTTTTTTAAAATATGTATATTTACATATAGTGATGCAATTATTAGATGACAAAATACTTGTAGATAAAATGTACTGTGCTTACATTGTATTTTTTTAGAGCAACATCTAATAAAACAATTGTTTCTGAAAAGACTTCAAAGCAAAAAAAAAAAAAAATTGTTAGGCCAACTTCTGGTACTCCAGCAATTACTGGAACGAGAATTTAGCCTATGTTATATTAAGGAATGCCAGTATTATAAGCTGTTTTGAGTATAGCAGTTACAGAAGAAGCATTCACTGTTTAAATTAATCATTCAAAGCTTGTAAACTGTAATGGCGAGATTAAAGATAAACACTTGAGAAACATCACGTTGGCCATGGGGTTGGGGTGGGGAAGCAAATGTCTGTGTATAATATCTATCTAATGGAGGTCATAGAGATCTTGTCTAGCCTCTAATATGTGTACGTACTGATCTTTGATCTTAATGGGTATTGAGTATTTTTAAGTTAGGGCATTCTGACCTTTCTTCTCAAAAGCACTTAACTTTGAGAGTGATCTTAGTACAACAGAGCAACTTCAGTTTCTGTATTCTGTATTGGTTGAGGGCCTAAGTTTTTCAAAACATGTTTTGGGTATTCTTCTGTCTGAAAGCAGAAACCCAAATCACTAAATCATGAGTCATTCTTGGAGATGTGATTAGATTCGCTCTCACTGGATCTCTCTGAGAAGTACTTTGGCTTTCTCCAAATTCCTGTGAATTAGGCCCCAATATTTCATTCCTTAAGACAACAAGAATCTTGGATACAGAAATTGAATAGGTTTGAAATTGAGAAATGTGGAAGTAAACTTCTGTAAGTTTACATTTTATTTTGCATATTTCAGATTACTGGTAATAGATACTGCTGGAATATTTAGTATAGACATGTTCTTGTCTATGAAGTTGAATCATAATTTACTTGAAAATGATTGTTTAATATATAATGGTCCTTTTAAAATGTCAGATATATATATAAAAAACCCATGTGGTACAAGTTAAATAGCTTGTTTTTAATATTTTATATTACAATCTATTTTTATTGATACTAAAAACTTGCCCATAAAAGCTTAATATGCCACACAAATTGTGTATATACATTTAGTAATGTATATCATGTCTATCATAAAGGTCTAAAAAAACTGGGCATTATGAGCACTGTGGTTTTGTAGTCCATTTTTACAGAATTGTGTACTCTTTTTACTAAGGGAAATGCCTTCTAGTCAGTTGTTCCTCAGTGTCCAAGGACTTTGGTCACATGTACATGGTATGAAAAACTTTCTTCAAAATGCCTTGTTAGCAAATAAATCGCTCTAGTGTGCTTCTGTTCTATCCCTTGTAAAAACATAGCACAAAATGAAGCTGAGTATGTATTTTGAAGGGAACTTTTCTTGAAGCCCGAAAAACCTAAGGAAGGAACTCAAACATAGTAATTGTGCCACTAGGTAGAACAGGTTTGTTCAAATGAGTGTGAAATTTTGACATGCAATTCAGATTCAGTAAGAGAATGCATTTCAAAAGCAATTATGGGAAATTAAACATTAGTGATTTGCTACATCTTTGGAAATAATTACTTTGAGCTTCAGCCAAAACAGGATCTTATGAACATTGGAAGAACATCTATGTGACTATGAACTTTATCATAATACATTACATACATTCTATTGTTTAAAAAAAGATTTTTTTCAGTGACTTGCAAAGGGCATTTTATAGCATGGCCTATGTTTCAAGTGCTTGTTTAATGTATCTTTTTATTTAATGTTTCAAACATGGACATTGCATCTATTTAATGTCATGTTGTGCATGCTGTTTACGCTACTGTGGCTGAAACGCACTTGCCTCTGCTCTGAAGTTGTCCTTGTGAAACAACATGCCATTCTGTAGCAGCTTACTTTGTTGAAATACAAATATTTGAGATTTTGTATGCATTAAATTGTTTTGTGATACCATTGTGCTGAAAAGCCATTTATGCAAATTTTCTTAAATGTAATGGATTATGTTAAATGCCGAAGATAAAGGACTGCACTAATACATTTTGGCTCTTGTCTTTTTCTGTAGCTCTTCAGTTGCAGCTAGAGTGTAGGATAGTAGCTTTAACCTAGTTGCACAAATAACATTCAAACCAGTCACTTCATTAAACCTGTTTCTTGGACAAAGTTGATCTGTACCTTCTGTCTGTACTTGATCATAGGTACACTGTTGGGAATGCATAAATAGTTAAGTCTCCACACTGGAAGATGAGGTGGAGTGTAAAGATGTACAGAATGGTGAGTAACACTAAAGACAGAAGAGCAAATAGGTGTTTGCTGTCATCTTGGCTGCAAGGAGGAGCATCAAAGAAAGGGGCTCAGTTTAAAATGCCTGCGATGTGTTTTTTTTTTTTCCACAACTGTGTAGATTAGCTGTGGAACACCTTGCCCAATATCTGACATTATTTGAAGTTTATTTTAATTGCCTAGGAGTTGGATGAATGTAATAATTAAAAAAAAAATCCATCAATGATTTTAGTAAAGGTGTCTGATGGATCCATGTTGCTTCTTTGCCTAGTGTTACTCAATAACTGTACATTTTGGCTGGTTGGGAGTTGCTAGAGGTACTGCATTGGCTCAGATAAAATTGCTGAGAATATGCTGTGAAAGCATGATGTTTCTTGGACTTTGTTCATTATGCCTAAAATAATGACTGCCGCTCCATCATGACTGGATTTGTATTTGGTTTGTAGATTGATGTTTTGTAATCCCTGTTTTTTAACTCCTCTGTGAGCAATTTACAGTAGCACCAAGGCAAAATTATGCTAAAGGGCAGTACCTGACAAGGACCTGGTGGTGAATTTGCAAATCTATACAACCAGTTTATTTTTTTGCCAGCTGTGCAGTAGGAACAAGCATTTTGGAGTAAACTTACAGCTGGAAGCTTGTGCTGTCTGATTGTTTTGTGTAACTGAAAATAATGTATTTATATATAATGAAAAATAAAATGGGACACGAACTTTCTGAAACCAAGCGCCTCGTGGAGTCAGTTACGAAGGAGCCGGGATCCCGGCCCCGTGTGTAACGCGTCAGCTTGCCGCTGCCGAAACAATCCCGCTTTCCGGCTGCGCTGCCCGCCGCTGACGGGGCGGGCCGCGCGGAACCGGAACCTTTGGGCGCCCGCCCGCTGGGGCGGGAGGACGCGTTTGGCTGTGACACCGCGGGTCCCTCGCCGCCAGCCTCCGCCGGGCCTCCCGAGCCGGTCTGGTGATGGAGGCGCTGGCCGCCGAGCTGGGGGCCCTGACGCCGGAGCAGGCGGCGGCTCCCGTGAACACGGTGGAGGTGAGCGGCAGGGGGACCGGCCGGGCAGCCGCTGGGGACGGGCGATCCGCGTCGGGCCTTCCCGGGGGGCGAGGGGAGGGGGAGGGGAGGGGGAGCGCGGCGCGCATGCGCGGGGGTGGGCTCGGCTGCCCGCGCGTAGGCGGCTGTTGGAGGAGGCAGCGGCAGCCGCTGCCCCTGGGCAAGTGTTGCCTCGCACACGTGGCCGCCGTGACGCGGGTCGTCTGCCTCTGTTTTGGTTTTGCTCATCTAGATTGATGTGGGGCATTTTTCTAAACGGATCTAAGTTTAACTGTTACTGTCAAAACAAAAAAAAACCCACCCAAACAAAAAAAAACCGCAAGCCTCTTTCATGTTTGGTCACTCTTTGGAAAGCTACTTCAAACTTGTGGTTTTTTTGGTTTCAGGAAAAATGGAGACTTCTTCCAGCATTTCTAAAGGTTAGTGTTATGCACCCACTTCAAGGCATCAATACTTAGTCTCCTTTCTAGCTTTGTAGCCCCTTCTTCTGGCTTTTGCTATTTCCCAGAATGCTTGTCCATGCTCTGTGGATTTGTTTTTTTTTTTTTTTCCCCCATCAAATCATAGATAAACTAGTTACGTATATTGATTTCGTGATGAATTTAAGCATTAGTTTGTGGAGGCATCCTTTTAGAGGTTGCTGGTTTTGTATGACCATTCTGAATAAACAGTGTGTGTGGTGTAGCGCTTCCAGATTAGTTTACTGTTTCAGTGTACCCAGAGACCCCATTTGTTGTCTTTATGTAAGCTCCGTGCAGACACTGTGCTGCTAGGTTTGTAGTTGTTTTTCTCATAGAATGCATGTAACCACAGATGGGGATTCTGCAAAGGCCTGAATATATGTATATATTTACTCATGAATATCAGAGCTTGACTGAGCTCAAAGGTTACTACTATCTTAATTTCGGTGCTGCTCTCATAAATCTGGTATTAAGTGAAGGCACAGTTCTCTTTAAAATGCAATTGGATGTAGTAACAGGAATATAAACACTTGGAAGTGAGGAGGGACAAAAACAGTAGGAAAAACTATATTGTGAAGATGGCAGGTGAAATCTGACATGCATAGGTATCTCTGCAGAACAGCTGCCACCTCTGCACCCCTCTCATCAATCTTTGGAAGTTTTGCCAGCTTCCACAAGGCTCGTTTCAGCCTAATTTTGTTAACTTCCTTCCTTCCTTCCCAGTGTACAGTCCCTGCATCTGTCTTTTTGTTGCAAGCCTTGAGAGTTTGATCCTTGCAGAAGAACAAATTCTAAAAGTCAGTTATGGATTGTGTACCCTTTGACTCTGGTTCAGGGCTATGAAGATGTTGCTGAGCCCTAATGAATCCTTTTCCTATTTCTCTCCTAGCAAACTCACAAATTTGTACCACAATCTTAAGCTAGTGATAGTATCTGAATTCTTAGACTGAAAAATGGAGGGTTGCAGATCAGTGGTGCAGTTCACGATGTGCTTTATGCCAAGTGTAACCATCCCACATTATTTCCAGCCAGTGAGCCCTTTACTCTAGGTCTGCTTGTGGTGGTCTGGCCTTTCTGTTGTTGGATGTTGTTTTATATACGCCAGCAGTGATACGGTTATACAAAGCTGATGTTGTGCATTACAGTTTCTGTGCTGGAATTTTCTTTCAATAAAGCTGTTGACATTGCCTCATAAAAAGTGGGAAGAGGAACCAGTCTGATTTCTAGACACTAATAAATCCATGATATGTTTCAGCCCACGTGATGTTATGTGCAATGATTTTGTAGGTTAGCAGAAGTCTTATATAAAAAATTTTGCTTTGGAGTCATTCCTCCGTTGTCATGGAGACTTCACTGAGCAGCTGAATTTGTCATTTCAGGTTTCCTATTTCTTTCTAATAATTTCTGACTGAACTGTTGCTTATCACGCAAACTATGTAAATGCATCTGGTTTCTCTATGAAATTTTAAGTCTTGTAGCCTGGCAGCTGTCATTGAATGTTTCAAAGCGTAAAGCCCTCTGTGAGCGTGTACACGTGTCTCAGTACCAGCTAGCACTCGATTCCTTTTCAAGGCTGGATTTTGCACTGTGATTGAGATAGTTACGCCTTTTATTCTGCAAACTCTGTCTGACAATCAGTAAAATGAATGCTTCTCTTAGTATTCCTTCTAACCAAAATCTTCCTGTTTTTCTCTAATCCCAGATCATTTTAGTTATTATAATCCCCATTCTTTTGCTTGCTCTAAGTGACTTAAATCCTTAAAATGTACTGCATCAATTCATTCCCTGAGGAAATGGGATACTGTTTATTCTGTGATACTACATCTGGTCGAGTTCTGTGTCTTCTTTCCTAGAAATCAAATTCAGATTTCTTATGAGTGTCCTGTCCTTCTGTGGCTATTTTCCTGTTTATTGACTTTCTTGACGCCCCACTTCTGTCCAGTCTCCTCAGTCTCATTGGCTCTCCTTCATTTTTTTGTTTTTGGCAGCTGCTTTTCCTAGGGTGCAGACAACTTCTTTCTCAAGTAGTGCAAATGGTTAATTATACTACAAATGATGAAAATTATTTCAAAATAACAGAAAACTGACAAAATATTTTAACACGCAGTGGCTCTCATTTGCTTGTATAAGCTTGAAAAATCTACTGGGTGCTTGCTTTGTGCAGTTTCTGAACTACTTTTCTGACTTGGAGAACAATGACAGCTCTGGTGTAAACCTAGAAACATGCAGTGTAGAACCAGACTGATTGCCTAGATAGTTCTCAGAAATTTGTTAACTGAAAGAATTTAGCAGAGATCCAAATGTAAATGCTTATATCTTTATTTCTGCCTTGTATGATTAATATTATTAAAGCTGATGTTATTTGCTGCATGCGTGTATTTTCCAGGTGAAAGGACTTGTGAAGCAGCACATAGACTCATTCAACTATTTCATCAATGTAGAGGTATGTTTGCTTGGTGGGAACGGAGTGGCTGTTAGTGGTCAGAAGCAGCACGTGATTCAGTTCTTTTTTTCTTTTTTTTCTTTTAGATAAAGAAAATCATGAAAGCCAATGAAAAAGTTACAAGTGATGCTGACCCAATGTGGTACTTGAAGTAAGCATAAAACTGACTTCTGTATCAGTAATAGCATGCGTACGATCTCATGGGTTTATTACTGACTATGAAATGTTTATAGGCATCAGTGTGGGTATAAGTCAAGAGAGTCTTTTGCATGACATACCTCTTATTTGGAGCGTAGAAATGTGGAGGCTTAAAGAATAATTATGTTAAGCAGACTTAACTCAGTTGTTAACAGTGCTTTATGTCACTATTTTTCTGTAATTTAGTAATTTCAGATGACAGGGGAGTTTCTGTTTCTCTACTTGCAAAGGTAACTTGTTTTTTTTGCATATGCAGTTTAAATTTTAACTAATGAGAACACAGTTCAAATATAATGGGTTACTTTGGGAAGAATCATGGCACCTTATTAATCAAAGCAACATTATTCAGTAGATGTAGAACTCTGCTTCCTTCAGGTCACCTGAAAAATATTTGGCTCATTGCTCATTTTGAATTTTTTTTTGTAAATTATAGGTACCTCAATATCTATGTGGGTACTCCAGATGTGGAAGAAAGCTTCAATGTGACGCGACCTGTATCACCTCATGAGGTATTGAAGATCGCATCTTTCAGTTTTTTTTTTCCCATTTACCAATGTACAGTCTATTGTCAACTTGATAAATCATTTCACATTTCAGATGTTTTTTTTCCTTGCTGTATACATTTCATACTTGAAATTTGATCTTTGTTTTCGTTTAATATATGTGGTACACTTCAGACTTTAGTTTGGAAGACATTCTGTACTTTGGAGAGATTCTGTAAAAAAGCCATCTAGTGGTTGCCTCTTACCGTGTTGCTGTCTCCAACGGCCTGACTCGAATCTCATTTAGCTCAATGGAAAGTAAGGCCAATAACTCGGCCATCAACAGTACAGTTAGATGTAATACAGGCTCATGGTTCTCACAGATTTGTAGCTAACATTACATCAGTAGATAAGAATGTGATGAGAGATTTTTTTATATGTGAATGAAATTCCACACAAAAAATTGTGGCTAACAACTCGTACCCAAGAATCCAGGAATTGAAATGCTTGCTTATTGTATAACTAAAGTGACTGTACAAGCAGAAGAGGGCAAAATAAATGCTTCACAGTGTGTATTCACCTTGAATGTAGAATAACCTATTCTTGCATCTCAGATGTGTTCTCACTGATGCTTATTACTAGTGCATTGTTTCTTTTTTTTTTTTTCAGTGGGTTATACTCATGTGAAGGTCATGGTATTTTCTTAAATAGGACATTGATTGGGTCAAACCAGGGGTGCAATTAAAAAAAAAAAAGAAAAAAGAAAGACTGGGTTCTAATGAGTATGCCATTACATTTCTGTGTTGGAGGCTTATAAAATTATTTCCCAAGGGTCTGAGTATTTTACCTACTTTGAATCAAATTTGGGTGTTTTTGTGTCCTTGGTTTGCTTGAAGATCAAGTCATACATACAGATAGGTAGGTACCTGCCTTTGACCTCTAGGGGTCCAATGTCAGGAGAAGTTACCTCAAGGAAGGGGATACAAAAATACAAATACTGGAATATTGCCCTGTTTTATATCTGTCTTATGTGCACAAAGCACACACAAGGAATCCTGAAGCCTTGTTTTCCTCAAGTAATACTGTTGAAGCTGTCTAGCTCTCCTCACGCAGTTCTTACGAGAGTTTCATCAACTATTCATACAGAGGAATTTAAAGTAATTAGAAATGAATATATTCTCAGTTACTTTTAAATTCAAAGAAGTTGCTCAGAGCACAGTGGGACCTAGTTTCCTACAAGTCACAGCTTGAAAACTGTTGGTGCACATCAGTATTTTATTACTAGAGAAACGGTTTACTTTTTAATGTGGAGAGAAAGAGTATCCATTTTGCAATGATTCTTGAGGCATGTTTTTCCTTACAGTTGCGTATTCAATGCACAAGACAGTCTTAATCGGCTTACATTAATGGATAATCAATACACCGAAAGACTGTATAGAGCCATAAATGTCCAAGTCTGAATCCTGATAAATCTGCAGTTCTGGAGCTCAGAGGTGTAAAATGTTCGATGAGGTCACACATGACCTGCTGTGAGTTGCTCTGTTGTGTTCTGCAAATGCAGTAAACCTTGTCTTGCATGAAGATACACAATACCTTAAAGGCTGGCAACAGTCATAGAGCAAGGCTGGGGAGAGCAGACCAGAAAGATCAGAACAGAAATGATTGAGTCTTGAGCTATATAATGCCCTAGATATGTACATGCTGCTTCTCTTGCTATCTGAGGAATTTCCAAATGAATTTTGGGAACTGTTAGAGGAAGTGATACTTAGTGAGCCTTCTGTAAGTCATCTTTGGAAACAGCACCATACCGTCAGATTTGCTCATTCTGTTAGGAAGGTAGCATAGTGTCCCTTTTACTCGTGTGTTTCCCTTCTATCAGACTTAAAATGACAGCACAACTTTACTGCTGTTGAGAGTCTTCGTATCAAAACGTCCCTGAACTGAGCAATGCTGTCAGAGCACATGGTTGCAAGGACATAACACGGTGTTTGTCTCAGCTCTGCTAATTAGGGCTGTCGGTTTAATTAAACAGTTTGGAATTTACGCTCTGCAGTGCTGTCCTCTGAAGAGACAGATCCACTGGCAGCTTTTGAAATGTTACAAAAATCGTATTTGTTTGTGTTTTAAGTAAGAGACTTTGTCAAGCATAATCCAGGTGCCATGAAGAGCTTGGTTAAGCTTCACTTTGCTTGCTTTGTTTGTGAGCACCTACCTACGGGAGACAGGGCAAACACAGGAAGTTTTAAGCCGACACCTAGCCATATGACTGCTTTGTTTTTAGTGTCGCCTGAGAGACATGACTTACTCTGCCCCGATTACAGTGGACATTGAATATACTCGAGGTAGCCAGAGGATCATACGCAATGCATTACCCATTGGCAGGTAAGATATCAGATGTCAAGCTTCTGGTGTTAGTTTTTATTTGCTGCTGTGTTGGGGAAGGTTTTTACAGCAAAATAAATACAGGCTACCCTTGCTTTCTTGTTAAGAGACAGTGAGTGGGCAAATGTTGATGAATAGTTGTACAGAATGTCATTGTTAGGTTCCGTTATAAGATCTTGTTTTTTGAAAGCTTTTGGAAATTTATTTCCTTCCAAAGAAGGATATTTATTAGAATTGATATAAAGATGGATGGTGTCTATATGTGTATTGATATAAATTGATATAAAGAGGAAACTATATGGAAGAATACTAAAGCTGCAAATCCCCTTTTTGCAAAATGGGAATAATCATATTTACTTTGTAGCCAAAGGTGTTTTATTCAAGTCTGCATAAAATGTAGAGATGTCTGTGGGAGCTGGAGGGTAAAACTAGTAAGGCAAGCATTGGTTCTTCAAGATGAGGTTAAGCTCTCCTTTAAAATTGGTTTATCTTAGAGTCAAGGCTAAGTTTTGTGGAGAAATGATGAGGATTTTTTTACTGGTTTTCTTTGTCTAAAGGTCATCAAATGACTTGAGGGTATTAATATTGTGAAAAACATCTGATATCTTAAAGAAAAAATAATGTGCCTGAGGGAGAAAAACAAGCTTTTAACTATACCAAAAAGGCAAAATAGCTGGCAGTTAAAGCACAGTTCCATTTAAAGGTAACAAAGATGTCTGTCTTTTGTAGACAAGGCTTTTAAAGACCAACCCTGCTAGCTTTAAAGGACGGTGGCTTACAGACATTGTTCAATATGTGACTGTGCATCTTAACAAATTTGGAATACTGGCAGTAAAGAGAAGATAGATACTTAAAGAGCTACATTTCTTGTAGGGAGCTTCTATATCAAAAAATGTACTTTGAATTTGTCAGTATCATGATATACAGTAATGCAGTTAAAACCACAAACTTCTGTAGCTGTAGTAACACTGTTTATTGTTCTGAGTCATTCCTTAAGAACATTTTTAAAAGAACATCTGAATTTGAGTCCTCTGAATTATTTCATGGTGTGTGCTATAGGAAAAGGAAAAAGTTGATGTAAAAATGCATTTTCACTAAAACACGTTATCAATTTATACAAAAGACACAGTACTTTAAAGGATAAATTTATGGCTAAAGGAAACAGCAAAAACTAGTCTAGATATTTGTCTTCTCTTTAAAAAAAAAAAAGTGGAGTGAAGAAGACTCATAAAGCATCCATAACATACTGGAAAAGACTAAACTACTGCACAGCACTAGTGCATTGCATCTTACATAGGACCCGTTCCTATAAATTCTTCTCTTTCTCCTATCAAATGAAGTCACTGAAAAAAAAAAAAAAAAAAGTTCTGAGTTAAAAAATAAATTTATGTCATAAAACTGATTTTAAGGGCATACATGCAAAAAGTCTTTTCGCTGTTTAAATCTGCTATTATCCAGTTATTATTTCCAAGGGAAATAGTTTTGTTCATCTAGGCCTAGGATTATGCCAGTTACCTTTCCCCAGCTGAGTATATACAGTGTCCTTGCTTGACATGCAATTCAGACTGGGAAAGGAAAGCTATATGTTATTTCCTCTCTTATTTCTGTTGTTTGGTGGCAGAGTCACTGATAACCTATGTGTTTTAGAAACAAAAAAAACAGGGCAATATCTTTTGTGTCTTTAAGTAAAAAGGAAAACTTCCTTTGAATGCTTAAATAGCATTCCAAATTAATGTCTTTATGCACAGAAATTTAATGTCTTCCCCCCCCCCGACCTTTCTTCTTCCCATTCTTCCTGATAAGTCCAGATATTTAAAAAATTAGATTCAGAAGGGGAATGACTTACTGTAGTGTATTTTGTTAGCTGCAAAGTATTTTAGTGTTTGCAGGAGAAATAGATAATAGATGCTTGGTGACATCTGTTTTTCTGGAGTTTTCAGTAATGGCATTTGCATACTCCATTTTGAGTTTCCTTATGCCAACTGGTTAGTGTTTCTGGTATAAATAGCCAACACATCAGGCTTATTATGTGTGTGATACAAGATTGTGATTGTCATATGAAGCTTATTATCTCCAGGAACTGCTTTCTCAGTGAAATGACTGAAACAAACAGATTATCTATATAGAGCACTGTAGTGACAAGATAGCGTTTTCTCCTTTTCAGAAATACAGGATTTTGAGTTCATCAGTTTTCCTTTAAGGTATAAGAACATGAAGATGGCCAAGGAATCCAAGTAATTGATAAGCTTTGAATAAAAGAAAGAAAACTTCTTTAGCAAGATCTGCCTAATCTTAATTTCTGTTGGAGTAATTTTGGATGAAATATCTCTGAGGTTGCAAATGGTTGCATAGTAGAACTCATGGGATAGATTTTCTCAAAATATGTCTTAGCAAATATGATGAAGTGTGTCCATATTTAAGCTTTATCTTAAGAATGTGACTGAAACATAGGTCTTACAGGGACTGTCCACTAAGGAATGAAATTCTGCGATGTATAGAAAGTCCATTTTTTGTAGAAAAGAGTAAAGGGCTTGGAGGTCTTTTCGTAGGTGTAGAAATAAGGCAATTTTGTCTTATTCAAATTGCAACTTTTTTGTTAGAAATAAAATATGTTCTATTGTTTCAAAAGTTTCAGTGAAAAATGTGAGAGTGGAAAGGTATATTATGAAGCTGACTATTAAATTAATCTTTTTAATAAGAAATGCAAAATTGTTGCTGGTGTAGTTATTGAGTAAGCCAAACTACTAGTGAGCGTGCCATGTAAACACACAAAATGAAACATCATAGGATCAGTGATGGAGCAGACATCCAGAGGTCTCTGGTCCAACTTCCTGCTCCAAACAGGGTCACCCCTGGGATCAGACCAGGTTGCTCAGTGGCTTATATGTCAGGTCTTGAAGATGTCCATGGATGGAGACTGCCCAGTCACTTCGTGCAGCTTGTTCCACTGCTTGACTTTCGTCATAATGAAGAAATTTTGCTTTATATGCAGTCTATGCATCTTTAGTTCCTCTTTTTTTCTTTTTTTTCTTTTTTCTTTTCTTCTTTTTCTTCTTTTTTTTTTCCTTTTTTTTTCCTTTTTAAACTCCAAAAGCATATAATTTGTGTTTAATTTCTTGGAATATTTTTTCACCACTTCATGTTGCTTCACAAAATGTTTGCTGGAGGCTTCTGTGCTAAGACACCAAAGAAGTCAGAGCTACTTCTGGGGAAACTTCATGCCTAGATTGTATATTACAGACGCTATCTCTCCGCAACCAGGGGCTGTGATTGCAATGTGGGAAATCATATTTGATCTAACTTCTTCTAATTAAAACTGATAACAGTGGATCTGCAACGGCCTGTTCTTCTGTGCAGGCTGTACTGTTTTTGGGGACCAGGAGTATTTGTGCTAGCAATCTTTGGCCTTGGTTTCTGTGCTTGCCATAGATGCCTGTCTTAGCTACATAAAATTAATTAAGAAGCCTGCAGATTCTGCCCATTCATGTCCAATTTCCACATGCCCTTTTCAAACAACACGTTCAGTGAAATAAGGTGGGATTAAGGGAAAAAAGCCTGTTGTTGATAGCTTGCAAGTGTTCTAAATACCTTAAACATTTTCTCCAGTTTGTTCAGCATGTTTGTTTTTCCGAATTTGACTATTCATATTTTTCTGTCTGAATCTAACATAAAAGTCTAAATGTGGTTTTCTTGCAGAATGCCTATAATGCTGCGTAGCTCCAATTGTGTTCTTACAGGGAAAACTCCAGCAGAATTTGCAAAGCTTAATGAGTGTCCTTTAGATCCAGGTACGTTTGCATTCAAGTTCCTTTTACCCATCTGGGCTTTTAGTGTTAAATCTTTTTCTGTACAGGAATATCCCATTGGTACGGTTCCTACCACTGTGAAGTCATGATGGGTACTTCTCAAATGTATGCCTGTAACTAAAAGAAATCAACAGGCTTTTGAAAATAATAAGAAGTAGTTGACAGCATGGAATGTTTGCATTTGCAGAGAGAGCTTTCAACCACAAAAACGATACTACAAAATTTTGAAGAAGTTGAGAGGTATATATGATATGTACAGCAATGTGTTATATGGGAATAGAGATGGAGTTAGTTCATGGAAATGAAGTGGATCAGGGAAGAGGGGAAGTATAATGGTATCCTCCAGAGCAGAGACCCTCATTTGCTGCATTCTGTGAAGTGAAAATAAATATTATATGATAATATGTGATACATACAGAGGAGATGAAGGGTTATAGCAAGCAAGTTCTTTGCTATTTATCTACTGCTTTTGAAGCATGTACTGGACATGTGCTATGCTTGCTTGTGATGGCAAGTTACAGTGACATAACGTGCTGTTCTGGACAAGCATTAGTAGATAGCTACAATTAAGAGAGGAAACAAACATGGCTTATGTGCAGATTCCTTAGATTGTCTTAGATACAACAAGGGCATTGAAATACATTTTTAAAAGTAATATAAAATAAATTTCTTCTTGGAGTGCTGGAGAGAGCAAGTTGGCAGTTATGGAAGACTTACTCTTTTTTATTTGATAACAAGTATCTGAAATGGCCAGTTCTTTTTAGTTGTCCTTATGATATACTCTTCTGGAAGGCAATATTTTATCTAATTTGTAGAACTAATAATTCTATAACATCCTTAAATAAGTGTAGTTACTTTACAGTTGTTTTTTTTCCTCAGGCTTGCAGTGTTGGTCTGACTGAGAGTTCTTTCTGGCCACTTTTACTCTGTCCAAGTACTTCCCAAAAAAATTCTTAGATCCTGATACTATATGTGAGCTTAGCAAAAGTTCTCTTTAACCTAATGGAACGTCTTGGTTATCATAGGTTGTACACAGAGTTTTTTCACTCTTTTAAGAGAGAATTTACTCTTCTGTTTTGTCCTTTATGTACTCGCTGTTTACTTTCTAGTAATTTATATTCAAAGGCGTGTTGAAAGAGGTGAGTAAGCTGCAAGGGTACTGACAAGCAAAATCTTTTTTTTCTGTTGAATAGGTGGCTATTTCATTGTTAAAGGTGTAGAGAAAGTCATTCTTATTCAAGAGCAGTTATCCAAAAACAGAATCATTGTGGAAGCTGATAGAAAAGGCACAGTTGGTGCTTCTGTTACCAGGTATAGTAAAGGCCTGCAATTACGTAAAGGAGATAAAAACGAAGCTTTAAAAGTGTATTGTTGTAGTTGAAGTAGCTGTGTTGTTTTCTTCCTAAAGTAGTTAATGGCAAAGAGCTATAAACATTCAGTGCCCCTCTCTTGCTACTGTCATTTTGTATGCTAAGACACCAATCCCAAAATGTGGTAGTAGAGTGTTCCCATGAAAATCAGAGGGAGTTGCTCATACACTTCAGTATTCATCCCAGACTAGGAAAAGCAAGTTCTAATTTTTAACGTAACAAAGTGCACCTTATAATTGATGAGGTGTGGCCTCATTTTGTAGCAAGTAGCATGAAGTCCCTGTGGTGAAAATGGGATGTAACCTTTTGTCTGACTCTCTCAATCAAATTAGTATAAAAGCTTTTAAAGACAATTGAGAAAGAAACAAAAAAATGTTTTTGTACTGCACAGATTGTTAAAAGTGGCAGGGTAGTCTAAATCTGGCCTTTCTTCCTCGGCTGAATTTTATTTGTATCTTGCGTGCCTTTTGATTTTGTTTTTAAGCTGCATGCTGGTATAATATGGTGCTTGCCCCTGGTGTGAGGGCTATTTTTCTCTTCTCTTAGAGGCCTCTCACATCTCTCCTCGCTATTTTACTGTTCCATGGTAAGCCTAGATGAGGTTAAAAGTACAACTGAAAGTACTGTTATCTCGTTACTGTTGTTGCCACGGTACCTGTGCGCAGATTGACCTTGCTGGTTACATCCAAGTCATTAATAAAAGCATGCAGAGATGCTGTTGAAAAGTACAGGCTTCTGCTTGCTTAAGTTGAATACTGACCTTCCCCATCACAGATGATAATGCCATGTTACCTTGGCGCTATAAGGGGTGGTATTTGGCTGTTTTCATGTAATTTCTAAAAGAGGAGAAGGTGGGATTAATTCAGCTGAACGATTGCTCAAGCTTGTTAAGTTTTATACAGAAGATTCTAGGAGCGTCAGTGCAAACTTTCTATTCCACATAATATATTTTTTTAACTTCAGTTCCACTCATGAGAAGAAAAGCAGAACGAATATGATTGTGAAACAAGGAAGATTCTACCTGAGGCATAACACTCTATCAGAAGATATTCCCATTGCTATCATATTTAAGGTAATACAACTGTTGGTTTGAAAAAAAAATCCATGCTATAGTTCAAGAATGAAGATCGACAGCAGCTCTCAAAAGTTAATATGTACAGAAGGACATGGCAGGGCTGAGAGAAAGAAAGAAAGCTTTTTTCCCCTGGGAAGTCGTCTTGATTTTAAAGCAAAAAGGAGAAAAAGTGCTGCAATTTTCTGTGAGGAGAGCATTGCTGTGCCAAGACAAATGCCTGCTACCCCCTTCCTGCTTCGTAAGGTCTCTCTGTGCTACTGCCTGTGGTCTTATTGCTACAGAAAGTCAGAAGGGTTTTTGTTTCTTTTTTATGAGCTGTGTTGCGAAGTCATGTTAAGGGTCTTCATTTCTAATTTTGTTCTCCCCCAAACTTGTAGACTACTGAGATACTGAATACTCTCGATTTCAGATGAGGAGACATGACGTAGTCATAAACTGGTTGTACATGACTTCCAGTCATAACCATAAAGACAACAGATAGCTTTTGGGGAAGCCTTGCAATTCTTAGACCTAGTCCTAAATCCTATAATATCACTAGAGTGGCTTGTATTTCTTGAAAGTTTCATTCCTTCCGCTGTGAATGGGCTGTGCCTCCATCTCACACATGGAGTCTCGCAACCTTCAGAATCCCTGATTCAGGTATGTTTACCAGTATCTTCAATGCAGTGAACGTGTGGATAGACATGATAGCTTTGAAGTGGTCTCTGGTGGGACTGATCAAAGGGCTTGATTCTGTGCATGAACTGGGGAGTGTTTGCCCTGCCAGCTGAGCTGGTGACAGTATCATGCCATGGCCTTCATTGCCTGTGAAGTCACCAAAAGTATTTTCTTTTGCCCTCTGCTTCTCTCTTTCGTTGTAATTCACTCAAGGGTGCATACAGCTGAAGGGAAGCTGAAGGCATGATGACAACTCCTCCCTAGCTGCCCAGCAGTACTAGAGGCAGGCTGGAAGCTCATCTGTCTGGTGGTATCGAATGCAGAGCCTACAGCCAGTGAGGGTGGTGGGTGGGCAGGCACTGTCCAGCAGCTGGAGAAGACAGCAGGGCACGGCCAGGCCTTGGGCTAGGTAGGACCTCTTCCCACACCAGCTAGTAGCTCCTTCCTGTCCTGTAGGCTTCACTGCTGCTTGTGGGTTAGCAGTCTGGTGGAGAACATGTGCAGAAGGAAATGGGGCAACACTCTTGGAAGCACTGATTACAGGCGAGGTGGCACAGGGCTCTAAGATGCTTCCCACTGGATCCACCAACCAGCAGAAGTAACTTCTATAGCTCCCTGGCTGTCTTCACTATAATGCTTTATAGCAAAGAAGTGCTGGCAGGGTGATAATCGCTAGAGGAAATAAATTGCCAGGAGAGGGCAGCACTTGCTCACAGCATCCAACAAGTTTGTGCCAGCACTGCTGATGTGCTGGAGTTAGTAGCTATGGACTTTTCTTTATTACCACAGTTCTTAGGCTGAATGAGGGTTGTAAGAATCAAAAACTGATTCTTGCAGGAGGCGCTTTGGGTTTGGTACTAGAAAATAGCTCAATAATTGGATTTAGGCTTGAGAAGCAGATGTCTGTTATCTCTGATTACAGTGATCTCTTCAAGTTGTTGGAGATCATCTGTTTTTAGTGACCAGTGTTAAAGGAGGTTGAGAAGTGATTTGTGGGCAGAAATGCATGTAAAAGTGTCAGAATTAAATTCACAACTTTTCCGTTACAGTAAAGTGTTAATGTAGCTCTTAATCCATTTGCTCGAGTACCGAACAGCTGGATTCCACCTTCAGTAACACACTTTTATTACATTTTGTCACCCCCTGCTGGTACAGATAAATACTTGCCCACAGAAAAGTAACTGCTTAGGGTTATTAAGTCTGAGGAGGCTGTGGNTTGTACTAACTATTTAATCATGTTCCAACAATGCATGCTGTAGTTATCACCTGCCTTTATATATCTTGTAAATACTAGATAAATGTTGCATAATTTTTCAATTTATTTATTAAATAAAGGGTTACAGTTGTTGGAAGTTCTTGGCAGTAGTGCTTTTCAAAGATTTATATTGATTTAGTCCAGTACGGAATTAGCTGCACCCCTTTTAACTATTCTGAATGTCCCATTCTTGACCAGCACTCACTGTATTCATGAGTGGTCATTTTCCTTACCATACCTTTTAATGGCACATGAACTTGAGGCATATTCTGTCCACTTTTGATGAGTCTCCAGCTGGAAACTAAAAATCCCAGATAGTCTGTCTTTTCAGTGAATTCTTAGGCAGGTACTGACTGGCTTCTGACCTTTCTTTCTTGGGCACTGCTGTAATGTGGGTATCGCTTTGTTGTATTTAACTACCAGAAATCAAGTTACAAAGGCTGTAGCACTGAAACCGGAAAATTTCTAACCTAAGGATCTCTGTGTAGCCTCAGCTGTCTTGCACCAGCAATATTATGCATAGGAGATTCCTTGGAAAAACAGGGAGAATAATTCCTTTCTGCAGAGACCCAGGCTTCAAGCATGGAGCATGGGACTTCCTTGTTACTAGTGTTCTTCGTGTAATGTAGAGATTGTGTCACAGCATGCATCTGGAAGGGCCAAAGTTAACTTGTACAGACAGTCCTAGGTCTGAAGTTGTGGTTGCCATTGCATCTTTAACTTTTAGTGTACTAACTACTTATATAATTTCAGGTTAAAAATGAGCTGAGAAAACAATGGCAAAATCCTATTGCTCTGGATTTCCTACCAGACCAGCATCTAGGCTGCAACCAAGTTCCACAGACCTCTGTGTTTACTAAGACTAAGAGAATGATTAATAATTAGTAGAGGGATGCTATCCCATCCATGGACCAGTGAGAAGGAGACAGTTTTTTGTCAGGGATTTACACAACTGAGAGTCAATAGGAGAAAACTGGGCAATTTGGGGTTCCCTTTCTAGTCCCAGTGGCTTTAAATGACCTGGTGTTTTTGCAGGTGTCTTAAGATATAGACCAGGTCCAGAATATCGTTGCAGCTTTATAGGAGAGCAAGCAAGTATTGGGGATCTATGATCTAATGTGATTTTAAGGCTACTGCAACTAAAGTGGAGGTAATAATATCCCTTAGACATTTTCATCTTAAAAGTGAGGGCTGTGAAGTAGAGAGCATTATAAGTACCACCCACTGACAGAGCTGAGACCTAAAACTCAAGAAGTGCTAATTTTAAATAGAATCTAAGATCACTTCCATGATTCAGGCATGATTCATGGACATATTTTGGCTATATTTTAGGACAAGACCTGAACTTACGTTGTTCTCCACCCTTTCTCTTCTTTTGTGGGGAGGAAGGGAATAGTAGTGTGGATCTAAAGGTCCCTTGTCCTGGATAGGTAGGGGAACTGAACTGTGTAGGGTCACCCTCAAAGGGGCATCTGCCTTGCAGTTCATCCTTATCCGTAGTCCCTTCGAAGCTACAAGCCTGAATGAGCTGTTCTGCTGCTTTGCTTTTCTGCCATCCGGACCTGTAAGGATCTTTGTGACTGGCATATTTGAAGATATAACAGACAGTTTTGCTAAACACATGTAGGTTGTGATTTTATGAAGTCTAACGCATTGACCACAGCTAAATGAAATATGATAGGCTACGAAAGGCATGTTCCTGGGACTATTCTAGGACAGACTTGAAGTATGTGCTCTTCAGATGTAGGGGAGTTAGTCCTTGTTGCTGTGCTAGCTTAAACGTTTTTCCCTAACCTTTTTACTTGGAAGGTACAGAGGCAGCCGTGCAGCCCCTATGTATGTAAATACAGTTTTTGGTTTGAAGTGGTGGCTTAAAGTGGACAGTTTTGTCCACTTGTATGGACTTGTCAAGATTTTTAAAGGGCTGTTAACACCTTGTAGTGGGAATCATTAGAGACAAGTAACTTGCTTCCAGCTTACTGTATAAGATTGCTTCATTAGTTAGTATACACATGCAAATTTAGGATTTTTGCAGTTGACTTGCAACCCCAAGAGACCTTTGTTTTAACTGTGTAAGTGTCAGCTGTGCACAGATCACAGGACTGTGTGAACTGTGCATAGTGGGATTTTTCGAATATCAGATTGTGAGCTGCACATGCTTTACTTGGGGGAACCGAGACAGTTTTAGATAGTAATGAGCGTTAAAGGAGGTGTGAAATATTTGTGTAGTCTTTAAGGATGTTCCTGTTTTGAAAAGCGTCAGGGTTACAGATGTTACTAGGTGCTGCTGTTTTTGCAGGGAATTAGAGCTGTTTAAAGGTAAGGACTATTTTGTTTTGGTTGTATGATCTTGTTCTGGTAGACTCTTGGGAGCTGAAATAAATGAAGGTTGTGTGCTGCGCCAAAACTAGTTGGAGAAGGAAGAGAATTATACATAGCCTAGGGGAGGCTTAAAAGTTGAATTTTATGATCTAAGTCACTGGGTGAATTATCTTTAGTGTATGTGGGGACTGTAAGGAGCTAGGACCTGCGGCAAAAGATGTAAACAGCAGTTCGAGTTTCATTTTTAAAAAATTGTGTTAGTGTTGGAGCAGTTAAGATGCAACTCTAGAGGAACAGCTGAGTGGTGGTCTTGTTGGATCCACAGAATTATGAGTTCCCATGGCTGCGGTTTCATAGCTCGTATCTTTTGAATTATGAAAGCTCCAGACCAATTCTGTCTGTGATGTCAACCTTGAACTTCCCTGACATCTTTTTAATCCAGTCATCTGCCTGTCTCCATTCTGTAATTTAGCCTGATGGACTGCAGAACTACATTCTAGGGAAGTGCCATGGAAACGCCTAGACATCATCATTAAGACACAGTCTGGGGGTGGAAGAGCTGGGCTTGCACTCTCTCACACACGTTATCACATGTTCATGCGCATGTGAGTATGCGCATATGCGTGCACTTGCATAACACACACACAGATGCAGTTTGGGCAACAGGAACCTCCCCAGTCCTAGGAAGCAGTTGACCCCAGTTGGAGCACTTTATCCCACTTGAACTCAGGATAATATGAGTATTGTTAGTGTTTGCTTTGACTTGTCCCATGTCCATTGACTACTAGCCTTCCAACCATGCTCTTCGTCAGCCTGCTGCCATCTCCTTTCTAATCCTTTCACTGCTCCCGCTAAGTTATCCCTTTGCAACATGTCCATCCCCTCTGCCCCTCTCCCTTTAAAATTATCCCTTTGCAACATTGCCTTCCAATCAAAAATAAACAAGAGAGCTTGTCTTTAGCTTTGCTTTAATGTTAATTCCCTTTCCATCAGCTTTGTCCTGGGATCAGCAGCACTTTAAGCATGGGACCCATTCCTGCTTTGCATGTCCTTAGTGTTCCTGTAACACAAACAACAATCCAACTCTCTAATGATGTTATAGGCTAATTCTGGAGTGGTTTTTTTGTTTGTTTGGGGGATTTTTGTGTGTTTTTTTTTTTTTTTTTGTACAAGTGCAACATTAGGGCTGAATTTACTAAAAAAAAAAAAATTAAGATTACAAATCTATCTGATATGAGCATGTGTCTTTTGCTTGCTCTGTTAATGCTGCATGTAGGTGGATTTGTGTGTGCCACTCTGCCCGTGGTTGTTGAGAATACAGAAGGGGATACATGGATTTACTTGTAGGCTACTGTATCAGCATATCTTTTTCAGTTATTTGCTCAAGTCTGTAGTTGTTACTCACAAATTAGTTTTCCTCCAGTTTGCATTTATCTAACAATACAACGTACATAGTTTGGTGGCAGATCCCAGCCTTTCCCACACACAAATTTTGAATTCTCAAGTGAGTTTGCTACTGTGAACTTTAACTAGAAAATCTATGCTGGTGTAATGATATGTCCTATTTTCATCTTTTTGTTGTCAGACTTTTAATCAGAGAATTCATCAAGTTAGAGGAAATCATCAGCCCTTTTTACTTTACCATGGCTTTCTGTTTTTAAATGGACAAAATAATGTAATAAAACTGCAGGTTGATTTCCTTTTTTTTTTTTTCTTTTTTCTTTTTTTTTTTTTAATTTTTTCCCTGCTTGTTTTGTTCACTTTCTGCATGACTCCTATGGTCCAGTTGCCATCTTAAAATTAATCTGGTGGCAAGAAATAGGATGATACCTTATCAACTTGCATTTGATGTGCTTTAGATAAATGTGTTCTCAGTATATGTGCCTAGAATGGTACAAAGAATTCCGTTAAAGTTTTGTTCTTATGAAGACTAAGTGCAGTAATGGTGTCAGTCAAGTTGTGGTAATTAAACTGGTTTGCTGCTCAGCTGTTAAGTCCTAAAAGCATGGAAAATCACTATGGTAAAGCTTGTATGCTTTTGTGGGCTCTTGTATGAATCTGGCTGTCAAGTCCTGAGGGATTTTAACTTCTTTGCTGAGATTATTTTTTGATTATTTTTTTTTAACTACTGTGTGACCTTATTTAAAAGGGCAAGAAAGCATAATAATATTTGAAAAACAGGTATCTGAACTACAGTGATATCACACAGGCAAATTTTGTTTCTGAAAAGTGCCTTGAGATCAGTGGTATGACCACTTAGTGAGAATGAACTATGATGAAACACTCTTACCTGGTGATGTAACTGTGTCTTGATTTGGCACTCAAATCTGTCCGAGATGATGGAACCGTGATCTGTGCTTTGCACCGAAACTGGAATGTCATCACACTATTACAGGTATGTGCTACATTTGCACTGCTTTGAATTTCTAATCAGCCGCAAGGTGAAGAGACAGAGTTTTAACTTAAAGGAACTTTAACCAACCACTTCTTGTTGAAAAAGAAAGAAAAAAGGAGAAAAAAAAGAAAAAGCTGGATACTTCACAGTTAGGGCAACAGTTTTGCAGAGGGATAGCATTAGCTAGGCGTTAAGCAAAATAACACCCAATGAAGGCAATAAGAAGGAAAAGTATTTGTGCATTTTTGAGGAAAATGTAACTTTTTGGGACACTGCCAGTTTTTAATGAGAACCAGAATGCTAGGATCTACATAGGCCATTATTTACAATGGTCTTTGTGGCAGGCAGTTTGAAGAATAATATGAATGCAAGCATAACTTCCTCAGAAACTTCTGAGAAACATATTATAACTCAACCAGAAGAGGTTTAGCAAGATTATTCTGTTTCTTGATATGGCATAGCTCCAGACAAATGTGTGAAGAGGGGAGCTTTAGCACCATCTGGAATCCACAAAGGCCTTCACTGCTGGCTGCCACCTTGAAACACTTACTGATAGAGAGATTTTTCTAAACCTGTTAAGCGCTTTCTTAGTTTATTAAGCTTTTTCTGCAGTATAAAGTCTAACAAGGTGTCCAAGGATCAGTGAAATAATAGAATGGCTTTCAAGTGGAATTGTGTAGTGAAGTCATCTTCTAAATGCAAAGAGCTGCAAAAAAGGTAAATTGTAAAAATTTCTCAAATAGGACGTGCTGTATCATAGACAATTGAGTTTGCAAAATTGCTTGTAGTAAGAGACCATGTGCAATCTTTTAAGTAATTTCACCTTCCTTTATTGTAGATTCTGATTTTGTTTTGGTGGTTACGCAAGTAGGGTTGTTATTACCTGGTATTTATTTTTCTTAAGACGACCATAGAATTTATCTCCTGTCAGTGAAGAAAAAGACATTCTCCAAAGAGTGTGTGTGTGTGTGTGTTCCTGCTGCTTATCAAGATTTCTATTTTGGGTTCTTCCATAGCTAGAATATGTGCTGCCAGTGCCAGATGGCACAGTTTCTGAGAGAAGAAGTAGCTCTTGCTTAGTAGTAATGCAGACAAACAATACCAAATTAGCATAAGCAAATGTCAGTGAGTTAACATAAAGCCTATGCTGTTTCTGTCTTTTCTTCTTTTCCTAGGCCATGGGTGTTGAAAGTGACCAAGAGATTGTACAGATGATTGGCACAGAGGAACATGTGATGGCTGCATTTGCTCCTAGTCTGGAAGAATGCCAAAAAGCTCAGATTTTTACACAGATGCAGGTGCGTCTTTTCACATAGCCAGAAGCCATAAAATCTAAAGATGATGGTATTGACCACTTTGCTCTGTCAGCAGTCCACATACACTTTGTGTTTCAAGGTTTGTTTTTTGGGGGAGGGGATATTTTAAGCTGAGGACTTTTAAGGGGGAAGGCCCCATCAAAAGTTAGGCTTTGCTCTAAACTGCCTAACTGAAAAGAAACAAAGTCAAGAAATGCTTTGTTTTGAGAAGTCCAGACTTACGTTTTAATGAATGTGACAAGTAGTGGCAGCTGTAAGAATAGTTTTTTTTTGTTGTTGAGGACAATTCCTGCTTTCTAAGGAATTGCATACCCCCATTTCATAGAAGCCCCATCGACGTGGACATGACCATTTCATTCTGAGCAGATGTTCTCACGCAGTTCTAATCTCTTGTAAAACAGCCACCCTTCGTCCTGCTAAAGACTGGCCAGAATTCTCTTCAGCTCGTGTACTTTTTTAATTAGCCAGCACACAGTCCATTTTACTGGCTTAATTTCCGTCATATACACATTAATTTGCTAAAAGAAGCTTTTAAAGATAAATCTGATTCTTGCTATTTCATTGTAAATATTATCAAATCTTTCCATGTGTAATGTCAAGTGTTGTTAAAGTGAAAATCTTTCTCGTTTGCATCTTTTGGGTCTTTTCCAGCTTAGAGGTAGCGTGAAGGCCTTTTAAATTCAGGGCCAGAAGGGTGAAATAGTGAAGCTGGAGGAACATACAGAAATGTGAGGCAACCAGGAAAGTAGAAAAACAGGAAGACAGAAGTTACTCTGTGCGAGAAATGCCAGATGAAATGAAAAGAAATGGAGTTATCTGGGGAAGAACGTAACAGGTGGAAAGGGTAGTCTGCCACGTAGTGGAGAGGGTAATCCTCTGGTATAGGCGGCATGGCTTCATTTCCAGACAGGAACTTCGCTGTGTGGACCAGGATTGTTTCTTTAACTAGTTGGACTTGGAATTCTTCAGATCCCTTCCCTTTCTTGGAAACTAGTAAGAGTAAGAATCCATTAATGATTGCAAGGTACTCTTGGAGACAGATGTGGATGCTGCACAGTAACATTTGTGCCTAGGGTGCACCTCGCTGTTTAATACCTGGATGAAACTTGGCAAGTACACAAAAGAACTGGAGATGAAGAGTCAAATGAAATAAACTAGATGTCTTTGGGATTTATGTAGTCCTTTTTCTTATATCTCTGCAATCCCCATTGTTTTAGTATTGTAGTAATCATAGTCTTTCACCACTTCCAATTCCAAATGTTATCAACGTAAGATAAAGAACTTGTATATTTAATCGTAATCAATTGTGTCAGTTTTTCAGTTTTTTTTTTTTGTTAACATTGCTTATATATTTGGTATTTTGCACTTTGCCTGAAGTTTGTATCATCTGTGGCTCATGGGATTGTGCTGGTTGATTGAGGAATGTATACAGATCTCCTTATGTTTGTATATTTTTATAGGTTACAGTTCTGATATTAACTCAAGTTAATTGCCCCACTTGACAGGCATTGAAGTACATTGGAAACAAAGTACGAAGGCAAAGGATGTGGGGAGGCCCAAAGAAAACAAAGATGGAAGAAGCACGAGAGCTGCTAGCATCAACTATTCTGACACATGTTCTTGTATGTAATGTTTTCTTTAGCTGGAGAAAAGTTGTGTGGTTATTTTTAGAGATGCAGGAATTTCTCTTGTTACTTTGTCCTGTCTATGTCTGTGAGTGCTACAGAGAAATCTTTCCATGCAAAAAGAGCTGTGGATCATGTTGTTCCAGAGCTCAGCAGACTTCTAATAAAATCATGCAACAGAGGAGAGAAAACCCAAAGTGAATAATGAAGTGATCGTGAAACTTAAGATGCTTTCGGAGTCCGTTGGGTAGGGAGATTCTGTTTGGTCTGTGTTTATCCACTGTCACCCTCTTGCCCTACTTTAGAACACAGTGGTGTAGGAGCAGCTTTGGTGCTAACTGGGATTAGATAAAAAACAAATCTGCAAAATGTTCACAATGTAAAAAATTCCTACTTAATTTGAAGGTACTATTTTTTAGTCTTTTAACAGATGATGGCCAGAAATGGTATCAGTTGCAGTGGCTTAAGTCCTTTTGAAAACAGAACAGGAACTGATGGTCTTACAGGAGCTGATCAGGATGTAATAATGACAAGTAGTGAATGAATCTCTCTCTCATGTTCCTCACAAAAGAGTTTTCCTATAGTATAAGAACTTAAGTTTTTTCCTGGTGGGTGCTGGGAATAAGACAGGTGGACTTCTGGAAGGTGTGGTTTCATTAGAAGTCAGAAGTACAAATTTGATTTCTGTCGTCAAAATATGAAATAAGGCAGTTGCAAATCTTTACTTGGTAGGTAGTTGCAAATCTTTAATTGGTAGACATGCAACAGTTTGAAAATGAGCTGAAAAAAATGGTGCTTATCACAACGTCAAGCAGGTTTAGGTAGTCTGTAAGAAGAGAAACTCTTCTATGTTGAAAAGTCAGCACAATTTTTATGGTGTGAGCTTTGTTGGCATGGAAAAAATGTCTTTGCTTTGTAGCTGAGATAAAGTAAATCATCCTCAAACTAAAGAAGAACATTTAGACTGAGTCAAAAGTAATCTGAGTGTTTATGAAGTGCTGTACGATTGAACTGTTTATCATCATATGTAATTTTTCTACATAGCCAGGCAGTATCAGCTGTTAGCTCAGGACCTTATCCTTACAACTTATACCTTTATCCTGATTTGCTTTCCCTTTACTATCTGTTTCCATTTCACTAATAGATATTACTTGTAGCGTTTTTAAGAAGGTAAAGTGCACAAATCCCATTTGTAATTCCTCGGTCGGCCCAGATTCTCTTTTGATTTAAATGGATGTCTGAGTAAGAACTAAGGAATTTACCTGAAACATCAGTATGTTCTTTTTTGTTTGTTTGTTTACAGGTGAAGGAATTCAATTTTCGTGCCAAATGCATATACACAGCAGTGATGGTGCGCAGAGTAATTCTTGCTCAAGGAGAAAATAAAGTAGATGACAGAGACTACTATGGAAATAAACGCTTGGAGTTGGCAGGGCAGGTAGGTTTTTGCTTCAGAGCTAAGGCTCTTCTGGGGTTTTGTTAGTATCTGTTATTAAAAGATGCAAAATAAGGAGCAGCCCTCTCTTCTCAATTGAAGTGTTTTTCCTCTCATCTTATTTTCTTTGTCTTTTCTGTGTTCATTCGTAGCTGTGTTGATTTGGGACTAACAAATTTTATCCTCACTTCTGTACTGCCTCTATACCAGATAAAAGGACAGAACAGTGTAAATACTGCATCAGTTCTAGTTCCGTTGTAACATTGTTAGTGCCAAGACATCAGCAGTAAGATCCATCTTCCAGTGTCCCTATGTAGGGAACAGGGTAAGGGAATGAACTGGAGCCAAGTAGGTGTGTACGTATGAGGCCCGGGCTGTACCGCTGTGGAGAATCCAGTTTCTGCAGCAGCTCACAGAACAGTCACTTGAGCCTTCTGTAATTTGAAGAAGCTCCTAAGATTGCTTGTTTGTTGTCAGCTGCCTTTCTGGCCTCCACAGTAGCATGAATTACCAAAGTATATGGCTTGAAGCCTTACTAGACGCTTCTTTTTGAGCAATAATCTCTGTTTTGAGCCTACAAGAGAGGAAACACAAACACTTGATTTGTTTCAGAGGCTCTTGCCATCTTTTCTGGGTACAGCTCTGTCTGCTCTGTCTGCTGAAGATGTTAAAATCCCCCACTGCTTCTGTGTGTCCATGAGCGGCATGTTGCAACCTTCTAGTTCTGGCAGAAAAATGACAAGTGGGAAAAATCTTCAGTTTACTAAAGGCAAAACTAGAAGGGGTTATTTGAATCTTTTAAAACTAGCTAAGTTACCTTGAGTGACTAGAGAAAGTGGAGTGCATGGACTTCCCTGATTGCAGAATTTTGGCACTGGAGCAGCAGTAACAGAGGGCTACGAAGGAGAGAATGGTATGAAGTATCTGACTGGCACCGTGCTTTTGCAGAGAGGGTGGTGGTATACAGCTGTTGGCCAAACTATGTTCTCCTAAGCAGTGTGAATTTGCCTACTGGGTGGAGGAACAGCTTAGTTACCCTGGCATGGATGTTTCCTTACCATGTGTGGTTATTTGATTAACTGATTTAGATAAGGATTGGATTTCATTGTTGTGCTCTGTATGAATTTAAGTTGGAGTTTTGGCACTCTATCATCTCTGGTTATTGATCATGCATCAGAAATCCAGACAAGTATACACAATGCACGAGGTTGGAGAAGCTGTGCATCTCTGCTCCACACATCATTTGTATTGGGATTTCTATTGCAGCCATGGGAATTCTCTTCGTATTGTACTTTTTAAGATGTCCTCGCGTACTACCTTGTGTTCCTATTCTCCTTCCCACCCTGCCTTGTCTTCCGTGCACACATGGGAACACACACACACACACACTGCACAATCATTTCAGAGTAAAAGCCAAAATGTGCTTTGCTTCTTAGTTTTCTGAAAAGCTAAGATGACACTCTTGAACACACTCTGAGCACAAATAAAACAATGAAAACTCTTAACCAGTTAGGAAAGAAATTCCTTTCTTTAAATTAGTATGTGACTGTCCATCAAGC
>VXAL01002515.1:324-16387 GCA_013399475.1 Chauna torquata
CCACTATTGGCATGTAATGAAACTGAGGAAGCAAAATGAAAACTATTTTGGCAGAGCTTGGAATAATATTGCTAATTTCCCCATTTTCTTTGAAGCCTGGGGTCAAGAAAATTCAAATAGCTATATCTATATCCATTCTCTAGATCTGAGTATTTGCTTTTTCTAATGAAAGACAAAGATACGCGCTTTCATCTGCAATTTCAGGTTCATTAAAAAACAGGGAAAAGGAAGGGTAAACACTGCACTCTGCAGGAAGTGCGTACTTGCGTATCTGTTTGGGAGTCAATGTATATTTATTTTTGTGAGGGGCAGAGGGAGGGACTGACAGACAAAAAGTTGGGTTGACTAATATTAAAGTATCTGCTACATTTACAAACCATTCTTTATCTTCAGCTTGGCTACAAAGAAATACATAGGTGCCACAAATTACAGAGAGAAGATTCACAGCACCTTAACACCATGTGGTACGTTCCTTTTTTCTGGAAGTGAAGATGGAAAGGCATATGTTTGGAATCCAGAAACAGGTAAATAATTATTTTATTGTTTTAAGCCAGTTTGTCAAGATTGGTAGGAAAAGGGTTCTGTAAGCTTTACTGAAGCACACTTTTGATATGAAATAAAAATTCAGTAAGATGTTCTTAAATCTTGAAGCCTTAGCTCCACCTTTTAAATAGCTACTGTTAATTTCTAAGGTCTAATCCTTTAGGGGAAATAAATAGGCAGAGGTTGCATTTGTGATATGCAGCAGGAGTGGAGCACCTTAAGCTAAGCTGCAGTTCCGTAGTTCTTCATATGCAGATGAGCACCTTAAAACAGAATACGCAAAAAGTCCAATCATCCTTTCTATTAATTGTTTTGTTTTCTTTTTTGGATTTGGGAATTAGGCTGTTGAGAACCATTTTGTCTATATCCAAAGGCTGGTCAGAGATTTGAATATGTTTGGCCTTTGGAGTATAAAGTGTTTTCATAAAGAAGTATTCAGGTCAGGGATTCTGAATATATTTGGCCTTTGGAGTATAAAGTTTCTTAATAAATTATTCGTCAAACTGAATACTTTAAAAATAACTTAAAATAACTATCTGGAAAAATATTAAGTGAGTATATCAAGATAAGATAAAGAGTTTGTAATCTTCATTGTACAGTGGGGTAAAAGGAACAAAAGTAACAGCAGAAGGTAATAGACACTTTCTTGTTTTGACAACATTATATTCTGTCTCCAATTATGATGTAAATAATTTTTTAAAAAGGAAAAATACTGAGTAATTCAAACTGGGAGTTAACCAACAGTTCTGTTTTGAATTTCTTTCCATGTTTCCAATTAGGTTAACTTATATCCATGCCACTCTGTAATTTGTCTGAAAACTTAAAAACAAAAAAATAAAGGTAAAAGGAGGGAGAGTCTGTGTTAGTGTGTTTTCACTAGGCTTTTACTGTTGCTTACTTACTGTACTATACTTGCATTCACCATGCCATCAGCTGAAAAGATTTTTGTTTTTTTTTAGTAATGGTTTGGTTAGCTTTCACTTACATTGTCGGTATTATATAATTGAAATCCACAACTAAGATAGCTATCTCTGGAGAAATGCAAGCACACATACTGTGGAACGCTACCTTTCCAGAACTTGCTTATCAGAACAACACAACTCAGCTAACCTGATGCATCCTCTGAGGTTTCCTGTGGCTGTTGCTACACAGCTGTAGCTGTTTTCTGGCTTCTTGAATAACTTAAAAGCTTGCAATACTTTTTTTGTCTTATGCTAAGTATTACTTTTCAATAAGGAAATTGTCTGAAGAATATTTATTTACAGTGGCAGCTACTGCACTGCAGTAATAAGAGCTTTAACCAACTCAAACAGTGACATGCTCTCCAAGTACTTGAATATTACTACATTTATCGTTTAAGTTGTTAAGATGTGTGTTTGGCTTTTTAATTTCAGAATCTCTTTATAATAGTATAAAAATGAATTAGTTTGTAGCTTCAGGATCTGCCTACTTTAGAAAACTAAAGAAAAACTTACAGTGCTTTGGCACTTTACAAAATACCACAGTTAGTCAACTGTATCAAATACGTTTCCATGGTACCAATAACCATATTTCACTTTTGTAGGAGATCAGGTGGCAATATATTCTGAACTCTCTTTCACATCTCCGCTTCGTGATGTTGCCTTTCATCCACATGAACACATGGTGTCATTTTGTGCCTTTGGTCAAAACCAACCAATACTTGTATACATTTATGATTATAAAGGTACAGTACAAACTCTTCATACATACACCTGTAAATATTTTATTTTTAGAAGTGATTTGCCAGTGTTTATGCTTCTTTTGAAGGAAAAATACATACTATCACCAAATGACTGTTATATCTTTCTCCTGGGAGATACCAAAACCTGACTGGACTTGACTCTGAGCAGGGGGTTGGGACTAGGCAGGGTGGTTGGACTAGGCAATGACCCAAGTCTAGTCTTTGCTACTTCAACTTCAGATGTGTTACTGTATGTTAATCTGTGTGATTCTCTCAGCACTTTGGCATATAGGCAGCATCGTGCAAATATTTAGAATCCACTTTTCAGTATCAAGGTGGATTATGAAGCCAGAAAATACCATCATTCTGAAAATTAGTGAATAGCTTAAAAAAAATCTCAGTATTTTGTGTTGGCTGTATTACAAAACAATGTTGAGGAGCTCTATAGAAATGAATTAATATGAGAGAGTATAAATTGTTTTATTAATGGGTGTTAGGTATCTAGTGTAATTATGTGGCAGATATGTTTATTCTCCAAGTTATCTGCATGTTAAAGGGAAGATGGTGAGAAATGCTAGCTTTGAATTTGTGATCGGCAAAACAAAACCCGGACTGTCTTTTGCAGTCCTCTGGTTTTGTGTTATTGTGGTTAGCTTTAGCAGTGTCATTGTTTCAATTAAGGACACAGTTTCAGATGTCGTATTACATCGTGACAGTAGATATGGCGAATTATGCATTAAATTTTGCATACCCGTAAGATTTTTGTTTGAATTATATTTGCAGTGAACATAGGTTTATAAAGTTAATACATCTTTATACATTTACTTTTTAAATAACATGTACTAATGAGATTACTCATATCAAATCTCACAGTTCAGGTTATTTGTCTATTGAACTGGTTGACTTTTACAGGAAAATAAAGTGGAATGACTTTACAATCAATATTCAGTGCTAAACTTCAACCCAGTAAGGTATCTGCATTCTAGAGAGCAATGGAAAATTTGTCAGTTGAAGGATTTCTTTAAAAAAAATTTTTGACTGTTTAGTAGACAGTCTTTAAAAAGCTAATTGGGTAGTTTAATGTGTGTGTGCATGTATATTTAGAGATCACACTGATATCACACTGGTAGTTATTTGTATCATCTGACTGTTTAACTAAGTCACTGGTGACAGTAAGGTTTTGCATAGGTTGTGGTATTTTCTATATTGTCTGTTACTAACTTTTTGTTCCTTTTTTGGTTGAAAGCGCACACTGTGCTTTCAGAAGATAGTCTTACTGCCTTAGTGTTGAAAGAGTTAATCATATAGTAATACTAATTTTAGTCACTGACACAGTTTTTCAGACTCCAACAGTATGTGTTTTACATGCAGCAGAAGTTTTATAAATATCCTGGACAGAAGTTACATGAAGAATTCTGCTAACCTTTGTTGGCTTGAGACCACAGTATAAAAATTACAACAGTCGAATGATTTGTTTAAATGAGAGCGAGCACAACTTTCATCAAAAGTATCCTGTTCTAGAAGAGTCAGCTACCGCCTAAGAATGACTCCTGTGCCTGTATACACATCTAGCAACTTCTGAAATTTTCCCCAAGTATAATAAGCTCACTTGAACTAGGCTGGAAAGCCTTGAGGTATACCTAGTAAAATAGCTGACTTGAACTCATTGCAAGCTATATACTTCCTTGCCTTTGAAAATATCTTTCCTTCTTGCCCCCCTAGTATTTCTTCATGGAGAAACACCATTGCTTATCAGCAATACCATAATGTCAGTTCAGTGTGAGATGTTACTGAACACAAATATTAGAAGGGAGACATTGTGATCAGGAAGCTTTAGGGGGAAGTGAGGTATTATGGGGAAAACTTCATGTGTTTTTGAGGTTTTCCCTGTAGCACTGTTAGTATAAATTGTGATGGTGCTTCACTGAAGACATGGCTGGCAAAATGACAGTGGTCACTGAAATTTTTTTTCCCATGATAGTATAAGGCTTTACCTGACATATTAATATTGGCTGTTTCTACAGTTGCACAACAGGAAGCCAAACTTGTAAAAGATCTCAGCTCACCACTTACCACAGCTGTACCAAGAGGGCCACAGATTTTTAGCAGTTTTTCTGAAATTCCTATACAAAAAAGTTCAGTGATGTCTCCAGCAGATCATTTTGTCAGTGTTGCAAGAACATCAATGAGAATGCAGAAGCTGAAACAAAAACTTGATTCTGTTATGGTAAGTCAACTTTCATTACTTTCCAGGCGTATATAATTTCCTCATGCAAAATTAATATTCTGGGAATGGTATATGTAACAAAACACATGTATATATAGTCTTGAGATCTCTTCAGAAATGAATACATATCAGTGATATTAATGCACCTATAAGTAGCTCTTAAGAAGAGATTAATTACGTAAAGCTTAGTTATTTTTGTTTATCAAGCATTGATGATGAGGGATGTTTTTTGTCAATGCCCATTGCCATTCATACAATTTACTCCTTGGATCATTATGATCATTATAGCTGAGCTTTAGAAAGGTTGGTGGTTGGTGAGTTTTGTTGGTGAGTTTTTTTGTTTTGGTTTGTTTTTTGTTTGTTTTTTGTCTATTCACCTTTAGAATTGTATTTGGCATAAGTGGCAGGAGTTTCATAGCAGTGGGGCTGCAGGGCTGACGAGTGTGGGGGGAAATGAACTGTCCTGTGCTGCGCACAGCCATTTCCAGCCAGCTCTGCAAAGGACAGTGTTGACCTACTGCATGCTGAAATTGGAAATAATTAGAAGAGCATATGGTACCTCTGCAAAAACATATTTAAGGAAGGATGTAGCTGCAAGAGGCAGGAGACATCAGAGCAGAGGAGATAAAAAGGGAAGCACATGAGGAGGCACAATTGGAGATACAGGAGGGAGGATTTGAGGAGGTACGGAGGAGACAGAACTATGCACAAATGGAGATAGAGGAAGAGGTAACAGAAAAAGCACAAAAGGAAACACAGGACGAGATGTGTGAGAATACACAAAAGAAAAGACAGGAGAAGGTACACCTCTGAAGGAACTGCAACCCATGGAAGAATCCATGCTGCAGCAGGTACAACCCCTGAGGGGGGCTTCAGTCTGTGGAGGACCCACACTAAAGCAGCTAAAAAGAGTAAGAAACAAGGAGAGGCCAAAAGAAGAAACCTCTATGCAGTAACCTCAGTCTCCTGCACCACCCATTGCTTTACCAAAGGGACTACACATAACGTAGCAGCAAAAGCAAAGGGACTTGGAAGGGGGAAGGAGAGATGTTTGGAGTGAAGTTCAGACAGAAAAAGAGGGAGGAAAGGTGTTTTCTCTGAATGTTTGTTTAACTGTTTGTCTTGCTTGTTTCTCAGTATCTGAATCAGTAATTAAAACATTTTCTAATTGGCAAGAAATTAACCAGAATTTCCTCACTTAAGACTATTTTGCTTGTGACAAGAATGCAGAATATTCCAGAACTGGGCAGTTATAATTACTGTTCACAATGACATGAAGTGCATTTGGTTTTGCAAGTTATTTTTCATTTTAAGTGTTTTTGAGTGCGTATTGATTTTATGTAGCCTTAGGCTTTGTCTGCATTAGTAAGCAGTGAAGCACAAAAGATGCAGACAATTAGATGAAAGTACTTGCTGCTGAGGTTACTGTCACTACTCTTATCAAGTTTGGGGGGTTTTGATTTGGATTAGATGTATCCTGGTTCCCTGGCCTGAACATCCCCATTATGCCTGTAGTTTCAGACTGTGCAAAGGAAAGCTATCCCACAGCCCTGTGCTTTCTGGACTGTGAGCTCCTAGTGGACCCCTTCATAAAATGCCATACTATAGCTTGCATGGATAATGGTAGTATGTTGCTACTGCCTGTCGCTGCTGTATGTGTGGCCTCAGGTAAGGAAGCAAGCCCTGTTTATGTTTCTGCTTAGTTTGTTCCTCCTCATCTACAAGTGAGCCCTGGTCCCTTGAAGTTTATTGAGCCGAAGAGAGAATGGAGCATGTAACCTTGAATCTGGGACAAGTTTTCTAGTGAGACACTCTGGGAGAAGTCGTTCTTGCTCTTCTGATGTCTTTTCATCTAAGGAAGAAGACAGGGCTAATAAATTCCTGTCCGTTTTTATCATTGCAACTGTTTGATCCCTGATTAGCCAAGGATTCTGGGTTCTGGGAGACATTCATTTTTGGTTGTTGTAGAGTACATTTAGGCCTTTGACAAGAATTTGCACTATATGTTTCTGTAGTTAGATGAAATGATGTAAGTCTGTAACTGTTTTTAAGAGAATGGCTTTCAGCCACTGAAGTTTTGTAACCCTAAACTCCTATTGCTCAATGACTGAGCAGTTTGGGGTAAGCCAGTCCAGTGTGAGGAGAACCATGATCAAGGTCTTGGACAGCATTCTCCAAACCCTCTACCGATGCACTGTATATAAGGGAGATGTTGGAAAGGTCACCTGAGCTTTTTCGCTATGTGAGTTTCCAAACAGAACAGGATGGCAGTTGACAGAGTCCACATCCAGTCTGATGTCTGTCCCAAAGCAGTGGTGGTTAGAAAAACTTGGAGAACTTCCTTGCAGGGCTTTATGAACCACTTGTGTAGAGATTTCTTTTCATTGAAAGAACTCGATACTCATCTTTTCAGCAATCGAACATGAGAATCAAGGGGGACGTCCTTTCCAATGAGGATCATTTCATGTACGTGGGTGCAGTTGCCTGTCTGCCTTATCAGAAATGCTGGACATCCCCAAGGCTGCTGAGTCAGGAATCTCTACCTGGGCAAAAGTAGGACTTAAGCTGGCATTTCATTTCCTTCCGTCCTTACTGTAGAATGGCCTTCTAGGCCAGCAATCCTGTGAGCTCTTGACTTGAATAAGAACACAATTCACTGATTTCTTACCTGTGGACATCCTCCCTAGCCCGAGGTTTGCAAGGATGTAGGTTTTTTGCAAGATATTGGATGTACTGGGGTGTCTACTGCTGCTCTAGCTTCTGTGAAGAACAGGTGAAATGGAGCTCTGAACAGAGTTACACATGGGTCTGTCCAATGATCTGCTGACCTTTGAGGCAGGAGAAGGCAGATCAACTTAGAATTTGTGTGGGGAGAGTTGAGGGGAAGGTTGGTGTTAGGAAAACAAAGCAGAAAGAGCATATGGTGTGTCCCACAGTGATGTCTATCTCATGCTTTGTTTTTCCAGCCTCCACTGAATGGATCATTTATCTGTTCTCATCTGACACTGTTTACCATATGTGCTGTAGGCTCATGTCATGTTGGCAGGTGGAATAGCGCATCCCTTTCGCTCCTCCCTGGGGTATGTTGCCCGCAGCTGGTATACTCTGTATTGGTGACCCACTGAAACAAGGAATGAAAGGAACTGTGTACCTCACGCCCATCCTGCAAGACCCTAGCTTCCCAAAGCCAAAGTGACTGAGTGATGCTCTGTAGGCTATCTGTGGAGAAAGATCCAAGACTGAAGGATTAGGAGTGTGCAATCAGTGTTCACCATTACCGGCTGATGGCAGGCAGGGAGGCCTGCAGCTTCTGCAGCTTTCTGTGCTCAATAGAATGTGAAGGTGGAGAGATCACCACCACAACAAACAACCTCAGCCTTTTAAAGCTTAAAGTCTTGAATAACTAGAAACCTCTCCAACCTGTACTAGTTGATGTTCTTGGGACTGTGAGTACAATCTTGTTTTAGATGGTGCTGTTACCATATCATCAGTCTTTGTGGCACTGTTGAAGTCATTAACAGCCCTCATGGTCAAACCAAAGAAGTTCAGTACCTCTTTGCAGTCCAGGTGGAACCACAGAACTGGTTCTGAAGTTCTGTATGGTCACCTCTAACCTTCTACACTGTGAAGATGTGTAAGAGGGCAGTATGCCTACCTTGGTTGAAATCATGGACATTGTTGCAGGGAGTTGGTGATAAGGATTGCAGCAGTGAGCATGCAGAAGAGAAGTCAGTGAATGCTGGTGTTCCCTCACAGGGGTCTTTTTAAGTTGTGAGAACAGGAACTTCACAACAACACAGGACCTCTGTAGTCAGAGGACAGCTGTTGTGCTGCCACAAACACCTGGCTGTCCTCTTATGTCTTCAAAAGACAGCCTCTATCTTTTGAACTTTGTGCAACACTGATCACTGGTCCTCTTATATTCAGTGACAGTCATGAAATCAGCACTTTCGGAGTACCAGCCATAAGATTGTCCTGCTGCCAGAGAAGCTCTGGCTGCTCAGCATGATTTGTTGAGCAGTGTTGTTTCCTGCTGGCCTTGGACAGAACCACACTAGGTGACTGAAGAGGTATGTTGCCACTAGGTGGAAGAACAGTTAGAAAAGAGCAATGCAAGAGAGAACAGCCTTAGCATGAGGAATGTGACCAGGAGGTAGGACTTGTAAAGAGGAGAAAGGGATACTAAGCAAGACAAATCCAGCTCCTGCAGACCAGAACCACTATGCATTGCAAAGCAGTACATGATAGGTGAGAATGACTCTGGGATACACTCAAAAGGTGTGCTACTTCTTCAAGTTAAAAATACTAAAGTAAATGCACTCTTAGTTTCACATTCCTGGAAAGAGCGATCACAGCCATGCATGTGGATTGAAAGATTGCTCAGTTCTGCTATACATGGGAACACTTTACAGGACTGTTCTGTGAATCACAGTTGATGCTTCTGCCTTGCCTTGCAAGCACAATATAGGAGTAATGTCTTTCTTTCTCAGTGGAATTTTGTGAAAGGTTTGCAATGTCATTGAAGTAGATGACTTTAAAATTTTTAGTAATCAGTCTTCCACTTACAGTTTGTTTACAGTAGTCCAGTCTGCACAACTTGGAATAGTTATGCAAGAATAATGAAATGGCTGTTGCTTTTCAAAAGCTGCGCAGCTAACTTACCACAGCTAAGGTGGCAGTGTCTTTAGACCTCTAGTGCAACAGCACCACTCAGATTACAAAACCGGTATAACAAACCAGGTAAACAAAGTAGTTCCATGAGTAGCACAAGACATGAAACATGGTTTCCTGTGGTTTTCATTTGTCTCTTTCCTGTGTGGATTTTGTAGCATTTGATAAAGGTTGGTTTTGCCAGCTGTTGCCAACCTTTCTGTTAATGTGTAGACTTACTTGGGTTTTTGTTTTCTAGTCTACCATTTGCTTTAATCAAACTCTTAAGTACATGGTATTTCTGAGACCTCTATTCCTCTGTTCAGTTTGATTGAAATTTGAATGGAAGAGGTTTAAAACTTGCAGGGGATTAAGATTCTGATGGACTGATTATCAATGTGAGAAGATACTCCTGCTTTTCTTAGGAATCTGGGATAAATGTTGACTGTGAAGTAACTGCAGGCATAATTAATAAAAATATATATATATGTATTTATTGCCATTAACATTACTTCCAGAACTAAATACAGTACTTACTTCAGAACCAATTCTAATAAGCATTGCAAGTACAGTTTTTGGCCTTAGTCAGCCTGTTGATAAGTTGCGTATTTGATATGCTCTCTGATTATTACTCATCTATGAAGACACTAGCAGCTTGCATCACAAATACTATTTGAAAATATCTTTGCTGTTTTTAAAAGTTTCATGTTTCATTTTTTTTTCCAATTAAGATGTCTTTAATTTTAAAAACAGGCTTATCTTTTTAAAATCTAAAATAATGCTTCCAGATAGAAAATTTTAATTTCTCTTGACTTACTTTCTTTTAGTAATCATCATTTGTTTAAATTTGCAGAATTATACATTTCCATATGAAATAATGCTTATTTACCCATGAGCAGTAGTTATACATAGTTCTCCAGGCATTTGTTCTACACAGCTGGATGATAATATCCATGACTAAATGATAGCATTTACGTAGATCCTGATAATATATCACCATTAAAACTTAAAGTATCTACTGGTTTGTAATCTGGATTTATAGCTTTGGATGTGTATACATACATGCATGTGCAGCTCCCTTTTTCATTTGAAAAACGATGCATACATGTAAGTAGGTTTTGCTGGAGCCTTTGTTAAAATGTGTACTCCTATCAATGCTTTGCTGAAGTGTTAGTCAGAATAAGCCTCGTACAAGTTGCCATCTCAGCTGTTTATATGAGAATGTCTATGGGAATGTCTGGGTACGAGATGCTCAGTCTGCTGAAAATGAGGAAAGGAGTCTTTATTAAGCCACACGTAGGGTGGCAGGCTGCCCCATGATAGGATTGAATGTGAAAATCCAAATGAGAATGCAGGTCTTACCTTGTATGTATTTGTCTGATGCTATGTAGAAGGGGAACTGGAAACTGTGTAGACTTCGTACAGGTCTGCAGGTCATGTTCGCATGCCAGTGCCTTGTCACAGACTCACAGGGATTACCATGTTGGAACAAGCATGTTGGCAGCATACCTTGTAGGCAGTAAACCTGGCCTGAGGTCAGGCCTGGGGTCATGCTTTGTGAGACAATTGTGTTGGAATCTCCAGGCAGCAGATGTGCCAACCCAGAGGTCTCTGGGTGCAACGTGCATGTATGTAACAGCAGTAACTGGTGGATCTAAAAGTAACTTGTAAATGTTTGGAGGTCTGAAATTTAGCTGTGTGATTTGGAAATGTAACGCAAATATGTGAAAATTTAGTTTAAGCTAGACAGAAGTTGAGAATATTCTGATCCTGTATGAGCTGGTTTTTTTGTATTGTGACCAGTGCCTCCTTTCCAGGTCCCTTTAGAACAATGTTTTATTTAGTTTTGTTTTTCTTCTACAGTACCTACTACAAATGATAGAAGTTTTTTTCCTTTTCCTCTACACCATTACCATTCTTGTTAGCCCAGAAAACATGTAATTAGAACAGAGTGTTGAATATTGGGCTACAGGGCTTTAGGAATTCACAAAAGCGAGAATGTTTTGTAACATTACAGCATACACGGTAAAAATATTTCTGTATCATTTTCAATTGAAAAGTTCAGCATGAATTTCTTTATAAAACCAGAATGCAGAATTGACTTCTTTATCTTACAGAGAAACTGCACTGTAGTGAGTCTTGGCAGAAATCATTATTTATCTCTGCCTCAGGGATCTAATGCTAATGTATGTTTCTACATACATTTTTTGATAGGAAAACACTTAACCCATCTCTAGTCATTAGAAGAACTCATGAATGTGTTTCTTTCAGTGTTACTACTTATATACTTAAAATTTCACTTCCATCTAGCAATCAAAATACCTGTTTATATTGCGTAACAAAAGGGTAATATATGTTATGTAAATATGGGGAGAAGGGCTTCTTTTAAAGATACAATATCCTAACTGTGAAATTGTGATTTTTTTTTTTAAATGTCAAAACTTTTATGCTATAACTTGAAAGAGAAAAAGCCTGAAGGACAGCATCTATTTATACTCTGTAGTACTAATGCTAGAATCAATTATATGTTGGCTGCCTCATCTCTTAATGTGTGTATAATTCTAAATAAATTAAAAATGCTTGGCTTTTCCAGTCATCTTCAAGGCATATTTCTGAAAAAAATGTTATTAAAAGGTTATCAAAGTGATTATCAAAATTCTGTTACTCAGAGGGTTTTCAGTGCAACATTGCATGAGTAGAATGTAGAAGAATTTTCCTGTACACAGAACTACCTAAAACTGTTGGTGGTGGTGGTTGTTGTTGTTGTTGTTGTTCTTTGCGTATATTACTATGCCAAAATCCATTAAGAGAGTAGGTACTGGGATTGCATCCAGAAGCTTTCTACATCAGATTACATTGAATGTACTGAACTTTAATCGTTAAGCTGTATGACTGTATTGTCATGTATGATGCTTTGGTATAGCATACGTCAAATACTATGATATGTGGTTGTCTGAGATGGTCTCCTTTTAGAATTTAGTCGAGATTCAAAGCAGAACTCAACTGTAGGATTTAAAGCCACTGCTTTTCAGAAAAAATGTATAGCCTTTGTAGTGAATACATAAACATGACACTGATGGTATCTAAGCCATCAGGTGGAAGAAGCCGGAAACTGGTCATTCTGTCTGCATCAAAGACCTAGAGCCAGATGCTGAAGTGGTGTATGTTTTTGTGCTGCCATTGTCAGAATCTGTCCTCTAGGTTGTCTTGGTTTTGGTAGATTCCAAAATACTATGCCTGACTTCTGGGTTTTAGTGCAGATCAGGAAGAGGTGAACTCTGTAGTAACTTAACTTCTACCTGAGGATGGAAAACCAGAAGGTCATGATATAGTAAGTACTGAAGATTCATTTTAAAACATTGCCAGTTCTTTGAATGTTTTTGGCCGACTACAGCAAGATGCCATGGTGTCTCTGCTGGCTGAAGTAGGTTTTTCACTTGATCTTGCCTGCAATACAAAATTTTTTTCTACAAGTTGTTAGAGGAGCGACTGACATTCAGTAATCTTATCTATTATATGTATAAGAAATTTGCAATATTTTTAAAGCCTCTTTTTCACTCTGAGTAAGTTCATGGATTTGTTGTTTCTCCCAGAGAAAACATGCAGGTGAGTAGGAAGCCTTTTTTTTCCCCCCTATTGTGCATCTGATAGTTGGAAAAAGCTTTGTTTTATTTCTTATTAGAAGCAAAACTGTGACTGAATAGTTTTTTTAGGAAGCCTTAAATATTTTAAAGATCTATTCCAAAGTGAATATGGGAAGGATGCTTTTGTGTTTCTACTTAGGAAATCCTGGGTGAGCCCATGTTTTGAACACTGAAATTAGTTCTGGACACCCCTTCTGTAAGAGAATCACGTAAAATTAGAATAAGCTCAAGCAAGAGTAACACAATTGCCAAGATGTATGGAAGAGTTTGCATGCAGTGACTGAATTGACTAGAGCTTCTCAGCTTTGCAAGGGGATCAGGTGGAGACAAGTGAGAGGGAGGTTGTGATAGAAATACATAAAATCATGAACAGTATATGTGTATATATGTGTCTGTGTAAATATATATATATGTATGTGTATATATATATATCAAAATAGTGTTGAATGTGTGGCATTATCATGTTATTTACCAATGGGTTGTGTGGTGATTCTCCAGAAGGGTTACTAATATTCTTTTCTTCAGATTAGTAAATAATTTTAAAAATCCATTGAAGTTCAATTGAGTTTTAAAATGTTTATCAAGGTTACTTTTCTCAAAATTTTAGCAAGTTAAAGTCACATCCATGTGGCCCAGTGTATGATAGTAGGTTTGGGTTTTAGTTAATTAATTACCATGTTCATGGAAAACTTTATTTATTTATTTATTTTACTTTTTCCAATATTCCTCTTCAGAAACTAGGAAATACTTTTCTTATTCTAGGAAATTCTGTTGCAGTTATTACTTTAAATGTAGCTACTCCAAGTTGCAGACTTATAACAATGTATTTTATAAACCATGGTGAAACCACTTTGCGGGCTGAAATCTTATAACTGTGTGCGTTTTAGTTACTGAACAAAAAATTCTTTTTTTTTTTCCCCATTTGCCAAGCAGATGCTGTTGTTGATAGCAAAGCAATTGTTAATATGAAATAACTGAAGTATTATTAGAAGCTTTATATAGGGAAATACTTAGTAGCAAATAAGTGTTTTGCCAGAATTTTCCTTTGTATATCTTTAAGAAACAGTTTATTATAAAGCAAGGTTTTGGAAATGGTCATGAAATAATTTTCCATGCTAATTCATTAAATTTGCCAGTTTTAATTCTAAGACACTTGGACGTCATTATAAATTGCTTTTAAATTAAGTTGCCTATGTTAGGAAAAGGTGAACAAATAACTTTTTTTTTCCTGTTTTTCTTCTCTGTGAAAATGTTACAAAGCAGGTCAGATCCTTAAAATCTGTATTACTTCGCTATGTTAGAATATTCTTTTCTTAGTAAGAATTTTTTCTAGGCATTCTCCATTTTTTAGTAAATATCAAATAGAATGTAAAACAATGCAGGCAAACATGATGTGAAAGAAAGGAAACCATTGACTTTATTTTGTAAATGAAGGAACTTTGGCACAGATGTGACATGAGTAGTTATGCAAATCCTGTCTTTATACTAATTTGTATGGATTTACTGCACCGCAGTAGTTGGTAGTCTTCCCACATTTACCCAATAAGTAAAAGAAAATAGGTAAAATACCTTGCTTTTTACTGTTAAATAAATGCCATTGGCTGGGTAGCTACCTTAGAAATAAGTAATTCTTTATAAATAGGCATTCCAGCTTGGCTTTGTGCAGTATGAGCTTCCTCCAGAGTAAGATCTCGAGTAAGATGTGGTACCAGAATTGCAAAGCCTTCCTCTGAGTTCCCTAAATACCTAAGTTAGTTATATCGAGGACTTTTCCCTTTCTCCAAACTTTTATTTAGCATTAGCAATAGATGTAAGGATTTTCTATTTCAAACTATTTCTCTGCTATTTCTATATACTTTTATCAATAAAAGTTAACAAGGAATTGTGTTCATCTTTTGTTGGATACACGGATTCCTATTATTGTAGGGAATGATCACAAATTTTACTGTGAATAATGAACTGAAATCGGCATGCTTTGAGTCTTTTACTCAAGTGAAGTAAGTGGCCTGTATGAATCTAGTTAGAGTACCAGGGCAGTAATACTTACACAGGTCTTTTGTCTGTGCTATAAACACAGGATATCTATTTGTAATGCTTACTTAATATTTGCTGACATTACTCTTTGATTAGAGGTCTAAGGTAGCACTAGTAAGCTACAGTCAGCTGTGACAAGATTTTGTTCCACTACTGTGCTTTTAGTTCTCTGACCTTTTTGTAGCACTGTATTTCTCTTAATGGCTTACGTTTTATATAGAAGGTATGTCAGACATGAGGAGTTTATTGCAGTCATTTTCTGGCATAAATCTATAGCCATTATAATTATTTTACCAGCGGGTGAAATAAGATGGTGTTAAGCATTTTAATGTATGTGGATTTTGCTGATTGGTCCTTTAATTTTATTTTCAGTTTTGTCATCTTAGTTTTCTTGCCATGAATGTTTGTACAGTATTAAGGAAAAAGTTAGTCACTGTTTGTTTTCTCCTTGCTGAACAAAGTAAACAGGGATATCTGAGCAATGTTGTGTTTATTCAAATCATATTTAGAGCAGAGAAAGCTAGGCTCACTCATACTGGTAAAAGAGAACAGATTATAACTGGTTGTGCCAGCTGGCTTATTGTCACCAAGGTGTGGAGAAAGCAGCTTTTGTTAACAAGGAAGTTTTAGGCAAGAAAATACCATAAATATACACTGATTCAATTCACTTAATAACATTGTTGACCACTTTTTTTTATTAATGGTTATTGGGGTGGAGATAGTTTCTTGCAACATGTTGGGTGCAGAAAGAATACTACTTGTGGCCCAAACACTGAGATACTGTAAATCAAGAGTAAAAGAAGGAAATAAAAGATTAAACCTCAAAGAATTTTTAATAAAGTTTTATAAATTCCTGTTATTTTCTGTTAACTGGATTAAGCAATTCATTTCTCATTCAAACAAAAGAGATTAAAATAACTATAAATTTGCATTCAGAAGTGGCTGTTTTATTATGAGGAAATCTGTCAGGATTTTTTTGGCTTTCTCTTTATGGTTACATTGCAGTTAATCTCTGGAATAAGCAAATGAGGGCTTGTCAGCAAACAAAATTAATTACAATTTTTGTTTAAATGCATGGTTTTAAAAAGTGTAGTAACATGCAAGCTGGCTTATGGAAAGTCACTTTTTTTGTTGTCTAGAATAATAGGAATGATAATGAAGTTTTCACAGAAAATACACTTTTTTGAACATCTCTGGAAAAACAAAGACATGAGAAAATCTACCTAAAAAGGATTTGTTTATGGTGCAGAAAGCCTAGAGTCT
>VXAL01002515.1:16411-40767 GCA_013399475.1 Chauna torquata
TATTTACAGGATTACCTGAAACTGTATGGCGTATTTAGAGTTATGTCCTCATGTCTTTTACTGTCAGATGCAGACGAATTGGTTTCTGTATGTATTTGAGTAGCTGTGAGTCAGAAGAGTTTTACATAGAGGTGTCTATTTTCCTTAAAAGGAAGAGAAATGAAATCATAAGCGTGTTTTGAATGGGACACAAGTTACATCCATTTTCATTTCCAAGAAAAGGATACCTTTTTTTTCTGCAACTAGTAAAGAAAAGTCATGGATTTCTTTTTCCTGGCCATATCTTCTTTGATAGCAAGGATCAAAATCAACCTTGGAAGAATCCACAGTTTACAAAGTCTACGTGGCTCTTAACTAAGCTAACAAACAGTTTTTATTGTTATTGCTGATGACATTGGCCAGTTCTGCTAACTTGTATGTATCCAGGCATGTTCTTATGCTGACATTACCAGTTTTGTCCAATCCAGGAAAGGTCATACTCTCTGTCTTCATGACTGAGTGAGTCTACATAGCATAGGCCCATATTTAACTGTTCTGTGCCTTGTACAAAGGATTTGGTTTTCTTTGTGTCTGAAAGAAAGAAGCTTACTACTTCAAATGTTTAATTCTTAACAAAAAAAAAAAAATAGGTTTTGTGGTGTGTAATTGAAATGCAGGAACTCTCTGGCAGAACTGAGGAACTGAATGTATATTATTACTGTGTTGAGATACAGCCACTGTCTACAGCTGATATACCTACATTGTACAATGGCTATCTCTAAACTATAGTATCGAGTACCTTCTAGCTTCAGTGTTCATTTGTATGCCCTGGTCACTTCTGGGCTTCTATGGGGAAAAACAACGGAGCACCCAAATCCCAAGGGAACCATATTATAATCTAGATGAGTTCCTGATCTGGATAATCGGAGCAAGAAGATTTCAGGGAGCATCAGGGGAACATGCTTGCTTCAGACAAAGTCGATGTGTTTTGGTTTTGCCTATGTGTAAGAAGATAACTTATTTTACCTGTTTCTGGTATTTCCCATTTAGACTAGAGGTTACTTATGAGCAGAATAGATTTGTCTAAATGATTGTAGTATGCTTACCACAATAGAGTCTTAGCTTTTGCTGGTGTCCTTCTAATGCTATTGTAATAGAAATAATTGCATTTTTACTTAGGTGTAAACTTGATTCAAACTTACGTTGCAAATTTAAAAGTTGTACTGCACTCTTTAAACAGTATCACATTTATTTTCTTCTAGCACTGAGAAAAAGAAAAAAGAATTTCTTTTTATTTCAAATTCATTTGTCAACTCTTATTTAGACCATGGTCTTAATGAATTTAACATTTTTTAAACTGTCTTTAAAAACAGTGTCCTAGAGGCCTAAAGTTTCAAAAGGGAAGCCTAAAACTAAAACAGTAAGAGGTAGCATAGAGCTGGCCAACTTGATTTGACTTGCAAGTACATATGGAAATGTTGATTATATTGGTTGCAAAGGTCATAAAATTCCATTCTCAGGAAAAAAGAAATGGTTGTTATCAGCCTGTCAAGTCTTGCAGTATTCTGTTTTTTTGTCTCATGTAGTTCACTTTTAATGTTAAAACTAGTTCCACTGAAAATGTCTATTTGCATAATTTGCATAGAGCTGCCCTAACACAAAAAAAGAAAATGCAAATCAGTTTTGTTTAAACTTGGCAAAAAATTATGTATGTATCTTTTTATTGCTACAAAAACTACATAAATGTTATAACTCTTGGTTTTACTCAATTCAGGATAGAAGTAAACTGTGTCTTTGATAAAGCTGTGGTTTTTACATGAAGCAAGCGAAGCCTGTTGTGAAAAATAATTAGATTGATGGTTGGTTATCTTAGCCAACTTTGCTCGTTGTTGTAAAGGTATTTAGCAATGCCTTCCCACAGCATGCATTTCAAAAAAAAAAAAAAAAAAGATTGCTTCACTGTACTCTGTAGGTAGCCATATGCCTGTTGTAGGAAAATGAATTACTCTTCATAGGCCAGTATACTTTACCTGGAAGCACTTAAGCACTTCTGCTGAATCGTTAGTCCTCATTTAATACCTGAATGGTTCGTTCCTCTGTTATAATGTTGTTGTTGTTGGTTTGTGTGTCTCTTGTTTTGTTTTGTTTGTTTTTTTCTTCTCCCCTTTGGGCTTTTTAAGAGATTTAAATAGTACTTGGGAGCTAGTGGCACAAAGGTCATAAAAACTGTGATTCTGCATTTACTTCAGATGGGCAGTCTTGTGTAGCTCACCTGCACTGAGCTTCCTTGCCATTAAGGGGAGGAATGAATCACTCTTGTCAGACTTCTTAAATTTAAAGCTTTCTTATGAATCTCTCTTTTATGTAAGTGTGGGTTTTTGTTTTGTTTTTTGTCTTGCTTTTAAGGAGTTGAAGAGGAAGAGTAGTAAGATAGAACTTACTTTGCATTTTTAAATGCCTGATTTTCTTAAATCTTCAGGAGCACATTCACTTCTAATGTACGTGTCTAGTGCATTTGATTTCAAAGCATGTTATATGGCATGTGAATGAGCGTATTTGGGTAACAGCAGGAAAAAGAGAAATGAATTAAATGCTGTACAGGAATAATTTACATACAGTGTTTCATATCTCTCCCATAATTTAATTCAAGCACCACAACCAAGACAAGTTTCTCCTGTCTTTTTTTTTTTTTTTGCCTTCTCCCCCAACCCCCCAGTTAAGCCAGAGAAGTGTCCGTAAGTGCTAGGTTTGAATAGTTTGCTCTGCTGTGTTTAGTTTGATTTCCAAAGACTGATACATTCAACCTGTCTTAATTCCCTGGTAGTGTTGGAAACCAATTGTTTGCTATCAAATTTGAAAGAGAATTCCAAAAAGTTTCATGAGTATACTTGACTGGAAAACATACATTCGTTTCATTGATTGTGGGGGAGAAAAACTGTAGTGTGCACCCAGCATGAAATTCATGCAGAGGAGTGATCTGTCTTCCTGCAGAAGGGCTCCCACTAGAGCTAACAGTCAATAAAAGGAGATGAAGCACTGGGAAACTGAGCTCAATGTGTTTGCATAACAAGATTACTCTTCTGTGCTTGAGTAAACACATAAGCTAATGGCTTTCCACCATATTTGTGTGTATCAGAAAGAACTTTATATTAATGAAACTTAGTTGCTTACATATGTAAATGTAACGAACGCAGATTTTGTTTTTGTTCAGAAGAACAGGCCTTGCCAACCTTCTTGCATTTCACAATTGCCATTTAGTTTATTTAACTGAATGTTAATAAAATGTAGATGTTTTAAAGCTTTTTTGTCATGTTCATTGGTTGATCTGATTTTGTCTTGCTTTTCTTTCTGTTCAGTTTTGGAATGTAGTCGTAACAATTGCACACAGTTGCTGAGAGAGTATACTCTATTAATGAAAGACAGTTTTTATCATACACTTCTTTCAGTAGAGTTAAATCCATATTGCTACATAAAAAACAAAATACGATAAAATGAAGGTCTAGTGTAGTAATACAGAGGAGATGATAGCAGATATCCTCCATGCCCCAGTCAGGTTCCTCAACGAGCATTTTTAGTGCTGTATTACCTTCATCCCAGGACACCTGCCAATGCCCAAATACTCTTCTTTATTGAAACCTGTTGAATTGCTTAATATTTATTATATGACAGAAATAATAGTTATATAAATTATATCACTTCTGGAAATAAGCCACTGATTCTCTTTGTTTTAGCTGTCTCCATTTCTTTAAATAGAATTTAGGAGCCAGTAGATTGAAAATTTGAAAAATGTCATTGTTATATTTTGTCCCCCAAATGAAGTTTAAGGGTCTGATTAAAGTTTGCTGAGGCCAAAAGAAGTGCTCCACTGAATGTAGGCTTTTAGTTGGGTTAAATGACCATACACATTTGTTCTACATTGTAGAATAGGCTTGATTTTTGAAAGGGTTAGGAATTATGTTGTTTTATGTAAATAACGCTCTCAAAAATTTTTAGCATTCAAATTTATTTTGTTTAAAGAAATTTACAAATATTTTATTTAAGGTCTATTTTCCCTCCCCTTTGGCTGTTTTACCAAAGGCAGCCAGTGAAAATGTTTAACAAACAGTAAAATTCTCAATTTGATTATGTCAAAATCTCAGATTGTCCTATTTTTTACATAGGCTTTTTGGGGTAATATATCAAGAATAAAGTTTGAGAAAGGTTTGTGCTTTGTACTATCTGCATGTATGCCAAGAAACTCCACAGCGAATCAAATTTTACGTACGTTATCTTTGTTATTATGGAAATTATGACCGCAGGTATTTTTTGTGAAGCATACATAAAGGAAGTGTCTGGTGTTTTGGACTAAGTATGCTGTATTGGCTTGCAAAAATAAGTTTGGTGTTAGGACTGGTTTAAGATTTTTTTTTTTTCTCTCAGACTGATATTGAGTAATCACTTCTTAGATGTAGCATGGTTTGAGTACTTAAAAATGAGAAGTTATTTTACATATCACAGTTTATAACAATATATAAATGCCATTTTATTTTTATATACCAAGATGCAATAAGATGCCAGCCCAGACTTTTTTTTTACACTTTTCAGTGCTTGAGAGTTTGCATCCATATGTAAACATGCAATTCAGTCTGTAGCTCAGTCAATAATTTTTCCACAACTGTCTCTCCAAATATTCAGAAAACCTGCCTATTGAAATTGCTGTTTACCATCCACTTGTCTTTTTTTTTCCCCTATAATTTAATAGTTTTTTAGAATAAGTAGTTATTTCTCTCTTAGCTGTTGCATCAGCAAGTAACCCAGGAAATTACACTTCATTTTCTGATTTGTCTTTCCTATTACAGGCGAGCTCAAATCTCTTGCTTCCTGCACCATCATCACTGTCACCACACTCCAAGCTAAGACTGCCGAGCACTCTGAGCACTCCACTGAATTCTCTGTATTCTTTCACAGCTAAAAGTGGTATGTTTCTTTTTTTATTTGATCACTCTCTCTAGCGAATGGGTAATAACTTCTGCTAGGATTTGTTTTGTCTTTATAAATTCTGCCTTGTAGCTCTTTCAGGGAGTGGCCAGGTTGTTATATGTGATATGGTTTATAATAAAGTGCAGTGTCGTACAGTCCCATACTGATATTTGTTCCCTCGTAATGTTCTTTTTCTTTAAGATGTATGCTTATTTATTAGTGCTGTAAGTTCCCAGAACAGTGTGCGATTGCCAGCTTTTCTTAGTTTAACATTTTGTTTTAAAGTATCTTGAACACCGACACTGCAAAACAATGAAATCGTATTTTAAAAAGCCAATGTAATAATATAGGAAAACAGTAATAACAAAAGCAGTTTATTTAGGAGCAGTACTGCTTAGTAGTCTGTTTACAGTTGTAGTTAATCTATGTTTAGTTTTTTTCTAAAACATTTTGTGCTTGAAGATTTTGAGAAAAAAGGTAAGCAATGAATATGCATTTTTGTGATACTTAGGTTGATAATATCTTGTTACATTGCTAATCATAATATTTAACAACAAAATGGATAATTGCATGCATTTTTGTCTTTTCTGGGCATCTGGGAAGACAGCAAATTAGAACCTTGGTTTCCAAGTGTTCTTGTTTTTGTTTTGTATCCTTGAGAAGAATAAAAAGAAGTCTAGGGGGAGGGGGGAATATATAGTGAACTAGCAACAGGTAATAAATATTTAAAATGTTGATAGTACAGAGAGGAATAGTCTCTATAATTATGTTAGAATTATCTCATAAAGGGAGATAATTTTCTTCGCAAATCATGTTATGATTACATTATTTATGTATTTATTTTTTAAGAATGAATCCTTAGCACGGACTAAAAGATTGACCACTAGTCTCTCAATCACTCTTAACCACAGCACAAATGGCCAACTACCAATTAACTTCTGCATTTCCATTTTTCTGCCTTAAGAAAAGAGCTGTTACAGTTGTAATAATATCCATCTATTTCACAGCAGATGCTTATTGTTTCCAGCATATGAAAATCTTATAGAAAGAGGATACATATTCTATCTTCTACATATTTTAAATAGTTACAATGGATAGAATAAGTGGTTAAAATAAGTGGACTAGCTCTCTGAAGGATGTTAACGTATACTTTAAGTTGTCTTAACTAGATATATGTAATATTGCTCAACCCAGTGTCTTGAAGCTTGCAGAAACACAGATAAATATGTTGATGGAGACTTCTTAAATAGCATGATCAAACATAGATATGTGCTGCTTCCAATATAGTTGTTGCCAAAACTAATACCTCAACACAATCCTCAGATACAGGATATTAATTATGCAAGAGAAGTATAGTAAAAAGAGGCACATCTTAATGGTCTTTCACCAGTCAATGAAAGCAGTGAGAAAATGAATATTCCTACGGGAAGAAGACCATGAAAAGTCTAGTGGAGCACAATTGAAATAGATTTCCTATAAGAAAATCTTAACAAATACTAAATGATTTATCTGTCATCTTGGAGTCCTTCAAGTTCTACTGCTGTGACAGAATTGTTTTCATTGAAGAATGTGAGAAAGCTTTACTCATCTAGTTTATCTTTCCCCATTTGTGGAAAGATAAAAGTGTGAAGATAGGTGCTGGTGTTTCTAGCTCTTAACTGCCAGTTTAGTTTTACCTTTGAATAATATCAAATCTGTATTAAATACAAATATAATTAAATATAAATATATATATAAAATCTGTACTAAAACAGATCTACTCATGTATGGAGTCTGCTGGAAGCATAAAACTTTTTTTTTCCTGTGTTGGTTTCATATATACGCTATGTATGCTTTTCATATCATAAAATAATATAGCATCATTAACTGCCTGTAATGCAAGATCCTTCATTTTTGTCCAGTGGATGGTTCCATATTCCTGAGGGTGATGTTGGCCCTCCTCCTTCTCACACTCCTCTGTCACCTTTTTGCTGTGTATCTAATGCTTCTCAAAGCAAAATGCAGAATTCCCATTACAGTGGAGTCACTACAGGTAGCATGCGTAAGGTCCTGTTAGTAATCTTTTTAACTGTGTAACTGGTGTATGTTCTTGCTCTGTTAACTTAACATTGTAGTTGATGTCTCGTGATACGGACAGTGTAGTAGCACTGATACATGCAGCACTTTCTTCTTTTAACACAACAATTTAATTGTCTAGGTCTTCCGTTAAGTAGAAACAGTGGAAGAACTGGGTATCTACTTTTGTGATTTATCAGCAACAGCAGTAATACTGCAGATCTTTCCTGATTATTAAATCTTATTGTATCCAGATATATTTGCAGAAATAGCTGTAAATGATTTCATTGTATTTTAAATAAAATTAATATTCACTAGTGTGCCTTTAAACATGCCTGTTCGTTTAACAGATGGGTTCTGCATACTCTCAAACATGTAGTATGTTTTGACTTTAATTCAAGTGCACGCTGTCACATACATGTTGGCTTTCATGAAGCCCACAGTCCTTGTTCTGCTACTTGCCTTCATCACTTCCCTTGAGATCAGTTATCTCATGGTCACTGAGGCAGAACTGCCTTTGTCTCCAGCCAATTCTGCTTTGCTCGTTATTAGCAGGACCAGAGGTGCAGCCCCTTTGGCCCATGTAGCATCTGTATCAAAAAGTTGTCCCCAGCACATCCCAGAAGTCTGAATTGTCGTTTGAGGAGATATTAAGGTTGTTAAAATCCTCCATGAGAAGCAGGGCCTGTGATTGTGAGACTTCTTGCTCTGTTTAAAGAAAGTTTTATTCAGTTGCTCTTCTTGATCAGGCAGTATCTAGCAGATTCCCCCACAATATCCTTCTTCTAGGCCTCTCAATTCTCAGCCATATGCTCTTGACAAAGCTGTCACCTGCTTTGCATTCGAGCCTCTCCTCCATTGCATACAGCATATTCCATCCTTGTCTTCCCTATCAGTCCTTCCTAAAGAGCCTATATCCACCCATCACAACACTCCAGTCAAATAGTAAGAAACATAAATATATAAATATTTTGTGTGAAGGAAAATCTTTGTTCATAGAACACAGAAAATACTGTTCAATGCCTAGTATCATTCTAATATAGCCCCTTCCCTCAGCAACGTTACTTTTGTGAAAGCAAACCTGAATTACTTGGAAACTACTTGGGTTCATGCTTCCTTTAATATTTCATAGTGTGATTGCAAAGGTGTCTCATCTTATTTCAGCCTTCCCTCTGTTCTGTAATGTTTTAGGGACTTATGTTAAGTAACTCTTTCTTATTTAATTCATTAAAAAAAAAGTGAACAGTTATCTGTATGTAACGACTCCATACAGAATGAAATAATTTGCTAGTGATAGGTTTTCTGCACTCTCAGCTGCTGTAAGTTCTAACTAATGTAGTTCCATATCATATCCTTTCTTATTTCCTTAGAGATTGTTCGGTCATGGCTTTATATCCCTGATCTTGAGTTTTACATGTGATGCTTGGATATCCTAACTTTGTTCTAAATTAAGTAATTTGTTGCTTAATCAGCAAATCGCTTCAGCACCTTTCTCAAGCACAGAATGTTCATTGTGTGAGATGAGTAAAGTCAAAATCACAGAATCATTGAGGTGGACATGCACCTCTGGAGGTTGTGTAGTCCAACCCCCCTGCTGAAAACAGGTTCACCTGGAGGAGGTTACTAAGGATCATGCCTAGTTGGGTTTTGAATGTCTTTAAGGATGGAGACTCCACGACTGCTCTGGGCAACCCATTCCAATGTTTGACAGTAGAGAGGCTTTTTCTTGCATTTAAAAGGACTTTCATATATTTCAATTTGTGCCTGTTGCCTCTTGTCCTGTCACTGGGTGCCCATGAGAAGAGTCTGTCTCCATCTTCTTTACACCATTCCATCAAGTATTTATACATTATCATAAGATCTCACCTGAGCCTTCTCTTCTTGAGCCTCGACAATCCCAGCTCTCTCAGCCTCTCCTCATTATGTCAGATGTTCCAATTACTTAATCATCTCAGTGCCCTTTTGCTGCACTCATTCCTATGTGTCCATGTCACTATTGGGCTGGTGGGCACAAAATTGGACGCTGGATGTGAGATGTGGCCTCTGGTGCTGAACAGAGGGGAAAAATCACTTCCCATGACCTGCTGGTGACGCTGTTCTTAATGCAGTGAAGATGTGGCTGGATTTCTTTGCTGCAAAGACGCATTACTGGCTCATGTTTGACTTGTCCACCAGGATCTCTGGGTCCTTTTCTGCCAAGCTGCTTTCTGGCTAGTCATTCCTTAGTCTGTACTGGTGCATAGGATTATTCCTCCCCCAGTGCAGGACTTTGCATTTCCCTTTAAGCATTGTGAGGTTTGTGTAGGCCCATTTCTACAGCCTGTCAAGGTCCCCCTGAATGGTAGGACAACCCTGTGGTCTATCAACCACTCCTCCCCATTTTTTGTCATCTGCAAACTTGCTGTGCAGTCAGTCACGTGATCCATGACATTAATGAAGATGTTAAACAGTGTTGGCCCCAGTATGGACCCCTGGAATGCACCACGAGGGACCGATCTCTAGCTAGATTTCATGGAAGTGGTTACAAGCCTTTGATCCCTGCAGTTCAGCCAGTTTTCAATCCACCACACTGTCTACTTAAACAGTCCATACTTCATCGGTTTGTCTGTGAGAATGTTATGGGAGACGGTGTTGAAAGTCTTCCTATATTCAAGATAAACATCTACTGCTTTTCCATCAGTGCTATAGAGTGCTGTGCAAGAGAGAGATTTAAAGTTTTGTCAAGAGCATGGTTAGTACGATTACTAGGAAAAAAAATAATGAATTTTCACAAGTAGTAATTAATGAACTAGGTACACAGCAGATACAAGACATGGGGACATGGGTGAACTTGTTCCTTATATGTTAAGTACACATCACTTCATTACAGAGATTTCTTAAACTTTATCAAAATTAATTTAAATTTAAGAGAACCTGTTCTGTGCCATCCTCTTATAAAGATCACATTAAATTTGAGAGGAAGACATGGACTTTCAGTTTTTCTGCTGTCCACCTTGATAGTCTGTCAATCAGAATTTTTTGTTGAGAGTATAACTCATTTTGCCATATTAGATTTTTCTGTGTTCATGCCTCAGTAATGCTGTAGCTATGCTGATAACTATTTCAGTGGTCTGAAAAGATTACTAGATGGGCGTTTTTGGAGAAAGCCATCCTCTTTTGAGTTTTACCTTTGTAATTTGGATTCATTAAGTCATTTATGGCTGCTCCTAGCTTTAACTCTATTCAAATTTGTCCGTGTTGTAAATATAGCAGATCACTTTATTCATGCTTAATTACTGTTTAGTATATTTTAAGGAATCTGTCCTTAAAAAATACGTAATGCTTAAGTTTGTTGAACTTCTTTTTTTCTTCTTTCTTCTTCCTTTCATTTAAAAAAAAAATCTAAGAGCTGTCTTTGGTAGCTACAATTGAAGTTTTACTTTCATTGTTCTGTACAGCTCTGCTTATACTCATGCTTCAGTGCTAATTTTATCATACACATCTTACGGTGATACTCTGCAGCACTGCACTGTGCTAGTGCAATTCCTGTCTTTTCCGTGTCATGTTCTCATCTTTGTATCTTCTTACAGGATAAACCATTTCCTAGTTGTTATTTTTTAAACAAATAAGGAAGTAGCAAAACCTCCAGCTTTCAATTATCTGTTTACTGAGTGACGTTAAAATCTCCACTGTTTTTGTTTGCCTTCCCTCCTAAAGATTGTAAATATCTTTGGACAGTGAAATCACCTTCCTACACTCAAAGGCATGGTTTTGCAGATCTGTGGCATACCGTGAAAGAAATGGCATGCGTTTTTAGGCTTTATTCAGCAGTGACTCTTCAGTAACTTCCACTGTGTTAAGGGCGTGTTTTCTAAAATAAATTTTAGGCTATAAGTAGTTGTAATTAGCAGTGACCCTAATTGTTAACTATGTGGGAGAGTGAAGTTCAACTATAGATATTACATAGATCTTTTCACTAAAATTTTGACTTCAATAAAACCAGATAATTAAACTTGCTCTTAAAAATTAATTACGTTATGTGCTAGAAACGTGATGGTTCTTGTATCTTAAAAAAGTCTCAGAAACAAAAAACATAACGCTTTGGCAGGGTTGAGAACAATTAGAAACTTTCTCTCCATTAACACAACTGACAGTCAAAGGTGTTTTCCACCTATATAAGGATAAAGCTTCAAAGTAGTCCTTCTCGCTCTCTGACCATGTTAACAAAACTGACTTTGCATTTAAATCCTCCATCATATTTGATAGACTATTCTAAAATTATCTTTTCTGTCTCAACCAGACAGTAAATATCTACACCAGATATCAAAAAATATTTATGCATCAACCAAATGCTCTTAAAATACTCTTTTCTTGTTTTTTAGAAGCAGATAAAAGGGGTGCATTGAGTAACAAAATTCACATTTTTGCAGAGATGCTGCAGAAACATAGTTACATCCTCATATACACGTTAGTATCACTGATTCATAGAATCATAGAAACACAAGGCTGGAAAGGACCTACAAGATCATCTAGTCCAACCGTCATCCTATCACCAATACTACCCACTAAGCTACTAAACCATATCTTGTAGCACCTTGTCCAGGCGCTTCTTGAACACCACGAGGGTCGGTGACTCCACCACCTCCCTGGTCAGGCCATTCCAGTGCCTGACCACTTTCTGAGAGAAAAATTTTTTCCAGATATCTAATCTAAATCTACCCGTGCGCAACTTGTGGCCATTTCCTCAAGTCCTATCATTAGTTACCTGAAAGAAGAGGCCGACCCCCTCCTCATCACAACCTCCCCTCAGAAGTTGCAGAGTGCAATGAGGTCTCCCCTGAGCCTCCTCTTCTCCAGACTAAACAATCTCAGCTCCCTCAGCCGCTCCTCAGAAGACTTGTGTTCCATACCCCTCACCAGTTTTGTTGCCCTTCTCTGGACACGTTCCAGGGCGTCGATGTCTTTCTTGTAGTGAGGGGCCCAAAACTGAACACAGTACTCGAGGTGCGGCCTCACCAAAGCTGAGTACAGGGGGATGATCACCTCCCTGCTCCTGCTGGCCACACTGTTTCTAATACAGGCCAGGATGCCATTGGCCTTCTTGGCCACCTGAGCACACTGCCGGCTCATGTTCAGCCTTGCATCGATCAACACTCCCAGGTCCCTCTCCTCATCACTGTCTTCTAGCCACTCTGCCCCAAGCCTATAGCGTTGCATGGGGTTATTGTGGCCAAAGTGCAGGACCCGGCACTTGGCCTTGTTAAACCTCATCCCGTTCGCCTCAGCCCAGCAGCCCAGCCTATCCAGATCCCTCTGAAGGGCCACCCGACCCTCAGGCAGATCGACACTACCTCCTAGCTTGGTGTCGTCTGCAAACTTACTGAGGGTGCACTCAATCCCCTCGTCTAGGTCATCAATAAAGATATTAAACAAGATAGGCCCCAGTACCGACCCCTGGGGGACACCACTCGTAACGGGACGCCAGCTGGACTTAATTCCATTAACCACAACCCGCTGGGCACGTCCCTCCAGCCAGTTCCTTACCCAGAGAAGATTACTTTTTTTTCAATGTTTTATGCTTCCTTCCCAACACTATAACATCTGTCTTCAGTACTACCACTATAATTCCTAGAGAACTTTAATGATTTTTGTTGTTGTTGTTTTGGGGATATTTATCTTGCTTCTGAGACAATTTTGTCAGGAGTTAGGCAGGAATGTGTATAGAAGGCTAGTTCAGAGAGGCCTTATTGTTTGCATCTCCAAGTAAGAAACCGTCAGGGCATAAAAGACTCATACAAACTATCATTGAAAATGTATCAAATGAACATGTGAATTCAATTTTACTATTAGAATAGCTTACTTTTTTAATTTGAAAATAAGCAGTAATAAATTAACCTAAAGGACTGAAGAGATATTAAAAGAGATGACAGTATATACAAATTGAAGATTGCAAGTATATATGCTATATAGTCCAAGTACAACATGAAATACAGTATTTGTAGTATATCTCTGGTTATGTTTGGACACAGGTAGGTGGTGTTTTCAAAGGGGACTGAAAGTACTGGTTGACAGACAGAAGATGACTAAGAGAAAGCATGCAGTATGGCCACCAGCACTGTAGGTTTTCCCACACTGCTGTATGGAAGTTACATAATACTGACCTCGAGGGACCATTTTTGTTTAGTGGGAGTGCCAGTAGAAGTGCTCTTTGGGGAAATCTGTTTACCGGGACCTGATTCATGCAGGCAAATTGAATGGCACATGCATCGCTGAATATATAACATTTTATTTTTTGATCCTAACAGTACTGATAGTGCCTGATGTACTTTTTAGAAATTTTACCTTTTAAAAATTTTCAAGACAATGCTTCTCACATTTTTATAGGGATGGAATTTTTTGGAAATGTGGCCTTTTCATTTGATTATTCTAATGGGAAAATTGAAATTTTTGCCTTTGCCTTTAAAAAAAAAATTGCAATTTCTTTTGCATTCCTAAATGTAGAAATATGAAATAATTATTGTTACTTTAACAAGTATCTAATTGCAACTTTGCAGAATTTTCACATATAGTTATAATTTTTAGAACTCAATCACTTCTAACTCTCTGATTGGACCAAGTATGTATACTTCTCTTCTTTTGGAAACTGAATTACTTTAAACACATACACAGCTTGTATAAAAATAACATTTGAAAACTGTTACAAGAAAGCACAGAAAACTAGCACGTACGTGAATAAATCTGGTGTATTTTAGTCCCTAAGGTTTTGTGTTTTCTCATTTTCTCCTAATAAGCAAAGATGATGTCTTTAAATTCATTACAAGGCTGTATTTTACCTATAAGGCGCTGCATAGTTTTAACAACAAGAAAAGCTTCTATGGGTACATCAGTGATAAAAGGAAGACTAGGGAAAATGTGGGCCTGCTCCAGAAGGAAACAGGAGACCTGGTTACCTGCAATATAGAGAAGGCTGAGGTACTCAACGACTTTTTTTGCCTCAGTCTTCACCAGCAAGTGCTCTAGCCACACTGTCCAAGTAGCAGAAGGAAAAGGCAGGGACTGGGATAACAAAGAACCGCCCACTGTAGGAGAGGATCAGGTTCGAGACCATCTAGGGACCCGAAGGTGCACAAGTCCATGGGACCTGATGGGATGCATCTGTGGGTCCTGAGAGAACTGGTGGATGAAGTTGATAAGCCACTATCCATCATATTTGAGAAGTAGTGGCAGTCCGGTGAAGTTCATGCTGACTGGAAAAAGGGAAACATAACTCCCATTTTTAAAAAGGGATAAAAAGGAAGACCCAGGGAACTACAGGCCAGTCAGTCTCATCTCTGTGCCTCGCAAGATCCTGGAGGAGATCTTCCAGGAAACTATGCCTAAGGCACATGAAAAGTAAGGAGGTGATTGGTGACACCCAACATGGCTTCACTAAGGACAAATCATGCCTGACAAATTTAATGGCCTTCTATGACAGGGTTACACTGTTGCTGGATAAGGGAGGAGAAACTGACATCATCAGCTTGGACTTGTGCAAAGCATTTGACACTGTCCTGCATGACATCCTTGTCTTTAAATTGGAGAGACGTGAATTTGGCGGATGGATTACTCGGTGGATAATCCACACTCAAAGAGTTGCGGTCAGCGGCTCAATATCCAGGTGGAGACCAGTGACGAGTGATGTTACTCAGGGGTTGGTATTGGGACCAGAGCTGTTTAACATCTTTGTCGGTGACATGGGCAATGGGAGCACCCTCAGCAAGTTTGTCGACGACACCAAGCTGTGTGGTGTAGTTGACACACTGGAGGGAAGGGATGCCATCCAGAGGGACCTTGACAGGCTCGAGAGTGTGCACGTGTGAAGTTCATGAAGTTGAACAACGCCAAGTGCAAGGTTCTGCACCTGGGTTGGGCCAATCCTAAGCACAAATACAGGCTGGCAATGAGTGGATTGAGAGCAGCCCTGTGGAGAAGGACTTGGGGGTGTTGGTTGATGAGAAGCTCAGCCTGAGCTCAGCGTAACTCAGCAACGTGTGCTCGCAGCCCAGACAGCCAACCATGTCCTGGGCTACATCAAAAGAAGCATGACCAGCAAGTTAAGGGAGGTGATTCTCCCTCTCTGCTCTGCTCTCATGACAACCCACCTGGAGTACTGCATTCAGCTCTGGGGCCTCCAACATAAGAAAGACGTGGACCTGTTGGAGTGAGTCCAGAGGAGGGCCATGAAGATGATCACAGGGCTGGAGCACCTCTCCTGTGAAGACAGGCTGAGAGATTTGGGGTTGTTCAGCCTGGAGAAGAGAAGGCTCCAGGGAGACATTACGGTGGCCTCCCAGTGCCTAAAGGGGGCCTACAGGAAAGCTGGAAGGGGACTTTTTACAGGGACATGTAGTGATAGGACAAGGAGTAATGGCTTTAAACTGAAGGAGGGCAGATTTGGATTAGATAAAAGGAAGAAATTCCTCGCTATGAGGGTGGTGAGGCACTGGAACAGGTTGGCCAGAGTTGTGGATGCCCCATCCCTGGAAGTGTTCAAGGACAGGTTGGATGGAGCTTTGGGCATCCGGGTCTAGTGGAAAGTGTGCTTGCCCAGCAGGGGGTTCGGAACTAGATGATCTTTAAGGTCCCTTCCAACCCAAACCACTCTATGATGATTCACTGATGATGATGATGAGATCCCATTGCTAGAATTTCTCTTTGTTCTCAAAAGAGGATAAGAGAACTGAATAGAGAGAAAGTGACAGCTAAACACACAAATCAGATCTTCAGCAGGTGTGAAATGATTTATCTACACTGAAGCCAGGTAAAACTATTTTTTTCAAAAGCAGAACATTAAACTAAAACGTTTATTATATGTGTCTGTGTGTTAATTTGAATGAGAACTCCCCTGGGGAAAATGGTCGTTCATTTTAAGGTATTCTTGTCTCTCACCTTTTACTTAGGGACAAAATATTAAAGAGAACAGAGTAAGAAAAGATTTTTTTATTACTATTATTTGCTTGTAGAGAAATAGAAGAACTGAAAAATTTAAAGTATTTTTGTCAAAGTTAATTTCCTTCTTTAAACAATAGACGCATTATCACAAGACTTTTCTTATGCCTTTCTGGTTCTTTCATAAGCTATTTTGCTATACTGTTTACATTTTGTAGGCCAGATATTTGAATATTGTATCTCGGATTCTTCAGTGCAAAGAGATTACGAAGACTTGCGTGTCACCTGCAGCCAAACTTTGCACATACTTCCATGATCTTATTCCGTCTGCTCAGTCACTAGAGCAATTTGAGGATGCTTTGCCCTACCTTGTAGATGACTTTGGCAGTAAACAAAAATCAAGAGTACCAGGACACCACCGTGTCTTCATCATGGCTCACAAGCTGCTCAGGAAATTCTGCAGGGGAAGGAACTTCCACAGAGCTCTGCTGCCTGCCCATGCTGTGCCACCAGTATCAGTTGCCAATGTCAGAGTTTTGGCCCAAGGCACAAATACAGGACCTTATTTTAAGGTAGAAGAGCTGAGTGTTTACATTTATAAAATGAATAGTAAAAATGGTTTTTAATTTGAAAACAAAAGATATATAAATAGATTCATCTAACCACAAAAATGTTCCAACAGAATAGTAAAGACATAGAGACAAAACCATTAACATTAATGACAATCTAGTTCTACAGTTTTAAAAGGTTGGTTATCCAGTTTCCTCTATCTGATTGATAAGATGTTATAAACGTCAGAAGAGTTTGTGTTTTCTAGTTAAACTTGCAAGAATTGTTTATACTGAGATCAAAGATACACATGTTCCTTTATTATATGTTCTTTTTCATGTTTCTTCTAGGCAAGTTAATTAAAATATTTCACTAAAAATTACGCTAAATACAGAGCACAATAACAGCAATCTTTGAAGATTCCAAAAACTTTATCAGAAGAACACCATTTATATTTACTTGAAATTGGTGTATGTTAGGGTAATTACTGCTGTGCCTTCAGGGTAAGGGAAGTACTCTTAGCCAAATTATACAAGGGTGTGGATTAAATGAAGCATTACTCTCTGTTTGGCAGCAGTGGGCATAGATTGCAAAATCAGGGTGTGACGTAGTACTGTGGAAAGACTCTGCCAAAAGTGATTTGGCCTGAGTGTGCCCTTACTTTCTCAATTATGTGGATCCTAAAACAACCAAATCTAATTAATTCCTAAGTAGAGATCTCCTGTTAACTGTTTTCAGCCTGAGCTTGTCTGTACTTTCAGATAGAGCTTGTCTGTATTTTTTTGAGCTGTTGAGACACAAGACAGCAAATGTTGACAAAGTGCAGGCTTAAATGGAATTTTAGCTCTTTTTAGAGGTGGAAACACTTCTTATGCCAAAGGGCCGTGCACTAAAATATCAACTCTCTGTCCAGAAGAAAGTTCATGTCAGCAAGGATGCTTGCTATCTGTGTAGCAATAAGCATGCATGAGTAAGGTGAGCAAATTCATCCCTCCATGTATTGCTCCAGTCCTTCTGTTCCTATCATTTCCAGAGGAGCTGCAAGGACTGTGCAAAAGACCCAGTGATAGCTATGGTGTACCGGAGGGAGGCATCTCCCTCTTCCCCAGAGGGAACCTAGATCCTTTGATTTCATTCTCTGTTTTCGCAAGTGGGCAAAAACCAAGTACACTTAAAAATGGCCTTATTTTTAAGATGCATTATCCATTCTTTGCATACATACTTCTTCAGCTATTTTAAATACTTTGCTAATTTTGTAGTTTCATAGTTACATTTTTATCAGCATGAAACAACCGAATTTTCATGGATTCAGGTGCACCTTCTGTTACCCTCATTGCTGAAGCACTAAGTTCAGTGAAAGCCAGCTTCCCTCACGTGATTCGTTCTTTTAATATAATGCCTTTTAAATTAACTTTCAGTATCTGTGGACCATGTTACAGTCTGCAATTTATTCATTGACTGTGGTACCAATGTAGCTTATAGTAGCTTACTACCGATTATGTTGGTCCTATAGAAACTGATGATAGAGGATGGTTGGGAAAACATTAAGAAAACATAACAGAGAAGTGAAGGCCTCTATGGGTGCATAACTTACACATAGCTATTGTCACACAACTTTGTGTGTTGGTAATACTTACAGAGCTGGCCTCAACATGCTGCTTTGATCCAGAGAGTTTCACCAGAGCCTGCCTCATCATTTTTAGCTAGCTTTCTTGCTCACTAGAGGTTGTAAGGAACAGTGACTCATTGCTTGTTGACTTCAAATGAGGTGGTAGAATCACCTTAAAACTCTGCATATTACTCCTTCAACTTTTTGGGGGGAGTTTTCTGCAACCTTAAGGCATTCTCAAGTGAAAGACCAGATTGCACAGTTTACTTCCTTATCTTTCCACTCATAGTTGGGACTCGGTCCCCTCAGTTTTGGCTTCCTTAGGCAGAGAGAAAAGATCCAAATGACATGTAGGCAACTTCCAGAAAAACAAACAAAAACTCTTTAGAGTGTTTCCTGCTCACTTGACCCCAGGCCTAGCTCCAACATGCCAGACAGTCCTTCTGCAGAAGACTTACACAGTATCTCATCTAAAGACTGGTTGTAGCATATGGCATCCCCATTATACTGTCAATATCTCTTGAAAAGAAGGACACTGTCTCTACTTTAGCTGCCTCATTGCTTTTCATTTTTCTGGATTTGCTGAAGTCTGTTACAGTGATACATGAATTGATACGGGTGTTTCTTGAATCCATGTAGAGCCTGACTGGCCAAAGAAAACAGACTGCTGCAGCTAATATGCCGAAGAATAAAACAGAAAGTTGTAGCTTACTTAATAATTGTATTGGGTTTATGTGGTAAAGGTTTGGTAGCAGGAAGGCCACAGGGGTGGCTTCTGTGAGAAGATTCCAGAAGCTGCCCCGTGTCAGATAAGAGCCGGCTCCAAAAGGGACCCGCCGCTGGGTCTAGATATGGTCTGACCACAGCCCCCATTCCCTGCTCCCCTGCATCGCTCGTGGGAGGAGGTAGAAGAGCGTGGATGGGGGGAAGGGGTTTTCAGTTTGCTTTTAGTTTCTCACTGCTCTAGTTCGCTAGTGATAGTAATAAATTACACTAATCTCCCTATGTTGAGTCTGTTTTGCCCATGAAGGTAATTAGTGAGTAACTTTCTTGTCCTTATCTCAAACCTTGAGCCCTTTTCCATCGTATTTTCTCCCCTTCTTCCTTTGAGGAGGGGGAATGAGAGAGTGGGTGTGGTGGAGTTCGGCTGTTTAGCTGGGTAAAACCACCACAGAATTCTTTCACCAAACTTCTGTTTGTCCCAATCCACTAGTAGAGCATAAGAAGCGATTCCCCTAGCCTTTTTTCTGTCAAGGACTGTAACTTCTTAGATTCACTTTGTAAGGTATCATATTTTGTTATTTTTCAGGTGAAGAGAATAAATAGGCTGTGCTTCCCTGCTCCTTGCATCTTTGAATTACCGTTTTGGATAACCACATTTAAGCAGAGTTCACCTCTATAATAATAATAATAATAGTATGCTCTTGTCCTTGAAGTTTTTTAGTTTTAGGCTGTCTTGAGTAGCAAAGTCTGTCACCTCCTATATTTATTCAGGAGAATCTATTGTAGCAGAGCCCTTGATAACTTCTATATTTCCCTGGAGAAAAGGATGATGAGGGGAGACCTTGTCGCGCTCTACAATTACCTTAAAGGAGGCTGTAGCAAGATGGGGATTGATCTCTTCTCCCAAGCGCCAAATGATACAACAAGAGGAAATGGCCTCAAATAATGCCAGGGGAGGTTTAGATTGGGTATTAGGAAAAAATTCTTCACTGAAGGGTTGTGAAGTATTGGAATAGGCTGCCCAGGAAAGTGGTTGAGTCACCAGGTCTTCAAAAAACGTTTAGATGTAGAGCTTAGTTACAAGGTTTAATGGTGGACTTGGCAGTGCTAGGTTAAAGGTTGGACTGGATGATCTTGGAGGTGTTTTCCAGCCTAAATGATTCTATGATTCTATGATATGATTCACATTGCTATTTGAAGAACTTCTTTTGTGAACCAGGTGCAAGCTAAAACCAGCTGGGCATTTTCCTCTTTTAAGGACTTCAACTCACACTGAGCTCTTGGAATTTTTCATTCTAGAAATCAATTCAGAACTTGTGTTTAAGGTACATGTAGATCAGTTTGTGGTAACTTTTCACCTTTTCTGTTTAGCCACTCAGTCTTAAAAGATTTTACAGCCTAATTGTTGCTTCAAATTTGACTGCTTCTGTATAAAAAGCAGAACCAACAGGAGAAGACAGGCAACTGTACTACTCTTACATGGAGAATCTGAACTGCAGTGCCCACGTAATGCATATCTGTAATATACCATCATATCTACCTTGACAGCAGTACTTTATCAGAAAGGTGTTTTCCTTGTGCTAAAGAGCATAAGGGACAGTTCTATCATTTTTTATCTACTCATATATGTAAAGGATCTTCAGCAATTGAAATTGTGGTTTGATCTTCCTGTAAATCAGCCTTTCTTCTTACCAAAACAAATCCTGTTCAGAGTAAGTTCCAAAAATCCTGCAAAGAGAACAAGGTGTGTCTGGAGTTGTCTGTATCACCAGTGTTTGAGCTGGTAATTTGGCATGTGCAAATGTGCAAAAACCGTCTAGGAAGATCTAACAGTTGTGTTCTTTTATGTGAACAAGCCTATTAAGGTACATACTTAGAGAGTCCCAAACTTTTAAAACATTAGTAGACACTTTTCTGTGTTTTCTGTGATTGTTTGGTCCTTTCAAAGGAACAAACTTTTGTGTAGCAGTTAGCAGTGAAGTCAGTTTTAAAGAAACCCAGATATCTTTCACAATGCATAATGTATAGAAATGGGTTACTTTCATAATAAGATATGAAGAAGAATTTCCTGTCCTTGAATATTCAGACCTCAATAATGCCATTTTTTTTACTGATGAATATGAAAACTTAGCAGTTGCTGCTTTTGTATGGATTTTGGGGTTTTGGAGATGCAATATGAGCCATAGTTAGTAGTGATTTTAACTGCTCATATTAGTAAAAAACAAAGAGAGGATGGATGATGTAATCAACTGGCCATTGCTGAATTTCAGTTGTGAGAGGAACCATGCAAAGTAAATTACTTTGTTTTCCTTTCTTGCTTAATTTTCATTCTTTGTCTTTTTTCTGTAGTCAAGTATGGTTCCTAAAGACATGAGTAGACCTCCTGAAGTCAGCAGTTACTTGAATTTTAGAGCTACAGATACAGTTAAGTTCTATATTGGATCATGACTATCATAACATATTTTAGGAAAAAGATAAGCATAAATCCTGTTTAAGAGCTCTATTGCCTCTCATTGAAGGAGAATAAATTAATAGAATACAACTGAAGCAAAAATGCTACCAAACCCAAATTCAGTGTTGCACACCCACAAGCCTAGGGGACTGCAGTTTCTCTGTTCCTTGAACGTACTTTTCCACAGGGAAACATCGCAAGGATTATTTAATGTAATACAAAACAAGTTTTCTCTTTCACATTTAATTTTTTTTTTTTGCTTTTAAATACTTCTGAAGAGCTTAGCAAAAATAATAATTACTTTATCTGCAGCACTAGAAGAAAAATAACCCTTATTAATATAAAGTATGTGTCACAGTCTGCATTTTCCTTGCATCTTTTTTATCTGCTATCTAGAACTTGTAAATAATATTGCCAATCTGATTTCAGAATGCTGATGTTATCTATACAGGCTTATTGATGTTTGCTGTAGAGTCACTTTCCGTTCTCTGCATTGTAGAAAGAAACAACTGGGTACTATAACCCCTGTTCATTTTTCAATTGTATCTAATGACATTATGATGTAAGGTTGTTATAAATTAGCACGTTCCTGATTAGCATAGATTCAATATATGTTCTTTACTTCAAAAGAATGCTTGGGACATATGCTACTACTTGCATTGTTTATATATGGTACTGTAGAAACTTAACATTTGCAAGAAAAATGTAAGATGATGACTTGATAAGATTACTCAGAAATAATTAGGTGGGTGTGTAGGCTGCTAAATGTATTTGATTTTAATCTCTAATTAAAAAGTTGGATTTTTTTATTGTTTTTGTGATGCAATAGCTTTTACTTCATTATACATTTTGTAAATAGGGGCCAAATTCTGCCTGTTCATTGTACCAAAGTACAGGATGAATATGTGTATATGGAAACAGTATTCTCCTCAAAGCCATTGACAGTCTCCATAGTTCCTTCTGGAGGATTATTCTAAGATGCAGAACACATACGTGTTTGTGTCTTTGTACACCTTGAACCAGGAATGAAAATGATGGCTAACCTTGCACGACTATCTCTGTGCATTCCTTTGGCTGATGGTAGGTATAATTACGTTGTGGGATGTGGCGCTGCCAGAAGCATAGTGTTTTTCATGTTGGTGCTGTCTGATTCTGAGATCTCTTAAATGAGGATTGGAATTAGCTGGTGCTGCAGTGAAGGTATCTCTTTGTGGATCTACAGGTGTGTGAATTCAAGCCTTGCTCCATTCCACTGGTGTAGCATTCACTTAGTTCTGCTGCAAGGGCGCACTTGGCCATTTGGGCTGCGGAATCAGCGACAACCAGATGTAGTAGCCATAGATAACCGTATCAGTCCTTGGATAGGAAAGTTATTGTGTTTAAGCACATTAGACCAGTTTTCTTGCTCAGTTGAGGAAGAATGTGACCGGCTTACGGTTTGAGAAGCCAGACTTCTCCAAATACATGCAATTGGGGCATCTGCTGGAAAATCACTTGTTGGTGTGGAAGAAGCAGCAGCAATATGTGTGGAACTGTGTGTTACTGAGCTGTGTAACTCTCGGAAGTTATTTTTCTAGATAACTGTTTTTAAGACCAGTATTTAGTAAACAGTTGGTAAAAAGGTAAAGATTGCGTACTTTTTAATGGAAAGCTTATATCCTCCTATGCAGATTTTTCTGTATAGTGTAGTATTTTGAATGGCAGCCACAGTCTGATGTATTGACATGTGTTCCCAAGTTTCATTTCTTTTGTTGGTTTGTGAGTTTCCGTAGTACTAAGGGGCATGGGGAAAGGAAACAAAAGGACTTCATGCTTTTCCACCTAACAGCACAGCTCTTTTGGTTTAATTGATTTATTTTATTTTATTTTATCTTGTCACTGCCAACTAGATCAGTCTCTGCACTAACTAGAATAGTGACATCTGGCAGCAGTAAAGCTGAGGTTTCTCTCTCATTTTTTAAGTATATGAAATGAAAACAGTTCTCATATCTGACAGATAAAATAGATGATGTTTATATATGTTGTAGAAAGACAATTAACAGGGATTTTGTTTGTCCTTTTGATTTTGTGCTTTGTTTTTAAGTGGATAGATATAGGTAACAAATTGGAACCCCACTTAGAAAATGAGCACTAAATTGAGGAGACGGTTTGATTGTTCTGAAAGAAGAAATAAGTGGGGAAAAGACAAGGAGGGGCTAGTAACAGCGTGGGCTCACCTGTCATTGGGTAGAGTTCGGTGAATCTGCAGAATACCTTGCAATAACCGTGTGGGTGTTTGCAGAAGTCTTTTGCATTCAGCGGTGATGCCATCGTAGCACTTTTGTATGTGCACTTAAACATAGCATGTGAGAACCATCTGTTTTGAGAATATACATTTTAAGTGGTGTGCAAGATACAGGCTCTGAAGAGAATTAACCATTTCTGTTGGCCTCATACTAGTTACAAAGAGGACAATATTTTAGAAAGACTGCTTAAAAATAGTGAGTTCAGAGTAAGACAAGGAACAGCTTTTGAAAGTAGTTTTGTTGTTTTACAGCTGCAGCCAAATGTGTCCCAAAGTAGTTTTAAAAGCTATGATACAGATTAAAGTTTGTTTAAACAGTTTCAATACACTTTGGTCCTATCCGTTCTCCATTCAGTCCAGAATATGTTCAGAACCATAGGAGCTAGACTAAGTCATGTGTAACAGAATTTAAAGTGGGTGCTGACCTACAGTGTTGGATATTAGTCAAACATCTGTTTTGCTGGTAAAACAAAAAGGTGCATGTGTGTTAAATGGGTGCATCTGTTCCTGTAATTTTATGTGAACTGCATCTGAAAATGTTCGCGGTGGGTTTTGAAAGTATTTGCGATCTTGTGCGTGAGTGAAGGAAGACAGTTTCTTTTCCAATATATAAACAATTGTTTTCTTTAATGAATTCTGTTTGATCTGTTAAGGCATAATTGTTGTGAGGATAAAGCCTTTGAGGGAAGATTAATATATATTTATATCATTACAAAACGATCTTCTTTCTCTTATACAATATGTAGCTTGAAAAATAAAATCCCAGAAAGAACTGAGTTATACTGGTTATACTGCTCTGAAAACTTTTACTTTAAAAACAAAACAAAACAAAACAAAAC
>VXAL01002515.1:40845-124976 GCA_013399475.1 Chauna torquata
CTATTGAATAGGTGACTCTGCTGAAAACATAATTCTGTTTACTGGAAATAGTTCTGAAGCCGCAAAAGATGAGTAGGAAAAGAGGCTGAGCTGATACACACATATTCATCTTATATCTCAGTTGCCTTTTTTTCAGGTGTTTGTTGTTTATTTGGGTATATTTTAATTGCGCTGCGTTGCAGGAGGCCACAATATAAATTACAAAATGTACGTCAGCAGTAAGAAATATTTCCTAGAAGCATAGTTTATTTTTATGGCTTTCAGGGCTGTTTTTTTTTAATTTAAAAGACATTATTAATTAATGTAAACTTCAAGTAAAATTCAGTTAAATAGAGAAGAATGTGGAACTGGAATAGGTAAGATTGCTTTTGTCTCTGTATGCTTTAGAGGGGTTCATCACAGAAATAAGTCTGAATATTATCTTCTTCTAGTTTTTTAGTTATTTATTTGTTCGGTGGTATTGTTCGGTAGTTTTCTGAGGACTTCCCATGCTAAACCTTTGGTTGATCTCACAAACTGTAGATTCTGTGAGATTGGAGTTATTGGAGATTTGTAATGCAAAAATACCTTTATTAGTTTACAGAATTAGTTTATCAAGAGAATTTCATGAAGGGAAAAAAAGCATTATTTCAAAAAGTTAATAGAAAACAAATTCTGTTATGAGTACCCTATTAAAAGAGGATTTTTTCACATAAACATTTAATATTAGGTGATTGTAGGCGCTCCAATAGGATAATAGTGTAATCATGTGACTACCTACAAGGACTTTTTTTTCCCTGTCCTGGCTCTCCTGCTGTTAATTTTAAACAAATGTAATAACTAAAGACGCTGCTGCTTAATAGGAAGTGTTTTCAATTAATTGCTATTGCTATTTTGGGGGCATTGCTGCTGTTATCATTGCTGTGAATTAGAAGTTACTTCCTCATATAAATTTCTATATAAATCTAATCTGTGTGAAACTGAACTCATCTGCTTCCTGTGTATTTCAGCCCAGCTATTTGGAATTTGATCATTTCACGCTAATGTGCTTATCTACAGCAGGGCGTAATTTTTTTTCTTTCAGTGGAAGCAAACAATAAAACTGGGAGCCTGGTAACACGCATGCGTTTTGGATAGGAGGACAACTACATGGTTTCTATCTTTTCTCTTTAGTTGCAATTATACTGGCAGAGAATATATTGCCAGAAATGACCAGGGGACAAAGGACGCACTTGCAGTTCACCATTCAAATTGTACAGGAAGCTAATACAGTTTCAGACTCCCTGTCAAGGCAGGCAGCTACCCTGTTTCTCAGAAGATATCAATTTGTTTGTTATTTACATAAAGTCAGCGCATGTTTGGACTCGCAAAGTAAGAGCTGTTCCTGCTGTTAAATTGTGTCAATGTGGAAATCCTGGTCATATGAGAAAAAGCAATAGCACCTATCATTTTCAGACATTTGGCATCACATTTAGACATAGCAGTAGGTTTTCCTAGAAGTAACTTATTCTTTTCATGTAAAATTCCTTATGCAGTGCAGAGAAACAGGAAATACAGCAATTCAGATGGTAATAGTTTCACAAGGAAGATCAGCTTCTCAAGATGTACAAGGTTTTGAAGGTGAGGACAGCAGAAGCTGTTAAGAGAGAAGATTGTTGGAGAGTTCAAATAGATCCTCTGAATCAATGACAGTGCTTCTCAATTACTGATTCTGAAGCATCCTTAAGATAAGGCAGTCCAGAATAACCTGGGGGGATGCTTTTTTCAGGTTTGACCTTACAAGAGATTTAGTGACGTTTCTCAGGCAAAGTGAAAGCCCCAACAAGTCACGGTGTTCCGTAAACATCATTTTTTGGATGAAATGGAAATGTCCTTCTGCAATCCTGACCTCAATTTCAATACTTCAGTACAGAAGTTGATAAGTTTGCAGAGCCTGGATCAGAGAGAATCAAAGCAAGCACTGCTGAAGCTGTTAGTCACGCCTGCTCAGTGTCATTTACACGCTTCATCAAGCATGGAACCATATCAACCCAATAACTGTGTAAAATTGCTTTAAAAATCTACTGCATCGTTTGAGAAAGAAGGGATGGATATTCCCTTGGTTGCTGAATGGACCTTGTTTTGTGAATGAGGGAGGTTTCAACTGTTGTTTTTAAATGTCAGTGTCATCAGTGTGAGGGCTGATAAAGCAATGCTTGATAACTGAAAACAACTGAAGGATAACACTAAAGAACAGTCAGGGGTAACCAGATCATGATCAATATGAACAAATAGCATTGGCTCTGGGGAGCATAGAACACTTGAAACCAAGTGCACCGTGCTGTGGTCAGTGTTTACACCTCAACTGATAAGAATTTCCTGCTTGTTTTGGAAGAAGGCTCTGCTCACGGGAAACACCAAGTCAAAACTCGTGCTAGCTGCTAGAGTTCAGTACAGCACTCCTTACATCTTTGAGTTACAGATCTGCCTCTTTCCTGTGCTTGCAGCGGAACAGGTCTGCACTGACTTTATTAGGGCTTTATGGTTAGGCTAATATCCCCCAGTTAAGTCTTCACCTGACAATCAGGTGCATATAGAGACCCACAGGTGTACTCACATGCATAAGAACACTGTCCTGAAGTATTCAGAGGTAATACATCTTTTCCTTACGAGAACAAGAAAATAATTGGTGTTACTGATAAAAAAATACAGATTTTTTTAAATAATTTTAAAGATTTTTTTCAAATAAGCAGTTGATTCCATCATTTGTTTTTTATAACTCTTACCTCAGAATGGATTTGTGTGAACTGGCATAGACACTACAATTGTCTAAATGAAAAAAAAAAATGATTTTTTTATCACGCAGACAGTTTATTGGTCTTGGGTTTGAATTATTTTTAATCAAATAGTTAATATAACACCTGTGTGCAATCGTATATCCGTATGTAGTATCATCTCTGTAGCAGCATGTTTTGTAACTATATGACTAGGTAGCAACATTAGTAGGAGCACTGACCTTTGGTGTTAGTGCTGGATAAATGTTTTAGCAAATAACTTATTTGAAAAAAGGTAAGCTTCAAGTCTACCGTCTTTGAGTGCAGGTTGAATTCAGAAAACAGTTTCTATTCTCATCTCTTTTCCTCTTCCAGAAAGAGTGGAAAGTAATTAAAGTAATCAAGCCTTTCAGAATGAAGTATTTCAGAGTTTATACAAACTTTTTTGAAATGGTTAAGATCACATTTTTAATTCGTATACCAAATTGAAAAATTAATTATTGTACTTATTTAGGATTTCTCACAAGTAAAAAAAAATATTGACGTGCAGAAGTCTGAGCGTGGAGCATGGTTTAACTATGATTGTTTGAACTTGCAGCTTTTATTATATTTAGAAATATCTAAGTATCTTAATGATTAAACATTTATGAGTAAGTCTCCTGTGAAAGTCTAAACCACTAGGCTTTAGAAAGTATACTGTAGGTGGAATTGTACAAGCTTCGCTATGAATCTGTGCCAGTACATGGGAATCTGAATCTCAAAAATCCTCTTTATTCAGATACTGGGCTCCTCAAGAGTGGGCTTTTGGAGTGGTAAATGAGAATGAGTTTTCAGAACTCAGTCCTGTTTGAAAACAAAGCTTGTTTCAAATCTAGTGTCTCACAGAGAAAATCCAGTGAGCTTAACTCTGTGTTGTCTGGCATCTTTATCCTTGAGAAAAGAGAAACTGTTCTCCAGTGAAGCAGTAGCATTTTCCATTGTCGTGTTCAACAATTTTCAGATTTTTGTATCTTAAGATGTTTTCTTAAGTGTACAGCTGAGGAGACCAAAAGATAAATCCATAAATGATGAAAAGATTTTCCTGGGCTTAGTAGTTAACATAATAGTTTGAAAAGAAAAGAATTTGCAAGTACTTGTTCAAATGCGCTATGTAGAGAATGAATAAAATAAACAGCAAGATGTGTTGTGATAGGAACTCAGATGATCAAAGGGAGCTACTGAATAGGCATAGTTATGCTTTCAAATAAAATAAGGAAGTAATTCCTTTGAGAGTTTTTGTGATCATTTCTGTTGGAAAACTTTGTATGCATTACTTGGAAATTCAATGAAGAGAAAAGTAATACAGGCTAGATAATAGTGTCAGCTCTGAGCACGAGGTGGCATGTGGACATAGCTTGAGCTGTTTCTCCAAATCATTTGAATGGAAATATTGGATTAGTTAACCTTGTGTCAGGTCTGTTAGTTAAATAAACCCTCCAACTGTTCCTGACTGAAGGATACATAGTTGCGACTGAAAGATGCTGCTGCTTTTCATTAGAATTTTGTCAAATATATCCTGCTAACAATGATTTTAAAATAAAATGGTTTATTCGGTGGAAAAGGATAACAAGCAAAAAATTCACAGCCTTTTCTTTTCACAGAGTGTTTCAGCCCAGTAGGAAATCCTCTTAGCCGAACACTATTGGGTAGAATACAGACGGTAAGGAATTCTATCTTTGCATTTTTTTTTTAAATTCATGTTTAACTATAAAATGTCATTATTCACAAGTTCTCATTGTAGAGAGGGTTTTTTTATCCTGTCTTTATTCACAAAAGAAGTATCTTCAAGCAAATTGTATGCATGGGCAAATAAGGTTTTGCTGCAACTAGCTGGTAGAGAAATCAGATACCTGCAAATTAAACCTTTATATTTTTTATGATTTACTTTTTGTTGTTTAGAAACAAATAAGCCAAAATCACAGTCCTGTATTATTGATTCTTACTAAGAATATGGGCATTAATAGGTAGGGAGAGGAAAATGGGACAGTAACTTAGAATTGAATCATATTTTTATTGTTTACTCATATTTCACCTTTTTGTAACAAGTGACGTCACAGCTATCCTCTGTTAATTTAATTGCTTATCTGTAAGTATTAATTTGAAACTTATAGTAATGATATTTGTTCCTTGATTACATTCATTGTTTCATGATCACCGTAATAAAAACCCAGCAGAATCTGTAAAAGCCATTAATTCCAACTATACACTTGATAAACCTGGGTTAAACATGGAGGGACTAGTGATGGAAGAGTGAGTGGTGTTCTGGACACTGAAAGTGCACGGGGCTCTAGAAGGCAGGGCCTGTTGTACAGGAGATGTTAATCCTCCCCGCCTCTGTGAACAGAATGCCATTGTTTAATATTCTGTGTTAATTGCATGGTTATTGCAATTTTTCAGAGAAATGTTGGAAAATGACATCAGTTAACTTGGATTTTTTGTAGCTGTTTCACAGTTTGAGGTTTGGGGGGTTTTGGTGGTTTTTTTTGTTTTTTTTTTTCCCAGACTTGCGTCATTTAATAGAATATGTTAATAGAGTCACGGAAGGCTCATAAGACACATAGGATTCACCAAGAAATTTTGAAAGCACAGTTTTACGTTGCTATTTCTTTATTGGCTAATTGGTTCTTGTTTACACATCTTCAACTTTTTAACCATCATTATCTAATTTTTAGGAAAAAGTATAAATTGTTCAATCAGTATTTTAGTGTTCTCTGTCACAGAAAGCTTTATAAACATTTATAAGATCAACTGTTTTGCTAATTTAAAACATTTTTTCCTGAGGGTTAGATTAAGATTCTGAATATTTTTGTTACATTTTCTGGTGTATAAATAATAATATGCAGAAATATGTATATGTTGCTAGTGCAGGTAAACAGTTTTTTAAATCAAGAAAGTAAAATATTAACAAATGACAAAACAGTTGAAGAGGTTTTGAATAATTTTAGGAGCTGGAATGTTCCATGTAAATCTGAATTGATCTTTTTTCCCTCTTTTCCTTTTCTTTCTTTTTTTTTTTTTTCTTTTAAGCCCTGTGAGCTTTACAGCAGCAGCTGTGTTTGCATTTCTGTTTTCTGTTTGTACATTGCAGGTTTCAATAAAGTGCAGACTGGCACAGGTTGCTGGTTTTTTTGTTGTTGTTTTTCATTCTTTTGTTGTTGTTGGTTTGTTTTTTTCCTCTAGGCAGATTATAGATTCCCATGCTCATTAAATATTGAAGGACTGTAATCAAATAAGGATTGTATTCATCTGAATCCTAAGGAAGTACCTTTACACTAGTTTCATGACAACAGACAGATTAATTACGACCAAAGAAAAGTACATTATTCTTAGCAGTTAATGCTTTTAGAATCATTTTAATTTAGCTATTAATACTGTCCTTGTACTTCTGTGTCCTGTAGACTAGATTTGTGCAGTTAAGTGTCCCAAGCTGAGCATGTGTTGACAATTAGTTGGACCAGAGAACAAGAACAGAAATATGGCAGTGCTAACAATATTCAATTATTTTATGTTAAGTCTCAGCTTATTTAGTGTTTCATTTAAAACTTCAGTTACTGGAGTAAAGAGATGCGTGACATTCTTTTAGGGAAACAGAGGATTAAGTAAATTTCTAACTTTTGGATTTATAAGAAAAAATGAAAACAATGGAGGAACTGTAAAAGCTCAGATTGATTCCATAAATTTAAAAAATGCTTTCAATATTAACACACTTTTAAGCCAGTCATGTTTTTCTCAGTATTGTAAGTTCATTTCTAATTTTCTGTCCTTAAAAACAAACAAAAACAAAACCAACAACAAAAAAACTCTTAGTCTCAGAACCTCAGCTGTTAAGCACCGAGGCACAGTTCTGTCGACCAGACAAGGGAAGCTTTAACACTCCTTCCCTGTGTCCTTACTGGAGTGTCTGCACAAGTAAGACTCCCAGTTTCTCTTCCACTCTGGCAGAAGGCAGGTGCAGGGAGGTGGAGAGAAGCAGTGGCACTGTCCAGCATCCAAGAAAGAGATGTTTGTCCATCTTCGTGTCACTGAGTCTGTCTCTCTGGCAGGAAAAGGGCAAAGGGTGTCTTTGGCCCTGGATGCACACCCATTGGCTTTACTCTGGTATGTGTAGTGTCTACCTAAGACTGATCTTAGAAAAGTTTATTTTCCAAGTATAGTTATTAAGAGTTAATGACTAATTAGAAGTGGAACTTAATCTGTATGTTTATTCTATTACAGCGAAGAATTTGCTTAGATATAAGGAAGAAGCATATGAAACCACCAGTAGACTTTAAATTTTTCCATATCTTTTTCCTTTAAACTTTGATATTCTGGTATTTGAAGTATATTTGGTCAGTGGTAGAAATGAAACGCTGGAATTTTTACAGAAAAGGCAGTAATAACATACCAGTTGTTCTTATTCAGTGCTGCTTCTCTTAAGGCCATGAATGCTATCCGATGCCCAAATCTTGTTGACCACTGTATATCTGCCTGAATAAAAGCAAAACCTTCGTTACCACAATCACTGAAACTGCCCAGTTAAGAAGAAACCATAAACATTTTAATTAGTGCTGTTACAGGGAATCAGTGACACTTGGTACAGCAACTTACTTATCAGGTTACTCTTAACTGCAGTGCTCTCTCTCTTATGAGTTCTTAAAATATTTTTTGTTTGTTTTTGTTAGAAAAATTAAAGCTTTCTAAGTGGGCCTATTATGGATAACCAAATAATGTTCCATGGTCTGGAGTTCTGAATCAACTGCTGGATCCATTCATCTTCGTCTGAGGATGTTCCTTATGCTAAAAGCTCCTCACAGTTTTATTTGAGCCAAATCAATGTGACATGGTGGGCTTTTTCAGCAAGCATTTTATTCCATTTTCTCACAGATGGTCTGCCTCGCAGTAAGACCAGCTCCTCGGAGCATAACTATAGGCCCCACGTTTGTTCGGATGCAAGAAAAGAATTAACTACCTTCCATCTTGCATTAAAAAAGAAGACGTTAATATTACATTAAGAACAATGTATTTATACACTTCAGTACACCTGTTGCTTTTTGTAATCCTGAAAATATGGCTTAATCTTGTGACAGAACATTAAAAAAATAATGTTTTTAAACCGAAAAGCCAGTCATTTTTGCTGCGTGTTTTTTTGCATAGTAGCTGGTGGTTAGCAGTGTTTGATAAACGACTTGGCACGGCAGAGCCAACTCTGGTACCGTGCAGGGTTAGCACTCTTGTGGTAAGCAGCTGTGGCAATTCCCCAGCTCATGCTTCAGCCAGCTGCCACAGGGACTGGAAGTGGGATGTACAGGCAGCCTGTGCCGTGCTCCGTGTACCTCTTTAAGAAAAAACTCTCTGGATTGTTGTTGCCTTAAAAGTTTAACACAGTATCTGAGATCATTCAGCCAAGTCTGAGGATGACTCATGGATTTTAGCTTGTTATTTCCAAACAACTCACTCTCTTCAAGGTCTTTTTATGTTGAGTGTTTGAGAGCATATAAATACTTTATTAAAAAAGAGAGAGTCAGATTGAGGCACAATAATGGGGCAATGTGAGTACCTGAACTAGATACCTAAATAATACTGCTAATAATTCTGATGAATCATTTTTGAGCAACAGGAGGCACTCCCATCCCACAGGCTAAGCACATTGCCTGCACAGTTCTCTTAACCTTAAGAATGAAAAATGAGAATTAGCTGAAACCTGTAAGGCACTGCTAGCTAACAGTGGACCATTGATCAAGCCTCATACTCTGAACTGCGCTTCCACTTTTCTTTGGTCAGAATTTGCTTATCAGATCAGGCAGTTACTTTTTTTTTGTCCTCTGTATATACACAATTATTCAGAACTCTAGATGGTAGGCTTAGATGTTCTGGTAAGTTATAAGAACTGAGTGCAACTGTTCAGTTTTGTACTGCATTCATCAGTATGCATTGTGTATGTATGTAACCACTGTGATGCTGCCTAAACAATCTGGAGATGAGATGGGACCTTGGTTTTCAGGAGCGTCAAGGATTTCTTTCCTGTATGGGATGAGCATAGCTAAGTTAAGAAAACAATGAGTAAGGGCAAGAATCTTTGTCCTAGAGAATGTCATTTATTCTGCTGAAGATTGCAATAATGATGTTCCTTGGATCACCCTAATAAAAAGAAGATAATAAAGGGAGCAATACATTTTACATACACGTTTTTAAAAAAAAAAAAAAGAGAGAGAGAAGTTCATGCAGAACAACAGCTAAATGGGCTTTAAAATATGAAAAGAAGTATGTTGGATAGAAATTCTCAAATTTCAATGTTGTTTATAATGTGGCACAATCTGCTATGGGTGGAAATGTTGTTTACTTCACAATGTTCACATTTGATTCTTCTCTTCTAAAATATTTTAATTGCTATGTAATATTTCTGTTCCACATTGTAGTTAGTGTCCTTTGATGCACACAAAATCTGGGGGAAACTGGTTTCCCCTTTGTGAAAATAGGCCATTGGAAAAAATTAATTTAAGTAACACCAGCAAAGAACTTCAGTCTCTTCCATTGTTCTGATTTGTTTTTCTTCTGCTAATTTGCACTATATTTCTGTTTTAAATCTTCTTGCAAATGAAGGGCTCTTTTTTTGACAGAAATCAAATTTAGTAGGTACTGGTACATCCTAATTATTGCATTATATATATGATATTCCTTTGACTGCGTTGGAAGTCTAAAGAGTAAATGTCAAAGATAGAACAATTAGAACTAAATGTGAAAGCACTGGTTATTAAGACCAACCTGAAATTCTCCATTATATGAAAATGACATCTTTTGCATGCCAGTTTAGAGGTAAAGTTCACTGCAATAATTTCTTAAACATCTACTGTAATATCTTCAGTGCAGACAAGCTTAGACTGTGTAATCATCAATCCTCTGTCCTCCCACATGTTGTCTTCAGTGTAGTGTACGTACTTGAAAAACTTAATGAATATATTCTAAATATCTATGTAGTCAATATTACTCATGGTTGCTCAACATCACTTCTGCTTTTTCTTTTTTAAAAAAGCATTTTTGTTGCAGGTTTTTTTTGTTTGTTTGTTTGTTTTTGCAGTAGACATAGCAAGTATGGAAAATATTTAAAATTCTAGTTTATCAAAATACTTCATATTAAAGTTATAAAATCATTTCTTCTTCTAGAATGATGATGGCCTGACTGCGCTGGGGGAAGGAGGAGGAAGCAGTTGTCTGCTCAGGCAAGAAACAGTAAGTATTATGTAATTTTTTGCAGTATCTCTATTACCTGTTACACTGGATCTGTGCTTTTGAAATGCTTTTTTTTTTTAAGCATGATCCCAATGATTTTTTAGCCACCATAGATTATCCTTATAAACATGTTCATAACCACCATAACCATGTTACTGCAGTTTTTATATCACTCCTGAAAAATCATTTAGTAAAATGTTGATGGATATGGGTTTTTGTGGTTTTTTTTTGCTTGAATTTGGACCCAGACAGCATTTACACATATCTGAATGTCACATCAGAAGAAATTCCATTGCTTTGGGCATAATTGCAAGTCTTTTGCATTCTTCTTTGGTCCTGAGATGCATTTCCTGTATCCCCCTCATGCTCATTTTCTGATCATTTGTCTCCAGAGAATATAACGGCAGTTTCCACATTTCTTTTAAATTGTCAGGCTTGCTAAACCAGTTGTATTACAGGACACATTGGTATTTTAATTTTTTATTTCTGGGAGACAGACTGTGGGACTTGCTTGGTTGGTTTGAACTGTTTGTTGGCAGTGTTTCCATGTTACTGAATTTTTGTAATTTTTTCCAAACAACAAACATTTACACTAAAACTATCTTACAAAAAGGCACTGCAAAAAGAAGTATTCATTACTCTGCCTTTCATTGGTTTTCATTCTGCCAAGTAATTATTGTTAAATTCCTTTTACCTTAAGTGACCTCGTGATTTTCATAGTACTATCACTCAGGAAACCTTTGCCATTGAGCTGAAGTGGGCACTGTTAGAGCACCCCTTACTGGACATGATCATGTAAGCTTCCAGTTCTGCACTGCTTCTGTATGGTGCTCTGCAGTGCATTTTAATTTGGTTCTATTCTGTAGATCATATTTCTGTACTGTCAACATCACCTGTAATTATTGTATTAGCTTTCCTAATGCAGGGAGGAGAGTTATGGCAGAGGATGTTCATTGTTTAGCTCCTTTATGTAGGTTCATGATTGCTGAATGCACGGTTAGATAAATTTCCTGTCTACTGACATCTAAGCTGATATGAATTCTTTGATGCTGACCAGCTCACAAATTACCACATACAACTTTTTTGGCATTGGCTATATTTTTACACGCATAACTTATAGGTGATCATACTGAAAATAGAAATACAAATATGAAAAACATTGTGCAGTTCAGCAGTCTTAGGATTTAAATGCATGTATAGGTAATAAAAAAAAGTTTACTCCAAATCCCTATTTTCATAATAACTTTGCTGTCTTTAATCCCCTGTAACCTTCTATCACTCCCTAACAATCCCTGTTTCTGACCTGTTTATTTATGATTTCATAGAGGGATCTGAGGTGATGATTATATATAGGGAAATAGTGTTCTTTGTGTAAAATAAGTCATAATTTTTGTTTCCGCTTAACTATGAGGGAAGTGAGCAATTCCCTTATTCTTTCGGTTCACTTCTGTTCAGTTTTCTCTGGCTCTGAATTTGTCAGGACAGATTTTTGTCATAGAGCACAGGAAATAAATAAGAAATTATACTTGATATTTTCATATTCAGAGTAGAAAGCAGCCATCTGGTAATGTATTCTATGTGGTGTGCATGGTGCTGACCACTGTTAGCACTTTTATCCTGAAAAGTATTGATGCGCTGTTTTTCACTGGCAAATGGCTTTGTTATGTGAAATGGAATATACACAATTTTTTTGCAGATATTTATAAAATTGTATATGCAAATCCTTTTTCTAAACAACAAAAAAAAAGTGAACTGATCAAAGCAAAACTTTGCAATGACATTTTTCCACTAAAATTTTCCTTCTGGTAAAACTGTAGCACTGCTGAAGTATTTATTTGAACACATATGCTTCATGCACACACACAGAGTGGGATCTGAAGGTGGTGTAACAATTCTGAGAAAGTGAATGTATGAAGTGGTTTTTTTTTTTCCTTTTGCTTCACAAGTAAATTGCTTATAAAACTAACAGCTGCTGTTTTGAAGCTAATCTTAGTGAATTGAATGTTCTTAACCATTTCTACAATCCCACAGTCCTTTATCTTGCCTCTCCTGCTGCTTTCCCACCACCCCTGATCCCATTAGCAAAACTTGAGACAGCCTCAGCTTTTACCAAAGTGCAGCTTTGGTTTCAGCTGCTTTTCTGCAAGAGGAAGTGAATGTTGCGCTTTTTTCTCTGTGGCATGGTTGTGATAAAGCTGTGGTGCTCTTATCTCTCTTTTAGGTAGTGGCTCTTTATGACTACACAGCGCATCGATCAGATGAGCTAACCATCCATCGCAGTGACATTATCCAAGTGTTATACAAAGATAATGATAACTGGTGGTTTGGCAGCCTAGCAAATGGACAGCAAGGCTATTTTCCAGCTAATTATGTGGCTGGTGAAAGTAAGTTTACTACTGTCTTCCTGGTATACCAGTGTGGGTTTAACTGATGGTCCAAGATTTTACCATACTGTACTGCTTATTATTCTGAAGATATGAATTTATGTAGCACGCAGATGGCATAATGATGACCTATTGTGATGCAGAAATTGTATAAAGTTAGCTAACCACTTAGCAAGTTGACATACCTGACTTTAGAAGGTATTGGCACTTTGTTAAACATTCCAGCTTATATAGTACTTGCTTGATTATCAGTCAACTGGATTGCTTCCTCATCCTTTCTTACATATAGCCACCTAGTTCATGCCCTACCTTGTCAATGTTTTAGGACACATGCTAGCATTTCACTGGCATCCTGGGCTATTTTAGGCAATATCTGTTAGATCTAACTGGTTACCTTTTGTAAAAACTCTTGTTTCTGCCCCCCCATCTCTAATGGAAAATGCTCAGTTCCCAAATAGGTGGATTTCAGTATGAAGTTTTAGAATAATAGTAATGGTTAAATCTCATGTCTGAGCATTGAACTTGCTACCAGGTCCTTGTCGTTAAAAAGGTTTTGATTAAACTAATACAGCCAAAACTAAATGTAACTGAACAAATAATATAAGAAGCATCCTGCTGAGTCAACTGGTGTAAAGATGCTCAGTGTCCTGCCAGTTCTTAGTGTTCAATTTACGGATATAGCGTGTGGTCGCATTGCTACAGGAAATACATTTGCTTTCCTAAACTATCAAGCTATCAGTTATACTGGTGTTTAGAAATCTTTTAACCCAACATTTCTCAAGATGTTTTCCTCCATTTTCTAGTTCCTCCCTCAGTCTTCCAAGTGAACTCTAATATTTCTGCCCCTTCCTAAAAAACTTGGACATACTACTGTGCTAACTAGATGACGCTTCTTAAAGTTAGCTGAACTGCTGTCCTTCCCCTTTGTCCTCCCCTCACACGTCCTGTATATTTTCTCCTTCCTCTCTTCCTTGCAAAATAAGCCAGAGAGCAGTCTCTGGGAAAAGTCTTCAATGATGGCCTGTTGTTCTTGAGAAAGTTTTAAAAAATATATTTTGAGGTAGCTGGCCAATTTGGGAGCAGGAGGAAGTGTATAATTTATTTTAATTGGTGACCATATTATTATTGAACCAAAAGAAGTGCACATGATACATTTATTAAGCATCAGTTTTATTGCTGACAGTATAGACTTTGTTCTTAGTGATGTAAATGTTTGTTTTTATTTTATATAATTACCTATAAATTTAAATATAAGCATACTAATATAGATGTTAGTGGGCAAATTTTGATCAGTTCTTTTACAAAGTTTAGCTTCAAACATTTTTGACCAGTTTTAGTTCACATCCCATTATCAGCTAGATGATAATGTCATAGTTGTTCACATAAAATAGATACTTCCGTAATTCTTTCATGGCTCTCACAATGGTGAATTATGAATCCTGTTTTCAGAAGAATATGAAGAACAGCCTTCAGGACTAGTATCGGATTCTGCTCCTCTTCTACCTGAAGGACCCACAGAAGCAGAGGAAGGTTCTCCAACACTACATAAGGTAATAACAGAGAAGAAAAGATTCCATAAGTAGTGGTGGAGTATGGTCCTTTGTATGCCAGGTGGACTGTATTAATTTTCCTTCCTTTTTGGAAAAAATTCTGATGCATAGAACTCATTCCAGGACAGCAGACAGACTTTTTTTTTTCAGCAGATTGCTAACATTCACTTCTTGTGTGGATCTAACTGTTTTGTCAAGTGGCAATTAAATATTCTACCTACTCTTGCACCATTATAATGAGTGCCTAATCTGCTATTGAATCCACACTTGATAGAAGTATCTAACAGCTACCTGATGGAAGTAACTGCTTAAGAAACAACATGGATTTGTCAAAACCTGCAGTACTTTCTGGCATTTGATTGTCATTCCTGTAATATGCACTGCCCACAGATTCTTCAAATTTTCTGCTATGAGATTTCCATATCTATCAGGTTGCTTAGAAAAAAAGCTGTGATGTTTTCTCTCAAGAGTTTTCCAGTCCATGTAGTACTTCCCTAATTAAGATACCCAGCGTGATCATAAAACCTCATTACCAGACCGTGCGATATCCTGCGTGCAAACCTACTTACTTGTCAATGGATGTTTCTGTTTAAAAGCTGCTGACGATCCTCTGATGTGGATGACTGCTCCCATCCTGTAGGTTGCTCAGGAGGGTAGGCTATAGAGAATTTATAGTTCGGAGGAATAAAGGAAAGAGCTACCAAGAAATCTTAAACAGAACAGTATATGGCCTTTTCTGACTCCACCCCCTTTTCTTATTTCCAGGTGTAATTGTTTTCTGTGGTAATATGTAATATACTACTGAAATAGTACTTGTAGAGGTTGTCTCTTTGGTTAGTTATTTTTATCCCTAAAGTACATTCTAAGTAAGTAAATAAGGGTCTTTACCAAGTCAAGGCTTTTGCTTTGACCAGATCTAACATCTCTCCATCACTCCCATAGTATACAGCTTTTGGGTTGCAGTTGCATATAGCATTGTTGTTCACATATCACATACCGTATTGTATGCAGAAGCATTCCTATTTTTATGATTTTAGTTAAAAGTCAGAATACACAAAAGAACAAAGGAGTAGCAGCCAGTTTTTAGTAAAGTTAGAGAAAATGTATGTGAAGGAAAAAAAAATAGTGTGAAATTTTTTTTTCCAGATCTTTTGAGATACTGCCATGTGCAAAGCAGGCCAAATGATTCTCACTTCTCCAGACAAACAGCGATCAGAAACTTACTAACTTACTGCGTAGCTTATATTCCCCTTCTGCGAAATACGGATGATGATTATCTTACACCATAGGATAGTTAGTAAGCAAAGAAATAACAGAAATGAGTTCAATAACTGTTAGAATTTAAGAATTATGCCTTATTCCAAAATGTTTGTAGCCCGCTTAAGTATGCTTTCCACAGCTACTCATTTAGTCAAATGCTACCAATATAACTAATTTAAAAGGGACTTTTGTTCAGATACCTTTCAAGTGACTTGACTTCCATGTACTTCTCTAAAACTGAATTTAATACTTTGTCTGACTTGCAGGACTCAAAGTATGCTGAGTGGCTTGGTTACTTTTTTTTTTATTTTATCAGATGACTTATCTTTGCTACATAATATATATTGTAATGTTGAAGGTTAAAACACTCAAAGCCACTTCTGTTAACCTATTTTGTGTGGCTTTTGTTTTTATATACTTGAATAGGGAGGTAACATTTATTAAATTATTTAGTACAGATTACTCACTTGGCAGTCTTGTTGAAGCCAACCATCTTGCTGAAGCCAGCTGCTGTAAATTGAATGTTGAGTGTTATGTTTCTAACTATACTTTAAAAATGAAATTAATCATTGCACCGAGTAATAATAATTAATCTGAAATATCTGTTACCACTTCGTAGCTGAGAAACTCAAAGCCAAGCCATTGTCCCAGAAAGGCAAGGGTGCATTACTTCCAGATACATGCTTTCCTCTAAAGGCAGAGTGGAGCAAATAGAAGAAAAATACCTACATTACTGGAAAGCATGACGATTTCTTTTATCTGTCATCTACATTGCTGGAGGCAAGAAAGGTATCACAGAGGGCATATGTTGCTATACTCACCCTGTTTCACACATAAACAGATAATGAAAGGGAGAAGAGCTGAGCTGCTTATTGTCATTAAAGACTTGATAATTTTTGTCCTATTTTTTTTCTGTTTTCGTTTACTAGAAATCTAGTTTGTTTACTAGATCAAAACAATTTTTATGCACACTAACTTATGTTTGTCAGTTACAACCAGTATTTATTATTCAACTTCATAAGGAGTAATGTTTGATTAGTTTTAGATTTTGTCAAGTGTCTGTGGCTGACATACTGTTCTAACAATAGTTTTTGTATTGCTAGTAGCGCTTCTGGTAATACTAAATTTTAGTAATATTTCATTGAGATTTTCTTCATTGTGGTTCTGCTGGCACTTTAAATTAAACTGACCATGTCTTTAATCATTAGTTTAAATTTTATAGTGAAGTGTGTATAGTCCATACAGATATTCAAATGGTATAATGCAAAAAGTATGCAATAATAGTCCAAAACCAAGCAGGTATGTTGCTTTTCATCTTGCATAGCGTTGAACAGTACCACAGAATCATAAGGGGTCAAGAGAAAAGTAACGAAATACTTTTCAAGTGCTGGAAAAAATGGTATAAGAGATTGGTATAACAGTTACAAGATTAAACTATCAAAGAATGAGCAGTGAAGAAAAGAGTATATAAAATAATACGTGATGTAGAGAGGTGAATTGGATGCACTCTTTTCTTCCCCCCTCCCCAAGTTGTTAAACAAGAACAGAGAATGTTAATCTGGAATGGCACACATATAGTATTAGTAGAAGGAAATTTTTGTTTATGCCATGCTTAGTTAATCTGGTGAACTAGCTACTACAAGACACTATTAAAACTTAGACATTCAGGGATTGATTTTTTTAATAACAAACTTTAGGCTGAGGTAATGGCTGAGATTCCAAAAATATCTAAATGACTGGGAAACACAAATCTGGCTGATTTTTTTTTTTTCAGGTTATACAATTATCACAATTATTTAGCATACTTGTGTATACACTGTATAACTCACCAGAAAGATAGTGAGTTGAAGTTACAGCAAATGAATTAAATCTCTGTGGAAAGCATAAGATGCCTTCAAGTGCAGTGGTTTTACAAAAGCTGCTGAGTTCTGCATACAAGAAACAAATTGACACTGAGCTGTTTGTCATAGTGAAGGAGAGTTCTACAGTGCTTTGGCTTTAGGCAATACCAGATACTTCTGAGACAAAACTGCTAAGAGGACCACTGAGGGGGCTGATCAGTTATGGCAGTTCCTGTGTTGCAGCAGTGACACAACAACTTTTCTTCCTATTCCTTTCATTTTTTTTCATTAGTAGAGCTGAAAGGAAATGCCAATTTCTTCTACATGAGAAGCATGAAAAATAATTATTCTTGAATACCTTATGATTTTTACTTTGACAGAAAAGGAAGCATGTTTCTTTGAAAATCCAAAAAAAAATTATTGAATAGTTAAGTTGTTGCTTAAGTTGTTACCACAGACTGGAAAATGTAACCAAATATTTTCTGCTGTGCTTGTTTTTTGGCCACAAGCATGCTTTCCCAAATACTTAGTTATGTCCCAGTCTGATATATTTCTTGTTCTTTATGTATTTTTTGAGGAATACTCAAATATTTGGTTCTGTTAAGACTGCAAAAATACAATTACAGTGGAAATCATCATAGCAGTTACTCGTGAGATTTTGCTACGGTACTGGACTAAAAAGGGCACCTAAAATGTAGATAAAGAATACTGTACTTTGAATCACTGACAATACCAGATAGTCTTATTAAAAATAGTTTTCCAATTGCAGATATTCTTAGCATCAGAATTTGAGTGAATAAAATGGAATCATTAACATTAGAAGAGTGCGTAATACTTAGGATCCAATATTAATCTTTGCAAATACAGACCATTTTGTTGTGGTTCAAAGAGCTTTCAAAATGATTTCTACCATCAGCTTTGCATTCATAACATAATAATTTTATGCAAACTTTGTTTTCCTGCCTTATGAGTTACTTAACTCCTGAGCCACAAAATTAGGTCATAGTCGTCTTTAATTACAACATACATTTAAACTGCCAATAGAAATTTCATGGAGTGAAGTTCTCACTATGCTGTTGAAGAATCCCAAGAAATGGGGACAGACCTATCATCTGGCTGCTCCAATAAATCTACTGTTTTCAGGTTCCGTAAGCTGAAAGCAGAGAAGACAGGAATTCAGATGGTTTTCCGTTAGAAATCAGAATTTGTGTTTTGCAAAATTTTGGGAAGCCTGAGACATTTCAGTTCAATAAAGTGCCTTTTTTTGGCCAGAAATGTTCTGCTGTCTAAAAATCTTGTGAATATGTTTTACAATTTAGGATGGCCTACCATTTTTTCTTTCCAATGCATCTAAAAGGATTCTGAATTATAAGTATTTCAATTCTAGGTTATGTGGGAACAGTGGGAAGGAGTGATGGACAAAACAAACCAGTAATTTAAAATATCCATAAAAAGCATAAGAAAATATCCTTTCTAGTATATTGCTCTTTGAAAAATTAAGTCAAAGTATAAAATAATGATCATAAGCATGAAAAGAAATGGTTTACTTCCTAGAACTACATTGTTACTGCATGTTTTGGATAATCTAGCTAGAGATTATCAACATTTGACTCCATGTATATTTAAACAAAGTTTGAGATTATCACTGCGTTCACATAAATAATTCATGTTCTCACTCTTCTTTCCCCAGAGTAGGTTATAAGACTTAGCCTAGCATCTGTAAAATAACCTGCCAAGCTATTGAGGCTTTTCCTCTGGGCTTGAGCTCTTTCAATGTGGTTGTTTTTGTGGACTCAATGTTTTAATTATATATACAAATTAAAATGCATAGAAAACTTCCTGAACAATATTTCCAAAAATACTAGCTAGAAATTTTGCTAGTAGCTTCATCAAAAATGTTCGTTTTATTGTTTGTTCTGATTCTGTTTTCTTCTTTAATTGTGCCTTTCTTCAGGTTACTGGGATACACTTCAGTGACTGATTATCTGTTAGGAAAAGGAGGGACTAGGAAGATCTGAGAATCTATGAGAGACAAACATGTGTAAAAATTAACATGACAGAACTTTTTCAATGAATAGAGCTGAAGGCTTTCAACCCATCAGATGTGTGTTTATTTTGAAGTTTCAAAGAGGTTGCAGACCCACAAAAATGTGATATTCAATTGAATTAGAATAGTGAAGCTTAATTTTGGGCTTCATTCTTGCCTAATATGATTACAGATCTCTTCTTCTAAAGGCATGGACACCTTGTGGGCTGAAAGATAACATACTTTTCTAGAGTCAGTCTGCAAAGTTGCTGTGTGGTCTTCCACCGCAACCATTGAATAGGCATTATAAAATAGATATAAATTTGCAAATCCTGGTTTTGAAATAGTAACTATTTTGATTGTTCCTGAAGAAATCTGTCTTTTGAAGGAAATTTACTATGGTACCATTTACTAGGAATAGACTATTTTCCTTAAACATTATCTGCTGTTAACATATTTCACCTTCTTAATCCTGTAGTTTCCTATTTTTAGATATTCTGTTTTCCATTTAAAATGGAGTTTGTACAATTTAAGTTGAATTACTCTGTATTAAGCATGTGTTGTGCTTTATTTGTAAGCTGGTAGCTCTTTCTTTTTCAGGTCCAAAACCAGCTCTGTGGTTTCTATGAGTTCTGTCTCATAAACGCTTACGCCTGTATCTATAGTATTATTTGAGTCATTGAAAGAAAAGTTATTTGGTTAATAAGCAAACTAATATATATTGGGAAAAAAATCAAAGATGATATGACATCCATAGTCATTTGCTATAAGTGACTGTGGTCTGTTCAAAGCTAGGAAGAATCAGGCTGAGCCACCGAACTGACGAAGCAGAACCAAAAATACTATTGAGAGACATTTGCATTATTAAGATAGCTCTCAGGAGCAAGCTAACTTCTCTCTTCCCCATTGTTTTCTCCTTGGGTCCTCACAGCCTCTTTCTGAACAGGATTGAACTATTTTTATGCAAATTTTAGTGCAAAGCTGTAACCACAGATAAGTTCCCAGAGGCCAAGACTTCAAGATAGAAAACACCTGTTCTAAACCATAGTGCTTCAGTGTGAAGTATTGTGTCTCCACTCTTCCTCCTCTTTATTTTGCTATCTCTCAAACAGTTTTCCAGTGATTTGATTTCAGAGATACAGTATTAGTGTTCAGCTGTGATACCAAAGATTATGGTTTTCATCCACTAGATTTCCTGCTGGTCCCTCCTAGCCATGAACAGGTCCAGGATTTTGCAGTTTCAAAGACTGGACAAGGCAAAGTCCTCTGTGCCTGTTGCTGTAGCATTCCTGGATGGGGAAGCTAGTGAATGTTAGCATAGTCCTGAACATTTCAGCAGTTTAGCTGCTTTTTATGGGAAAGATGCAAATTCATTTCAATGTCACTGATGCATACAGAGCTGCACTTCTGTTAAATACTTGTAACTGAGGTAATAATTTTAGATAGAAGGGTGACAATATGGTGATCTGATTTAGGTAGAGAACTTAAAAAAAAAATAAGTTCATTGCATTTCAAATAAGAACATCAGGGCAAAGGAAATCTATGTAATTCCACTAGCAAAGCTTCCTGTCAGTTCTTGATTTAATGGGGAAATCTTTGGAGAGGTACAGAGTAAGAGGAAGGAAAATAAGGAGTGTGGTGTGGTGTCACAGCATTTCTCCCAGACTTGACTCATTAGGACAATTTTGACAGGAGGCTTCAACATAGGTAAAGTATGTTGGTATAAATCATCTCATCCATGAATTGTTACAGAAAACAAAATATAGACTTAATACAAAAAGAGTTTAATGTCCTAAAGACTAGTCTGAAAAGACACAGAGACATGTTTGTTCTTGCTGTCTGTGATTCAATGAATCTTTCATTAGATGAGGTTCTGTAGAAACAGCTTCTATGGGACAGTTTGCTTTTACAGAGTAGGCTGTAGAGCAAGCGTATTTACTTTCATGGCTTGCATCACCTAAATAGAGGAAGGAAATCAATTCAGATTACCTGTACCACTCCATCCTGTCCATCTGACTCTTAATCTGTCAGAGTACCTCTCCAGACAGGATTATAGAGACAACTCTACACAGCCTAGAGGAAACCACTGCCAAAAGTCTAGAGTTAGGATGAGATTTTTGTCCTTGATAATTCCTTTAGATGCCCTCTACTTCAGGTTTTCCTATGAAGTGTGTTCTGATGCATCTGATTCTTACCATGAGTTGCACAGGGAGCATTTAGTGCCTAAATTACTTCTGTGGATTCTGTGGCAGGGATCAGGGACTGAAGTGCTTTTGTATCCTTAGCCTTTAATTTTTTTTTTTTGCCTTCGTTGCTTCTTACATAGAAACACTGAGACAGTAGTAAGGATCAAAGAATCAAGGCCAAATGAACTGTGAAGCAAGCACGTCCTCTAGAAAAGGAGAGTGTGTATTTTATTACAATTTTTGTTTTTATGATAGTAAACAAAGCAAAAGAAACTTCAGAATGAACTGATGGTTTCCTGTCTTTCTGGTGTGCTGTGTTTTTCAAAGGGTGGAGAATTAGAATATGGCAACAAAACAGAAAACACCACTGGTGGCACCGTACAAAGGAGCACATATGTTGTACTATGTTCAGTATTTTTTCTTGTGAGCAGAAAAATTCAAGATATGAATATTAATTATCTGACACGTTTACTGTATTTTAGAGCAAACACAGCCCTAGTAATTCGGTGTGAAAGTTTAAGCTCCTCAGTGTGGCTGAATTTAATAGCTAACATGTATCTGTTGCAATGCTGGGTTTGCTGAATCTTAGTACAGACACACTGACAATAGTGGAGAGGTGTTCAGAGCTTCCTGTAAGATCTGCACATTCATAACAAGAGGTCAAGAGATTTAGAAATGGGAGAAGAAGAGATAAGCAGTCTCCTCAGCCCCTCCATACTCGAGACTTTCATTGCTTGTTCCTTACATTCGCATGCCCGTGGTACACTCTCAGCATCCGAGCGTTACCGCTACTTCCTTAGCTGCATACCTCCTGCCTGTCCCCCTGACCCCACTGCCTCATTCACTGTGCTGCTCCTGCTGCTTTCATCCTCTTGTTGCACCATCTACTGCACTGCCTTCTTGCATCTGCCCCCACCACACTTACTCCTTCAGTACTGATACTGCTTGTTTACATCACTGGGATGGGAAATGTAGGTCAAGGACTGGGCTAAGAGGGACACAAAGGTAAGTGGGATAGGGAAGAAGAGAAGGTAGTGGCAGTGAGGTCTGCTTCAAAAAGGTCTTGTGTTTCTGCAGTTCCTGCCTCATTACATGCTTGAAAGTTTGCAGGAATGAGGTGAGAAAACTATCATATTCAAACAGTAGTCTGGAGAATTGGGAGTCTGTCCCCATATACCCTAGGAATTCTCATTAATTAGCATGGCAGCTGAGCACAGCTACTCCAAGATAGTCTAATTGCGTGCTTTTCTTTCCTTGGTACCCGTGCTGAAATGCTGTGCTTGAATATATAAAAGCCTATGTAACGAGTAGTTCTTAAAACAGATCATAGGAACCTTCAGTTAGGCAGCTTAGTGGGTACTTTAATCTCCTAACTGTAAAACAAGGATAATTTTCTGTGTTTTGGTATTTGAAAGTATTTAAAAATGTAAGAGATATCAGTCTTCTATAGTGTCATTTAAGGGAATTCTAGCAGAATGGGCTTTGGGAAGATCATATTTGATTATAGTATTTGTACATTATAGATATTGTTATATTCACTCAAAAACAGTAAAAAAAAAACTAGTTCAGCATTAGTGACATAGGATTTTCAGGGAAAGATTTAGTTCTGACTGCAAACAAAGGGAGTGTGTGATTGTGTATGGCAGGGAGATACAAGGTTACAAATACTGTAGGAAGTATTATTTAAGAGTCATTCCATTTACAGCAGTCCCTTGTGTTTTCAAATCAATGTCATTATATTTCTTCCTTTCGTCTTTACTTTTACCATTGACTTGTCTGAAGTTTATTGCTTTATTAACAAGGATTTTGTGTGTGAAATAGAAGTTTTTTTCCTAGCCCAGCCAGTGCTACGTTAGTGTATTCTAATATGCTAAAACTAATAATTAATTTTGTTTAAACTAATCCAGCAAACTGTGTTATTTCAGCAGACTGATTCTAATGACTGATGTTTGAACATGGTTGTTGTGGGCAGTGTGCTTATATGAATTCAGTAATTCAATGGGAGCTTGATCCTGTTTCTTCTAACTCAGCAGTAAAGTAATATTAAAGTAACAAAATAATACTAGGGAGCAAGATAAAAAAGTTCAGATTTCATTCAACTACTTGCATTGACTAGATTTTTTTTTTAATTAATTCTATTTTGAGCTTAAGAAAGTAAACTCTTTGAGGCCTAAAGCTGAGGTTTGAGAAATATGAGTTCTGGTTCCAGTACAGTCTTTATTTGTGTGTCAAGACAATTTTAATCTGTGCCTCACTTTACCCAGAATTAAAATTGGACAATAGGACTTGACAGGGGAATTTTAAGTTTTATTCATTAGGGCTTTGAAATTTGTGATGGATAAATTTAGTGTCTGAAAACAGAGTATTTTCACTCTATTTCAACATACTGAAACTAATGCTTTATTTATTAAAAAAAAAAATTGCTGTGAAGCAACCCATTATTTTCTCTCTCTTTCTGTTCTGTGTGGAGTGCCTATGGTATACCTTGCATATGAGGTCACACAAAATGAAATAAGCAGTTGGCAGACGAGTATCAAGAACCGTCATTTTTTTCTTCTCTGTTACTTCCAGAAAGTTCTTGTTGACTTTGTGGTTACTTTTTTATATGCTGTATTGTTGTCAGGCACTCTAGAATTGCTGAATGATACTCCCTTCCTAATACTGCTCGTTTTTAGCTGGGCTTTCAGGCACAGTAATGTCAATAACTGGCTCTTTCCTGGAGCAATTCAGGCGGATACCAGAACTTTAAATACCTTATTTACAAGCAGCTGAGTGCCTCTGTGCTTGGCAGAACTGAATGGGCTGATCTCTGTAACACCAGGGCTATCTGAGAAATTCAGAAACAATGTAGTAGGTTTTGCTTTAGGCAGGCTATGAATCTAAAGCTGAACTAAAAAATTATAAGCATGGGCCAAGTTAGTTTCGAGCCCATTCTTCTCTTTACTCCCTGAAAAATCTTACTTTTTGGAAAGTAACAGATCTGATCTCTCCCTTCCTTCCCTGGCCTAGGGCTCTACTATTCTAGGTCGCTACTCTCACAGTGCCTGCCTGGATGTAACTCCTGTTCTTCTTGCATACATATTATACCAAGCAGACACTTACAGAATGTAGCAATCCTGTCAACGACAATGACAACAGCTGTCCACAACAGTTTTTCACCAATACCATTGTGATACCAGATCTAAACCTACAGTGTGCTGCTGTGCTGTTTTCCGCAGTTCTCGTTGGTTGTGGTGCTCTGGAGGCCTGAAGCCCATGGCTGGATGTGTAGTGTATGCCCGGTTCCAAAGGAGCAAATTTTGAGTGAGACATCAGGCCTATCAGTTGTGTTGGCTTCTGTCCTCCATGAAAATGAAACTGTACATATAGATACCAGATATTTGTGAACAGTCTGAGTGGAAGAAGGTAGAAAATATAATCTGACCCTGGAGACAGTAAACTCAGGAAGGGCACTCACCGTGTCCCTATGAGAATTCTTGCAGTAAGTATGAGACCTGTTAGAAGAGTGTTTATAGAGGTTGCGTTCCAGCTTTTACCTTTTCTTTTTCTTTTTTCTTTTGAGCCCTGAGTTCTAAAGTAGCCTGGAGTTGAGGAGAGGAGAGGAGAGGAGAGGAGAGAAGAGGAAAGAGGAGAGAAGAGAAGAGAAGAGAAGAGAAGANTGTCTCTTGTTAAAACTATGCAATGAGATGGCTTTTTAGCATTCTCTCTTTACTCATACAGTAGCAGAAATAACTTAATTCTTCACAGACAGTGTGTATTTTAAGCTTACTTAAAAGCAGATTCATAACTTCTTGTTTCTACACGTACCTGAAAACTATCTTTTATTTGCAAGTAGCTTTTTTTTTTTTTTAAAGCAGGCTACTTTTTCCTTGTTTGTAACCACATAGGAGTTAACATTTTACAGCTGATAGACATTCTTTTTCAAACGAGGTATATTCTGTCCTTATTCAGGAAGCTGGTGGGTTTTCAATGTACATGTGTTGGCCCCATTGTCTTTCTTCTTTTAACCTTCCTGCTTTTTTTTCTTTTACAGATGTCACCAGTCATAAGTAAGACAGGGGACCTGAAATGTATCTCAGAGCATGACACAGATAGAGACTCACCTGTAACACAGTAAGCAAGAAATATTTATCTGACAGTGTTACATCTGTAATTACTGATAGGAAACTGTGAGAAATGTTGAGAAGATTATTTTGTCTTAGCAAGCAAAACAAGAAGGTGGGGTGGCTTTAGGACACATTCAAAAAAGCGCTTCACACCTAAAATGCAAAGGAAATAACAGTTTATATATACATACATACACACACACAAAAAAAGCATATACCATAATGTACATCAGAATCAAAACTAAGGGATAACAGGATTTTCCTGTGGCATTCCTTAGCTACGTGTTAGACTTTATTGATACAAACTGAATATTGTTTTTGCACCTTCTAAAAATTAATAGAAATTGAAAAGGTCAAATACTGAGAAGGCACAAGCTAGCATCTTTGACTGTGACACTTACATTTCTTTAAAATTGTGTGCATTTGTTGTGTAAAAGCTGTAAGCAGGTAAGATCTCAACATTTTTAACAAGAGCTTCCACAATATCTTTAGCTATTGCAACCATTTATACTTGGAAAAATGCATCTGAAAATACTTCTGGAGTTTGTAATTACAGGTATCTGTCATCTAAGCAAAGTTATTCCACTGATTATTTTCCAAACTGGTCCCCCCTCCTCCCTCTACATTGTAGATGCAGATACATACCTAATTTTAACTTTTCTTTAAATCCAATTTTTTTTTTTTTTAATCTTTCCACCTGTATCTAGATTTGAAAATGAATTGTGAGTGGAAAGTTTAACGCTCATGTTTGATGAGAAATGTACTGTAAAGCTATAAGTTGGTAGAATTCAGGGTTAAATTTTGAGCATAACTATTCTGATAGGACTTAAGGAAGGAAATGCCTTAAAAGAATTACTGTGACAGTTGATACAGTCGGTCAGAAGCCAGTATCAAAAATTTGATATGAACAAACTGTATTAGTAGAACTTCAGCAAACAAGTATTTTGAGTGCTTTTTCCCAGGCAACCACTGAAGAATGTGGGTCCACAGATTTTAAATGTGGAATCACAAATGATTAAATCAAATTCAAGAATTTCAAGTCATGTCAAATGTGAAATATTCATTTTAATGAAAGCTAAGTCTACCCTGAGAAAATGTCATGCTAAAGTGTCATGCTAAAGTAATAGAGCCCCAAAACCTCTTCAGTTGCATTTCAAAAAGATGAAGGAAGACACCTGCATGCCTGCATCACTGGAATGTGCTCCCTCCTCCTGAACCTTCGGAGCAGGAACATTATAGAGATGGCAGTCTGAAGTCATGCTTCATGTCTTTGCTGTCCCATCTGGGTGAAGAGCAGTGTTGCAGAGCATCATTCACAAGCTCTCAGGGTACTGAGCCATATATACCTGATCGTTGGTGAGGGAGAATGAGAGATGCCACGAGATAGTGTTTGATGCTATGCCTTATAAGGGGAAAACTAATATGAAGGGGAGAAAGACATACCTGTCAGTACTACAGTGCTGTATTTTTCTTCCGTGTGACCAGACACTCTAGGCTTTATTATATTTTTGCTGCTTTGAAAGTATATACTTTGCAAGCTTTCCAATGAACTAGAAAGTAATGAAATGTGATTCACTTTTCTTTTATTGTAACAGTGACTGCAAACACCAAGTGTTTTTCAGAAGAGACTATAAGTTCTTGCCTTATTTTAAGAGCTGGAAGAGAGTAGGATCTTCTGATATCTTTGCCACTAGTTTGAAAGACATTTCCATGTTTCTGTTTCTAGGTTATCTATATAGTACACGTTAGATACTAAAACATCTCAGAAACATGGCTGCATATTTTCCATTAAAACTCTCACTTCTTTGTACCTGAAACCATTACACAGAGGGGCTGTGACAGAATCGTAGTTTTCTTGTTCACTGCAGTTGATGTGTTGAAGTACCCTAGAAAATGACACACATGCAAGTGTTAAGATCTTAACTGGAAAAGTTTTCTATTGTAGCATCTAACAGCAATTTTAACATGACTTGAGATCCAGTCCAATCTGTGCTTAAATATTTGATCTACCTAAAATTTTCCATTCTCTTCCTGTTTTCTGTGAAAATATACTTAATATCCGTGTCATGTGCTAATATATAATAGGAATTTAGCAGTAACTAAACTTTGTAGGAATCAGTTCAGTTGTGATTACCAAGTACACAGTTTCTCTATGGAAAAGTGAAACTTAGCACCTCCACAACTCACTATACCTTTCTTTGAGCCTCCAAATGAATGTTTGCTGTTTTGCCAATTAGAACAGTATTCATTATGGCCACAATACATACTGCAGAAGAAACCAAATGGCAAGCCCTGATGGAGTATCTACCTTTCAGAATTTCCAGATGGAAAATACAGTTTTGCAATATGAAAACAAATTTTATCCAAGATGGTAGCTGATTTTTATCTTGGCCAAGCAGTTAACCTGTCTTCTGCAGAGTCTAGAAGAAACAGAAATGTCCATATAAGAGATGCTAAGTGAACTAAGTTCACTAAGGTACCATTTCTCAGTACAGACATTTAACTTCTTAGATAAATTCCCATTTTACAGTTTTCTTGAGCTGCACAAGGTAGTGCTCTCTCCATAAATTTACAGTCATTACACATCAGACCCAGCTGAATACTCAGTTTGGTAGAAAATTGTACTTACTGATTAATTATGAACCCCGGTTTCCTCAGGCAGCAGTACTTCTCAACTTGTCCTAGGAATCCTAACACAGAAGGTCTTAACTTCCTGAACCTTTTCGGTCAGGATGTTCTGGTATTAGAGCTGCAGCAATTCATGTGTTCATGAACACACAGCTTAAAAAAAAAAAAATCAAACTTACAGGCAGATAGACTTAATTCCATTAGCAAGGCCAATATGTAAACATTTTAATCTATAAATATTATTACATTAACACAACATCACCAACGGTAATGGTCTTGCAGCAGGGTTTTTGAGGAAACTGCACACATCTCATTGCATTCTTTAGTGTTGATTCCTCTGTTTATGTGTTTCAGCAGCATGCAACATTACAGTTCTGTTTACAAACCAAGATCAGTTTGTGTTATGTGCAATACAAATTTTCAACAGACAGTACCTGCCCTTGATAGATTACAGTCAAACTATTACTGTATATTTATAGTTAAATTTACAACTTCTGCCAAGAAGGGGCATGCATGGTAGAAGTAGTGTAACATCTGCATAGTCCCTGGCATCATCTGCAAGACCAGCCTAATTCCCTTGTTCAAGGCACTAACTGGGAAAATACAGGAGTTTGCTTTATACTTTTGTCATTGTATGAAGTCTGACAAGCATGAATAGACACTTAAGTGACTAATTGTATGAATGTATCATAGTTCAGGTAAGTTAAAATGGGTAAACTAATCTTTTGCACTTTGCCTGCCTGTCTTCCTTAGAATGGTTGAATAAATAAAACATGAATCTCTCTTTAATTGCAAGTATTTTGATGTTTGAGCTCAGAAAAGGAAAAAAAATGCAATGGTTTTTATGATTGGAGGAGACTGGTAATTTGTATTTTTAATTACGTGTTGACGATCAAGACTTGCTGATTTTTAAGATCATGAGCAGTTCTTTTCAAAGCAATGCTATGACATGCTGAAAAGCAGACTAATGGAGTGGTCTCATATTTTGTCCTCATGCTTTTTCTGTCTTTGTTCTGTGGTGGAACAGTAGTTTTTGTAGCTGTTTGAGGACTGTACTCAAGGGGGACAGACAGACAATTGCTCTAATGCATCGGCTGTGAGTGGAAAAAGCTCTAAATTTGAGCTAACTTTGTGTTTCTTTTACTCTTTTTATATCCACTTTCCTCTAGCGGTGTAAAGAAAAAGAAGAAAAGGATACAGAAGAACGAGATAGAAAATCAGCCCAACTTAATGGGTCTCGATTCTCTTGTATCATCAGTTGCAGCTAATGGTGTTGAAAATGAACCTACAGCCCACAGGGTGGAATTGAAGAAGAAGAAAAGGGCAGTGAGAGGCTCAAACTTGAGCACAAGCGGAAAGACAAACACTGCCTTTGAGCCTGAATGCTGTGACGTATAGTCATAATTTAATTCCAAATATTGATGTGACATTCAGTATACACATGGAAATGGATTTGAATGCTGCAACTACAGTCTTGCTTCTAGGATTGACAAGAAAAAGAACAACAACAAAGAAATGAAATACACAAAAAAGTGCCAGTTGTGACTTACTAATGGTGTAAACCTCTTCGGCACAATTTTGCCCAGGGTTCCTTGAAATTATCAGAACTTGAACGTTCAGCTCCTCACTGGACTGGTAAAATCTGAAATGCATTTTCATATTTCATGAGAACCCCACTGACAAATACAATGTTAACCATCTGATTATATCCTAAGGTAGGCTAAGCAGATGTTTTCGTGGACTGCAGATCAGTCTATTGTAAGCAGAGAATAGAGTCCGAAAGTGTGATCTAGAACAAGCCTGACCACAAGAGAAGTTCTTGTAAAAGCATTTTAAAATTTTGTTGCAAGTAAAATAGAGCAGTGTTCAGAAAGGTGAAATTCCAAAGGAACGCTGACATTACAGTGTACCTGAAAACATAAGCTTTTAAAAAATATTTTCCTGACATGAAATATTCACTTGAACTACATTTTGCAGCAAATTTTTAAGCAAATTGTTGATTAAGTACCTATGCAACTAGTCTGACTTCAGTGGGACTACCCATGCTTACCAATCCAAATAAGTGTTGCAAATTCCAGGCACTTATGTTTTCAAATGAGGTTTTATGCATATAATAAAGGTGCATTGCAGTTTTGTCAGAATTCCTGGCTGCTTTGGCAGCAGTCTTGCCAAATACATGTTCTTTCATCTGAATGAAATATTTCATTATCAAACTGTGTATTTTGTTTTACTTTTTCCTGTAGTCCTTATTCAGTTGTATGTCATTAATCTATTTTTTTACTTAAGTATTATATTGCAAGCTTTTAGTAATGACTTCACTAATTATTTACAATTCTAAATAATTTATGTTTTATATTAAATGAAACACTTTCTATCAGTTAGTGTTGGTATTTTTTCTGTCTGATGATGTCCAGTTTATTTTTACTCTGCTAGGAAATTCATCCTCCTCCCCCTCTGAAGCAATAAATAACATAAAATTAGAAAGCCCTTATTTAGTAGACAGGGCGCTTGATTCCATTAAAAAAAGAAGTGAGAATAACAATGTTGGGCACTGATGTGTGAAATGCACCCAGATGCAGAGCACTAGTTGCTATATATTGTAATATCTTCCCTGCACATGTTTTAAAGCCAGAAAAATCTGTAAACTTGTTTCTTTTGAGTAAAAAGGAGCAGCAAGTGTTCTCTTTGGCCCCACTGGTAATAGTTCTTGCTAACGGTCCTAGCTCTGCTTTGCCTCGTGCATGTGCATGGAGTTTTCCCCTAAATGGGACGTGTGTGTGTGTACTGGAACATTATGAATGTCTCTTTCCCAGTCATAGGTTATGTAAAATTATCTTAGTCCTGGGACTGCCTGCTTCCATCAAGGCTCCTAGCTTCTCATGTCTCTTATTTTGCAATATATTCAAATGCATAATTCTGTGTGGCATGTGGGATTTGAAGACTTCAAAAAAGAGAAGAATCTCAACATCTTAGGTTTCTTTAAAATGTCTGGGGTCACACTTACAATAAGGGCAGAGCGTGACATCAAGCTCCACGTCAGGGAGGGCTGAGCAGTAGCCAAGATCTGGGAGCCCATTGAAAGGCGTTGTAAAATGTTAATTTGGCATTGTGGGTGCTAAAGACAGAAATAACACTTCAGATAAACACCACAGAGAGATGGTAGTTCTAATCAAAGGCACAGCACCTCCTTTCATGCTTGCGAACTAGGGCTCCAATTATGTTCACTGCTCCGAAGCTGAATAGAGCTGCTCTGCCACGCTTTCCAAATTGAGAGGAGAGCCAGCAGTAGTGTCTTCCAAGGCACAGTTCCAAATAACAATTAAGCAAAAGAAATCAGATAAGAGCCAAACATGAAAATGCATGGAGTTGAAAATAAACTTTTCATAATGTTTTCTTGTAATTGCAATATCTTTTGTTTTGTTTTTATAATTTTTTCCTCCCTACCACATGGTTGGCTGGATTCTTCTGTTGCTTTATACCAGATCACTGTGGTATTAGAGCTTTCTGCATTCATGTAACAGAAAATTAACAAAAATAAGGATCTGCAATTAAAAAAAAACTCCAAGTGTTCTTTCAGTACTTAAGTTAGAACCTTCAGACTGTGATCACTTCTCAACTAATTATTAACAGGCCATAATGGAAAAGACAGTTTTTACCTTTTGTTCAAAAATGTGGCTAATACATTCATTGTAAGAAAAACAGCTTTTCATTCTTAGAAGATTCTTCATTCTTCAGATGTCACTGTTGGCATTTTAAAGTTCCAAGAAAAATTTTTTAAACAGTTTGGAATAGGGTAGTAGTTCAGAAAAAGTTTTGAAATTAAACTTTATATAATGCATCTTGTTTCTATGTTAATGCAACCGACATATTTTAAGATCACTTCTAAAGGATCATTGTATACATTTGCTGAAACTTGTACAAGTATTTAACAAATTTAAATTTCACTGGAAGAAAAGAATTCAAGAAGGATTCAGATTGCCTACTGAATTTTTTCCTTTTTTTATTTTAAAATTAGTAGTTTTAAAAATTAATGTAGTTAGTTGAAGAACTACATTAAGTACCCTAAAACATGAGTGCCCTGCAAAATTGCTCCCTAAGCCATGACTTGAAATACCAGAATTATAAACATCTGTTTGAGGAGTTTTTACAAGGTGATACTAGTTCATTGCTAGAACAACACAGATAAAACCTTGCTTAAAAAAGGGTAAATAATAGATATTTATAACCAGCTGGTGATAACAGCACAGTAGGTCTTTCATTGTTCTGGCGTTTTTAGATTTTATGTGTGTGTGTGTTTACATCATACAGCACCTATTACATTTTTATAATATTTCAGAGATAATGTGAACAATGAATGCATAAATTAACAAAATAGGAAAAAAGGGATGGTGTATTTTTCCTGTGTTTCCCAATAGCCATCAGATTGAATTTAGTTTTTTCCTTAAGATAATTTGAGGAACAGACATCATAAAACACAATAATTGTATTTGTAGCATCACTTAATTCAGGAGGCAGTAGGGGATGGATCACAGTCAAATAAGGGCTAATGAGAACACAGAGGAACATGACAACTGAAAGTCTCTGTTGACTAGTGAACTAAATCTGCCGGCTGGACCCGATTGTCTGATGGAGAATTGAATGTCAGGATCATTTAGGGTTAACAATGGCCCATTACAAGCAAAAGCAGACAGCTATGAAAAATAGCCGGCATGGTAGCCATTCTGCAGAGACCATGGATACAAACTTGATAATGAGGCACTTCATTCACTACATCCTTCTGCTCTAATTACTAAGGTGAATAGGAAATACTTCATTCAAGGCGGGAACAGACTAAAGCAAAAACACTTGTTTGGTAAACACGAAGAGTGGGGTGGGGGGTTAATGATCCTTTTCAAGCACACATGAAATTAGTATGTGTGCAGTACAGCCTATTTTATGCATGCGGAAATTGGGAGGAGAGTATTTTCTGAATAGTAAAGGAAGGCTAGAAAGATTCATGTCCAAGCTTGTACTGAGGTGGTTTTTTTCCTTAGCATTCTGTCCAATGGCTACCCAGAATGTTTTGGACAAACTCATTTATGGATGTACATCTGCACTGTGAAAACATATTGCATCAGTTTGAGGACTTCTATTGCTTGAAGTATAAATATGTGCATTAGGAGCAAAACTGCTGCATGTAAGGAATAGAAACAAGCGGAGGTCTGAGAGAGGGAAATAAGCAACTTAGTAAGAAAACTACTGTCTGGAGGAGACTTGCAAGAATGTGGCAATTAGAAATTGGAACTTTAGAAGAAGGAACAGAAGATACTGGGAAGGCGTGTTATAGCAGAGCTTTGGTGGCTTCAGTCATGTTTTTGGACGTTTGAAATTAAGATAGTCAACCACTTCACGTTTTAATACATTTAAATGTTGTGCTATTTGCAGGAGCTTTTCAGATGAACTCTTAGAACCCATGAAGAATATTCTCCGGTGGCTCCCCAGGAACTCATAACTTGGCACAGCCCTAACTCCAGAAAGCGCCATGTATCTGGCTCGTAGTGCTGCTGGGGTAGCTGACGCCTTGGTTCCCTGATTCTGCTTCTGGCACAGGTCTTCAGAGGGCACCTTTCTAGTTGTTGTCTGTTGCAGTGTGCGCCTCTGCCTTGATTCATTCCCCTCCAGCCTCTTCATCCGCTGTAAAATAGCTAGAGCAGTGATGAGAATTTCACACCAAACATCTAGCTGCTGGTTTGAACATTAAGGATCATACGATCCTTTTCTTATGCATAGACGTGCCTTACTCACAGTGTTTCTGGCAAGAGTTTTATCCTTTGTTCTGTCTGTTGTATGCCAGTTGGTTGCTGCCTTCCCCTTCAGGACGGTCTGTTTACCAGCAGTGAGACGTGTGTTGAGAGTCCCAGTCCTGCAAGCTGCTCAGAGTAAATAAACCCCTATACTCAAAGCTCCAGTAAAGCTGGCAAGGCTTTCAGTAGCCACATCATGGCTGTAGTTTGTATGTCAATGTACACTAAGTTAGAAGACTGCAAAAATAATTTTAGCTTGCACTCGTAAATGAAAATGATAGCTCTGCTATGGAGTTTCCATCTAAAACTTCAGCCACCTGGTTTTGTTTGTTTATTTGGTTTTGGTGGAGGGTTTTTTTTTGTTTTTTTTTTCTTTTTGTTTGTTTTTTTTGTTTTGTTTTGTTTTTTGTTTTTTTTTGTGAGGACTTTGTCAGGCCAAATGAATTCGCACTATTTTTAGTTGTGGCAAACAAGTTTACAAGTCCTGTCTAATGCTCAAATGCAAATACTCAGAAGAAACTGCAGATGCCACTTCTAGCGGAAAAATGTTTCCACACCGGTAAAGCAGTATCAGTAAAATCTATGCACTGAGAAGACATCAAATTCATGTTGCACTTATATCGCCTGCACAGGCAGGGAGTATAATAAACTAGTGTGTAGCAGCTGTAAATTTTCTGAGGATTTATCTAACCACAAATACATCGAAATGGGGAAATAGGGCTATATTAAACTGTGCAAGATGCTGCTGGAACTCAGCCATTTCTGCAACATCCTGTAATTAATTTATTATGACAGGTCTGGCAAACTGAAACACCCAATACACTTGCGACAGACTGTTATGATATAGCTGTTTGAAAACCCTTTAGTCACATAAATTGCAGGTATAGCTGAAAAGGGGAAAAAAAAAAAGCATCAGAGCGCCCAATATTACCATGATTTCTCTGAATTTAGAATCTTTCCCAGACCCATGCACTAACACCATGGAGTGTCCATGCAGGCAGAGGTACTAGCTGGAAAGGAAATTGTTGCAGAATAAGTTGGCTTAGACCCTACTCTTCTGGGAGTCAGAAAGGCAGTTAATGAACTTCTGTGGGCATGTTCAACTAAGGAACCTCTTTTTCACACACTTTGTGAGTCAGTGCAGGCCCTAGCCATGTGTTCTGGTAATGAAATTCAGAGCTGGAGCTAAAACACTCAGTGCTGGTTTAACTTTCTTTTGATCACTCCTTATCTTTGTTTCTCTGCCTATGCTAAAGACATTCAATTTTGTTTAATAATAGTGAGAAGGATCCAATGAAATTCTATGAGTCAAGAAGAGAATTGGTACAAATTTCTCACAAATCAATTTTTTATGTCTGTCATTGTTTCATTCTTACAGAAGTGATTAAAGTAGGTCCTCCACACACTGCATAACTGTATAATTAAAAGAAGATTCCTCTTTCTCCCTTCCTAAATTTTGATAAGTAGAATAGGTTGTTTTGCTTCCTTGCTTGCACTTCTTGTTTTAATGTGCACAAATTAAGCCTTTGTCGGTTTATCCACTGCAGGTGAGAGGTGCATAGCAAATACCATTAGTTATCATCACCATGTGTTACTCACTTGGCAGTGGCTATTTATCATGGACTGGAAATGTTCCTTTAGTTAGACTTCAAAGTTTTTATTTTGCCATTGCATCATCAGCCATATTTTTCTGTATATGTCATCAGGATTTTTGACACCTTTGTGAGGACACTGTATAAAGCAACTGTATTTTATGTTCTGCATTAATTTTAGCACTTAATGGGGATATACAGTCATGGCTGTAGGACTGACATCATCCCCAGACTTATTAAAAGAAATTCCATCTAAAGCCAAGCTCTTAACAGCCTGCATAAGCCTATAATAAGCTTACAGGGGTGGTTAATCCCCATTGTGGTTCGGTATAATGTCATAATGAGAAAGTGACATCAGGAAAAGGGCAGAAGGGGCAGTCAATGCGCTCTGCATTGTGGCCAAGGGCACCGGCAGGGCTCCCGCCACCCCTCCTGTTGAACCAGCAGCATGGCCAGCACTGATCAAGCCCAGGTTACAACTGAGGGTGACTAAGAATGTCTTTTCTGTTAACAGAGGCAGAAAGCTGTGGCACAATAAACGTTTTGGGGCAGCTTTCCTTGATGACACAGCATTGACTCGCAAAGGCAGGCAGGCTGGCAGGAGGTGCGGAGATGCACGTTGCCCTCCACTGACCTGCTGTGCAGCAAAGATATGCCCTTCCAGACACTATTCACTGAAGGAAACTCCTGATTGAGACCCCGAGGCGCCTCATCTGTTGCCTGAATCCAAAGGTCTGGATCCCAACAAGGGCAGCTGCCACAGGGCAGGTCAAAGCCAGCATGCAGCAGCGGGCTGCTGCGTGCTGCTCATTGGGAGCAGAGCTGAGATCGTTTGGAGTGGTGGTGGGCAGTCATTAGGTAAAATACAGGCCGCAGGCTTTGGGCTCCCTCCCAGTACACCACGAGCTGCGCGTCAGGCTGTCCAGGGACCTCGCCTTCTCCTCAGCGCAGCGGCACTGCTTCAGTAAGAGGGATGCAGCACGCTTGCACACAGGCCACGGTCCTCAGAAACGAGGCTGTGGGCTTGCTCTGAGCAGGGCATGGCCTCGGGCTCCCTGCTTTCTCGGTGCTTTCCAAGCTCTAGACACCGCTCCTTGCCACATGCTTAAGTGAAATGGTAGCTGCAGCTGCTTTTTTCTTGCTATTCTATCAGTCAAGGTTATTTTTTTCTCTGAAAGCAGTAAAAGCCCTTGATGACAGTTCTTGGAGTTCAGCGTCGCTGGAATTTAGCTCTTTATACTCTTTGGCAACAAAATAGCGTAGGTTTTCAGGTCACATTTGGAAACTTAAGCACCTGGTGTTTGCTGAGAATCACTTGAGGCAGTTTTTTGACATCAGGTTCATATGCCAAGAGGTACAGACTTGGCTGCCTGAAATTAGGTCTGTGAATAGCCTGAATTCATGGGGGGAGTCTGATAATGCCCAGGTTCTGATTGTTGGTCAAATGCTAAGTTGAAGGGCAGAGACCCATGCAGACATAGTCTGAGTTACCATTTCCTTCCTCCTGGTCTATTCCTCCTGGTCTACCTGTTACTGAGATATACCTCCCAGCACACCCCGGATTGGTTCGGACTATCGTCTAGCAACAGCTTGATTCAGTTTGGTTCATCAGGAGAGGGGTTTTGTTTTTGTTTTTGTTTGGACAATACTTACTATTCGTTCACCATTTTTTTCATGCCAGTAAAACAGGAGGCAATATAGGACCAGTAATGCTGATGGTCATACCACTACCAATGAATATTCCTCCTGGGCTATGAAAAACTGGGAACTTTGGAGCAGAATGCTGTAAAACTAAAATCTCTTTCAGCCTAAGCAACAAGTGCACTTAAACTGGGCCTGCCACCAAAGACGATAAACCTAATGTTTAGCTCGGGTTGCGTATTCTGGGAACAGGTGTTACGTGGGGAGGAAAGAGTGAGTGGTGTAGCACACTGGGGTTGCCACACAGGTCAGACACTGCCAAGATTCAATCTTTTTGCAGGCTGAGGTTGCTTCACTGAGTTATCTGAACTGTGCCAGGTTCCCATGCTATGAGTGGCACCGTAACACCTGTGAATGTGCTGGGGTATCATTTTTTTTATTATTTTGTTCCTTTTTTGAATGCGTGGTAGCGCATATTGGAAACTTATTTCTGTATCATTCAAGAAAGCTGTTCCTAATCTGTTTGAACTCTTGGTATCTTTTTCTGGAACATTGCCATCTTTTCCTAGACCTAGAATGAGGCAAGTTTAGGACCTTTCTTAGGACCTGACAATGGACTGACACAGCTTCCAAATTTGAAGACACGCATATTTGTACCCGAAACTTTAGCTGAGTGGTTGTTTACCTTACTTGCAGAGTTCCTTTGTGACTTGGAGCTTCTTGCATGAGTGCATTTTGCAGGGTCAGGTTGGATCCTGTGAGTTGAAAAAGAGGTCAGTGAGAAAGAAATTGAGAATTTGCTTCTACCTTGCCGTGACTGCATACTTGCTGTCTGAGCCTGTGCAAAACCAGCGGGGAAGCACACGAACAGCACACTGGTGGTCTCTGCCGCACAGCACAGCAGCATGGAGCAGGCACCACGCACATTTTGGAGCAGCGGCCGGTGTCACACAAGATGAAGGGCTCCGGGGAGGACATGGGGTTTGTGGTGCTGCTCCCATTCTCCCTCACAGCCGCTCTCTGCTCCCTGCTGGCCTGCCGCCTCCTCTGTAACATTCCAGCCGAAATGGAGAAATGGGAGGGGTGGCAGCATGCCAGATGCCCGGGCATCGAATGCCGCATATCCCTCTGACAGACACCCTGCCATCCATCTCCGGGGTGACTCACTTCTTCATGCACTCGTGCCTCGTGTAGCTCAAAGAACTTATTCACTCCTGGACAAATGTGTGCAAATATTGATATAGCTGCCTTGTTTTGTACCGGCCTTTTTGAAGCTTGGGGTTTTTTGTTTAGGTTGGTTGGCTGGTTATTTGCCTCTATCTTTGTAACTTTCTTTGACTACAAAGGTGTGAGTGGAACTGGTTTTTGCTGCTTCTGTCCTACCATGCTGAAGTATCTGCTCTAGGATGAAAAGTACTTGGCCAAATTTAGTTTAAAGGTGTGGAGTCTTAGTGCTGTCCGAATACCAAGAAAATGATTTTACAGAAGACATTGAAATGATTATTTGTTTCCATCTTATTGGATTTAATTTGCATCTGTTTTCTTTACTTTTTTCATAATATTTTTAACTGAAATCAACTTAATTAACTTTAATCTTTAACTGTTGTCCAAATATTAAATGAACTGTTTTATTTTCCTAAGTTATATTTTATCAGTATTTAATAAAAATATCAGCAGTGATTTTACAATAATTTTGAAAAAAATAGTAATTACAATATCACAGGAAATGTTGACAGTATGAACAGTTTTTCACAGAGAACTTCTGTGCTTATTTAAAGACCATTTTTTAGGAAAAATCTTTGTATGAAAAACAGTGATGTTGAATACTCAAATGCATTTGCTTTTTCAGCTATATAACTAATCTAAGTGAACAAGACTGTGTGACAAGTTTTGATTTTGGTAAGATTTTTGATACCGTCTCATATGATATTTTTCATAAAACAGAGAAATATGGTCTAGATGAAACTATCGTGAGGAGCTGATGCATAACTAATTAAAAAGAAAAGCTGCATTCAAAAAAGACTTACCCAAGTTTGGTTATCATACCAGGAAGATATGGCAAGGGAGGTCCCTGAGGTCGGTTCTCTGCCACTTCTATTCACTATTTCCATTAATGAGTTGAACGATGCAGTGGTATTTATAAAACTTCTGCTTGACACCAGGAGTTTGTAAGCTGTTTGTAGGACATGTTCATCATTAAAAATTATTTTGGAAAATGGAACATATGATGCAAATCACTAAAATAGCAGTCAGTAAGATCTGTGCAAAGTACAGGGAGAAGGAACCAAAGGCAAATGTATGAAATGTATTTTGGTTTTATTGCAGAAAACGTTAGGGGTAATAGGCTCAAACAAACAAAATGAATCAACAATACACTGTGTCTTTTTTTTTTTTAAAGAAAGTCATCTGAGTATTGATATTAGCAGGGATAAAATGTGTAAGATCAGATGCTTTTTTCTTTCCAAGTTATACTGGTGAAGCATCAGCAGGAATACTTTGCTCTAGTTTTGGGTACTGCATACTGAAACCTGAAAGCAAACTGAAGAGGGCCCAGGGAACAGCAGTGGGAATGACAGCAGTGCTTAAACATGTGTAGGTTTTTGTAGAAAGCAACAGGTTAGGCAGCCATCTGTTTGGTATGATCTATGCCTATGTGATTTTTTTTACATAGCATGGTTATTATTTTTTCTCTCTTTTGTGGACTAGCTTAGTTTTATCTGACAGCCAGCAGTGTGACAGAGCAAGAAGAAGTATTTCTGGGACCATTTAAATTAGATGGTCATATATTTCCTTTCTTTTTCTGTGTTGTATGTGCTATTATTAGTTGCCTTTTTCTTCCTCTAAAACAGTATCTGTAAGACCCACTAGATCAGTGCTGGTTCTTAACTGCTCTTTGAGAAAAAATGACAGTGAAAGTGTTTTATTCATTATCTTCTCTGTCATAAATCTCTAACTGGAGCAAAAATCCTGACCCTGAATCTTTCTCCAGAACTCATGAGCCCATGGCTATTCAGTTTTAATCGTGCTGTTCCAGTGATTTATGGCATGGCCTTGGGTAAATTGAACCTCCACCTCAATTTCCCTGCCTTTAGCTGGAGATACTAATATTTCTCCTGGAGACAGCCTGAGAGCTAATCTGTGTAAAAATGCCTTGACAATGTACAGTCTTCAAGCCCTTGTCTAGCTGAATCTCAAAAGTTTAGCTGTCACACAGCTGTATGACTCAGTAAGTAGCTGGCAAATAGTCCATATTTATGGTGGGACTAAGTTTTGAGGGCTTTTTTACATACTTTTGTAAACTCATGCTTTTCAGACTTACGGACTGGATAGGCATTTGTATCAATCTTCTTCTGGGGCCTGGCAGTAGCAGACATGAGATAAAAAGCTCTGAAAAAGGCCTTTCTTTGTAAGGAAGGATTATTCAGCTGTACTGAATAATGGGTGACTATAACTTACAACAGCACACTCTCCCCTGGCAGCTCTCACAGACTGTAGAGCAAACCCAGCTCCAAAAATCTGGGGTGGGAGTCTGGCCAGAAAAACTCAAAGCCTTGAAGTATGTTCCATGGCAAGGAAAGGGAGGTTCTTTTCCCTTCAGGTTTCTTGCATTCATAAGTGATAATTACCATCAAAACAGACAGAGAAGATAAATGCTGGATAAGCTGGCAAGGAAAGGACACAACTTGCTGTCCCCCACAAACAGGAATGTGCACCTAGCATATAGGATGGTGTGCTGATTTGGTAACAAAAAATAGATCCATTATGAATTGAGGAGACGGTGCTTATTTTACAATACGTGGCATAATAATGTAGCGTCAAAAGATGGGAGGGTCATGCTGCAATTCCAGTGTTCATCTCAACAGTAAGCACCTCCTCATTAAGGAGTGGAAGTATCTTTAGATTGAAACTGGACTAATATGGGCTGTAACTACCTAGACTTTTGAAAAATAAGCAGCCTACTACTATGATAGGAAAGGAGGAGATTCCTGGTGGGTCTTGACCTATGTACCTCCAGTTCATTAATTCACTGAGCACTATGTTTAAACTAAAATAAATACCGCCATCCAATTGGAAATGTTTCATTGTTTTAGAATTGGGCCTTTTTTCAAGTCCATTTTTCTTCTTTTGTGATTTCAGTCAGTGAGTGGTTTGTAATGATCTCACATTTTTTCTCAATGGAGGAATCTTTCTCCACAGCTCAGAATTAGCACTATTTCTATTCAGGAAATAATGTAGTCAGTGAATGCAACCATTTAGCGGAAAGGAGGGAAATAATAGTCAGGAAATTAACTACACCATGTTTTGGTTGGGTTATTTTCCCCACCCTTTCCAATTCCCACAAACACCCTGCAAGCGCCAAATCTACTCCAAGTATTAGGCTGAGAAATCACTTTTTGCCTGCAAGTAAAATGTGTTCACTCCAGCTGTATTTTAGTTTTATACTACACTGAGTACATATGGATTTTATAGCATTTATGTTGAATAATCCCACCAGCCATTAAAATAACTTGGGGTTTGGTGGCAAGCGATGGAAGCTGGACATTTCTTCTACAGGGACTGATGTACAGCTGAATGCACTCAGTTGGCTTACATTATTGTCTGTAGTGAGCGGCACACTTGGCCCTGAAAAGGTTCCTCCACCATGTGCTTGAAAATGGAGCAGCTTTAGGTATTAACTTCTATGCCGCAGCTCTTACCTAGGCTGATCCTCTATTAACTTTAAAACATGGAAGTTCCTAAAGCATAAATATTTACGTGCTTCATTGCTGGGCAAGTCCCACTGAAGCCAGTGGGAGTTGCTTGGCATAACGGCTCTGCAGGGACCTGATTCACTTCTGCATGAGTTTTAGCAGTAGTGTCAATGTCAGATGGATTTTGGAGGGTCTACATAAGAATGAGGAGCCCAAATGCACTGGGTCTGGGTGATGCTGGTCGTCAGCCAGCTTTCTGTGTGCACGGTGTTTCCTGGGTGCCCCAGAGGAGCTGCACTCTCCCGCCATCCACAAGGAAAGAGGGAACGGGTAACCTCAGGCTCTGGCTGCTCGGTTGCTGGTACCTTGTGTAGGTCATGCTGACAGCACCTATTGTTCCGAAGCATTTGAAGGGCATCCAAGTTTTGGCATCATTAGATTATTGCCATGGTGCTTGGGCTGCAGATCCTGTACAATAAAGGAGTTCTGCTTCATGTTCAATCACTATGAGCTGTTATCTGCAGCTTTCATCTAGTCTCCATTAATGAAAGAACAAATCATTCCAGGGACTAAATAGATGTTTGACCATTCAAATATATGCAAAGTGATATGATTTATGAATGGGAGGAAGTTGTTCTGCAAGCTCAGAATTCCACTTGCTGCAGAATTTCAGTCTAAAACAGTGAATCCAGTCAAGTCCTGAGCCCTGGAGTTAGGAGCCCTTTGCGGGCAGGGAACATGTTCTGTCATACTACGTTACTAAGCTCTATGGTATTTCAGCTGAAGGCTCCTAAAGACTAATATTTCTAAATCTCCTTCCATTTCATTAGAGGTTGATGATTTGTTAATACTAACAGTTAACATTGCTGCAAAGAGGAAAATAAGGAACTGTATGAGTTTTGCCAATCAAAAAAAGAAGGAATGGGTTTGAAGTGCAGCAAGGAAGATGCAGGTAAGACTTTCAGGAAACACTGTGTTAAGAACAGAGAGGCCTGAAGAAACTGTGGCATCTCCACTGCTGAAGACGTGTAAGAGGAGGTTAAACAAATCTATTGCAGGAATGGTTCTGAGGCTTCATGCTGCCTAACATCATGAGGATGAACATAGTGACCTCTTGAGTTGCATTCCAACTGTATTTCCTTTTTTTATCACCAATAAAATGTGCAAGACTTGCTGTTGAAGTGTTTTTGGCAAGGACAGTGATTTTTCTTTCACTGAGCCTGCGCGTGGCATCCTTCAAAGCAAGGAGCATGGCAGGCACAATGAGCACAGCAGCACAAGTCTGAGTGCAGCCCAGCCAAAGGTTGCCAAGCAATTAATTGCGTCACGGCCCTGCTTTCCAGCAGCTCCAGCCTGGCAGCAGGCTTCCACCTCGTGGGTCTGGAGCCATCACTCTGCTTGCAGCTGCAGGCGCAATACGCAGCACGTGGTTTTGCTGAAGGCCTGGCATGCGGTGGCGGCTGAGGAATCCCAGGCTCCAGGCTGGTGAGGTGTTTTGAGCTGGCTTGCATGGAGTCAACCTGATAGCACCCAGCAGCACGGACACTGCAAGCTCAACTCCTGCGGTGCCAGCATTCCTGAGCGTTTCTCCCTCCTGCAGCCTGCTTTGCCCTTTTAGTCCCAGACGTACGCATTAATCTGTTTACCAAAACAGTCTTATTTATGGCTACAGACACTTTGGCAGGGCTGAGTTTGGGTTTTGTCACAGCTGGAGACTAGCCACAGAGCACTCTCCATACTCTCCATACTGGAAACTGAGGTACAGAAATCATGAAAGCTTGGCAGAAAAACACAGCAAGGCAGCGAACATCTCCCTTATTTTTTCTGCATATGCCTGTCTCTCCTCCTAATGTGGTCGTACCAAAGGAAGAAGGTGAAAACAAGCCCAGAGGTTGCTTGCCTGTTTGGCCTTTCTGTCGTGGTCTAGCTCAGCTTTTTTTTGGTGGTGGACAGGAAGCTGTTTATTACTATTTGCGACAAATCGGAGATGTGGTTGGGTCATAATTCAAGCTGAAGTGGAAAAACTCGTGTTGGGGGAAAAAGTAACCGGGACCAAATATACTGTCCTCAAGGGAAGAAACTTCTCTGGTAGCGAAATCAGATGTGCTCACCCTGTGATCAGAAGATGGAAAAAAGACCAGTGCATGCTGAGATGACCACAGTGTGGTGTCAGATGATGGTGACAGGCGGCAAGAACCTCTCCTCCTTGCAGCTGGGGTGGACGGCTGGAGGAACTCAGACCAGAGCTCAGGCGTCACTGGGGGTGACTTCCACAGAGATGCTCAGAGAACTAAACATGCCTTGGCTTCATGGCAGCCATCTAGTGAGCCAAGACATGAAAATGAGGTAAATATCTGAAATGTGAAAAGTAATGATGGACATTTTCTTTTTAATGGGGGAGTTAAAAATAGCAGGAATGAGATGAAAATGAGAAGCAACACTTAGGCTACATGTAAATAGAAAAATCCTGACAATGGGATTGTGGAATAATCTCCCTGGGGGAGTAATGGAAGCCCATACCTTAGGACCTGAACAACCAGACAGAGAAGGAGCACAAGAAACCGCACCACAAGGAATGGCCCTGTCTTTTTCACAGATCATTTGTATTTCTCATGGCTTCTCTGAGCAAGAGAGCTAAAGATTGTAAGGCTCCTTGGCCACTTCTTCTTCTTGAAGATCTGAAGGAATGTTTAATATTCATGTCTCAACCGAGCTAGAGCTTTGGGAATTCTTATTTATCCTCAAATTCTTATCTTTGTTTTCAGATGTTTATATTTACCGACTTCATGTCTACAATACTTATCCAAGTTTATTGTTTAGTTTTACTATTCCTTTTCAACAACTTCTCCTTTACGCTCAAGCATTGGCTGTGCTTCAGCAGTGGGTGATTTCTCTGTTTATCTTTACCACCTCATTCGGGTGTGAGAAGAAACATGCTAATGCTTGGAACAGCCTCAGCGATCCCAAGATGCGAAGTTTTCCTTATACCTTGGCTGCTTCTTTTTTACCTTTGTAGCAACCTTTTAGTTTGTGGCACTGTTTTGTACTAGGCATAATAACTTCATTTCTTTACTCGTGTAATTTTAAGCTTGGGTGGTGGGTTGGGGGTTTGGGGGTGTTTTTTTCCTTTGGTCCACCCTAGGCAAAAAAGGGTTAATTAGCCTCAGTAAAACATTGACAGTCACTAGGGACTGCTGTGACTGAGATGAAAAACAACACTGCACCTGTATGCTGGCAATTCCAGATAGATTCTGGTCAACTATTTTTCTCTAGTGCTTTGTTCTGCCAGCTGCCACAGTGGTTTGGATGCAGGTGGAAGGATGGACTTTGCTATCTATAAAAAAATTTAATGGTGAAGACCAACTTCCGCTTCACCTCCCCAGGGATCAAAGTTATTGTATTGCCACATAACATGGCAAAGCACAAAACAGGCAACAGGCTGCGCATGCCTAGCTGCTGCGTGGAGTTCTCAACTCAAAAGAAATGGCTTGAGATTTTTTCCTCCCTCCCTCCCTCCCTCCCTCCATCCATCCATCCTTTCTTCTCCCTCCCCTCTCTCCTTTTTCTTTTTCTTTTTCTTTTTCTTTTTCTTTTTCTTTTTCTTTTTCTTTTTCTTTTTTTCTTGTTTCCTTTTTCTTTTTTCTTTTTCTTTTTTCTTTTTCTTTTTCTTTTTTTCTTTTTCTTTTTCTTTTTCTTTTTCTTTTTCTTTTGAAACACACAATGACTGCATGGAAGAAATCCCAAACTGAGCAACTGTACGCAGAAGAGACAAGCAGCCATAATAAGTGCCATGCCATATCATTAGTGTATTTCCTTGACAGAGGCGCTATTGTATTTCTTCCAATAATCGAATGCAAGGCTAAGGATTGCACAGGAGCACTAACTATACAGCTTGATGTGTGTTCACAAAAGATCTCACAGAAACCCTATAGATTTATGTCATAATGTGCTTGTGTAGGATGAAAAATAGTCTCACCTGCCCGTGAAGGTACCTTCATTGCCTGTAGTGGAGCAGCAGATAACACACAGACCCTTTCAAGGGGCTGGATCCAGTCTCCTGACAATACAATACTCTTTAATCTGGTAACAGAAAATTCTGCTTGGCACAAGGGGAACTTTCTGGGGTTGTGTTATGTTAATACAATAAGCCGTACAATAAGGCTCTTCTTGATATTTTTAACTGCTGTTGTGATAGAAATAAACAATAATTTAATAGTGGTATTAAGAGCAGAGGTATTTAAATATGATGGAAGCATAAGACTGGTAGGATAACAGTTTCCATGAAAGGACCTTTAGCAGGGGGGAAACCCCAAAATATCCAATGGAAAAGTTAGAGAGCTATGTCTGTTTGTGTGGGCTTTGGAAATGCTATTAGAAACAAAAGCCATCTGATTGTTTTTCCCTTTTTAGTTAATGATATGAACAGATGTTTAATTTAGGTTATTTTCTAAGATAGCTGTTTTACATCACTGCTCTATAACCCCACGCCTTCAAAGTGCCTTAAAAAGAGGAAAAAAATACAGAAGTTGCTAAATGGAGATCAGCAAGTTACAGCAGCTGAAAATAACCCACATGCATATTGCAATGAAGTATGTGGGGGCTCTAGAGCAGGTAGTTGGATGTCATTTTATATTTAATTTATTTAATAAATTTTCTTTTATTTTGAGCTGCCAATGACCTTCTCATGCTAATCTGTCTTTAAGCAGTGTGTTTTTATGTGCATAGCATGGGTAGCTGACTACAGAATAACATTTGATATTAAGAAAGATTAAGAAAATCTCACATGTCAAGACATGCAGTACCTTCTTCACCGCTGTGGAACATACTGAGCTGGTTTGTAGACGGATCTCACCTGTCTCTACCTCAACAGGTACCACCAATCTGCTGTGCAAGACAAGACATAATAATAGTTGAACCAAGGATCTTATCTGGTTTAGTATGCAGTGTGCTTTTATGCAGTCTGCGCTGTTTGGACTCTCTCACATGTGGTGTTAAGGACACATTTAACTTTGTGTAGGAGGGTCTTGTTGATACTCATTTTTCAATGCTAGTTTCATATGTAGTCATGGGACACCACTTTGTCCCATGTGTCTCATGTAATTTATGAATGCTCCTGTAGCTGTGATTGTTTAAGGACACAGGTGAGATTCTGCTATCAGCTACAGAGAAAAATAAAGTCTGTAATATTTTTGCATAGGTTCAACTATTGGTTTAAGAAGCTGTATGAGGTAGTCTAATAAAAATATCGCTGTCCTTATAAACCTTGTTATTTCTGTGTTATAAATGAGTAACTTTTCATGATAGCTGATGAGCACTTACATGATCCTATGTTGCATGGTGCATCAATGGGTTTCCAAACTTTCTTTCCACACTCTTCAGTGTTATCTTATGTTTGGCAGAATATTGATACCATTAAGATAAACAACTTGTTATTTCTCTTTGGTTTGGGGAATTACATAAAGCAGTTATAATGCTATTGCTATGCCTCATTTTATGTCCAGATGTATTAATTGTTTTTCATCCTACAGACAGGTTGAATTTACTGTAACATTTATTGTTTGTACTTTTTGCAATAGGTGCTATTTGTAAATAGAGCTCTTATATGGCATCATTTCAAATTGCTCTCCAAATGCACACACATATTTTGTGTAAGTGGTATAGTCTGTATAAAATGGTGGAGCCGAAACCTGAAATACTCTAATCTGTTAGCAAATAGTGGTAACTGAGGTACATGAATGCAGATCACTTTTATAAAAATGAAAAGGTTTTTGCCTCAAATGGACCAAACCCAAAAGGCAAGTGTGATTTTCTGAAAAGAAGGTCTTTGGATGAACCAAGTTAGTGGAGAAGGTCTGAGTTAAAAGCTATGCTGTTTTGTTGTTAGCTTTTTGTTTGGTAAAGCTTTGTTTTAAGACAGATTTTAACCATGTTGTATGGTTTTGTATGCAAGGGTGTGCTGGGAACAGCATCTGATGTCACATGTTTGTAGTGTGAATGCAGAAATAGTCTTGATGTACAGGCAGTGCCGGACATGTCTGATGACCAGGAGATGTTTGGTACTGTGTTTACTTAGCACGTTGATGGATCCCCTAGTTCATCATCCCTTTGTACTCTACGCATTTTGGTCTCTCCTATGAAATACTAAGAGTTTCACTAGACAGAAATCTCAGGGCTATTTATGTCATCCTTGTCACATTGAAAAATATCCATTCGGTCTTCAATCTCTGTTATGTGATTAGCACAAACATATGCAAGACTTTGCATAATTAAATATCTGGTTAACTCATTGCAATGGAACTGCATTCAGTAATAACCAAATCCATGGGACTGTATAAGTAGCACACTGCTGATATCCAAAAGTAAAAGTTACATAATGAATCCTGATATTAACTTAAGATAAAGGAACTGCCATAGGGGATACCTAAAATAAGATCAAATGAAGGCATTATATCATTTGCCCTACCAAAGGCTGATTTTGACTGTCAGAAGACAGTACTGCACAACCATTGCATTTTTTTCTTTCAACAGTATTCACCTGAGGCTTTCCTTGGTGTGGGAAAATGAATGTTTGCGAGTCTAAATGATATGAATCTGTATTTTCTTTGAGTCCCAAAGTATAGATTTTTCTGAAGTATTGAAACAGGATAGAGGTACTGAAACAGTATAGGTGTTTCTGAAGAAGTTTCATAGATTTCATCCCTATCTTTGCTGCATCTACAGTTCTCTTGTAATGATATTGAACTATTTCAGTAGACTTAATATGTTCAGATATGAGTATGAAGAAAGAATGCTGATCCTCATGATGTACTAAGTGCTAAAAACTTAAATAACACTGTGGTTAATGAAGCTTTGCCTATATTAATATGCTTGTTCACTTTACCTGTGCTTAACACAGAAGTGCATTCTGCATATCTTTTCATTAAAAGCATTTGCATCTTTTCAATTACTTTTCTTTGCTTGAATGTAAAGCTTTAAATTATCATTTAAAGTATAAATTAAAAGACCATTAAGGCTTTGGAGTGTGGTACTTCAAAGTAGGGGAGTCAGAATTGAGGCTCTCCGTGCAATTAATTCACCCTCCTCTCACTCCCCACATTTCTCTGTGTTCATTATGATACTAATCTTCATTACACAGTCACATTTATGTGCGTGCACACACTCACACACACACTTACATGTGCATCCTAGCCAGTAGGTCCCACTGCTTCCAACTTGTCTTTGTACCCACTTTGCTCTGTATCCCTCTGCACTTGTGTAATGCAACTTCCTTCTCAGTCAGCCTCAGCAAGGGGCAGCAGGACACCCCCTGGCAGGTAGCTGAGCTGAGCTGCTACGTGATGCTGCACAAGCCCCTGAGGGTGAGGAACATGGTCACAGATAGCCAGCTGCAGCCTCCCATAGCTGGTGCGCGCCGCCCAGGGGCTCTGCAAGGAGGTAAGCTGCCAAGCTGTAGTGAGCCCCTGCTTCTCCTGTGCCAAATGAAATTTTCAGAGGTCACAACTTGCTCAAATTTATATGGATCTGCATGGGAATGAGAATCACAAATAATATGCCCTTGTGAAATTCCAAGTCCCCGATACACAGCATGGAGGCAGGAGAGTTTCTCCCTTGAAAGCAATATAAAAATATTTTCAACTTGGCATCTTGGTTTAAGACCAAGTGGGAGTGTGGAGTCTAAATGGATTTTTAATCACAGATATATGCAATGCAAAACAAAAAGTCAGTTGAAGTTCATGGGCTTATGCTGAGCTATGCTAACTAGGCATAACAGGGCAAGGAAAACCAGTTTTCCTCAACCTCATTCTCAGAAAGGGCTGAACCGTTTCTGCTATAACATTCTTTTTCTTCGACATTACTCTTTATTTGTTTTCCACTATAGAATGTGTGTTCTAGTCATTCTCTTACCTGTGGTTAGCGTTATTCAAAGAAGACACACTCTAACTGAAACTTGAAGTTCCCTGCAGCTAATCCAGTACCACCTTGTTTGACTGAGAATCCTGAAAATACTTAAAATAAACATGTTTTTCAAGGTGGACAAGGCTGCCTTTCTAAAGCAAATAAGAACAAGAAAAAGAAATCTTAGGTACTAAGAGTCTGGTTTTTCATCAGAATTTTGCATATGGCCAGCTAGCATGAAAAGTATTGATAATTTAAGTAAATATTTTTCTACTGAAGAACACTCCCCAGGTACATTTTTGGCTGAATATCAGCAATTTTGCAGGGGAAAATGGGTGTGCAAGGCACATATGAGGACAGAAATAGTCTACTCTTCCCTATGTGTACAAGGACCATGTGGCTGAAACGTCATGTCTGGTGTACAAGTTCTGACCTTTTCAAATCTTAGCTGTAACTCACACAAGCCTAAAACAACCAGGGCTTAGACTATCCATGTTTTGTAATATTCTTAACAGTTACTAACTATCTGTGTGTGCTTTTTCACACAACCTTGATGAACAATACTGAAAAAATAAGGAAAGCTGTGTCATATGTCACTTCAGTCGCAATGAAAACAAAACAGCTTGAAAAGAAGTACACCATTGAAACCTTTGGATTCCCAGACACCAGACCCATGATAGGAGGCCAAGCGTTCACAGGACGTCCTGGAGCCCATGATTTTTTCAGTCAAAATTTCTCAATCCTTCTGAAGAAGATGGCTGTGACACAAGTTGACCAAGCATATTGTCAGATCAGCATGGACAGCTGTGGCTTTAAACAATGACAACCATTGTTAGGTCAATTTTAAAGTAGGTCCTTAAAGTTAATGTGATTATGCAAATGTTGCCCTAACTACCGTGGCTGTCTTATATCCTTCACAAATGACTGCATTGTCACTTTTCATTATGTGCCTACAGTCCTGGTGGTTTGGTGGTATCATTATATCTCTCGGAAGTGGACCATGTAAAGGCCATTCACTGTTGTCACTGCATTGTGCTTTTCCTCAAGCAGACCAGCCCTGACCCACAAATGATGGTAGTAGGGATTTTCAGGCCGAATCCTTCATGTGTTATTCACATGATTACTCCCATTGACTTCAGTTGAAATGCTTGCATCAGACATGCATGAATTAGGTTAAACCATGGTTGTGAAATTAAGCCCAGTCCACTCTAAACTGCAGTGTATCTGGACAAACCTCTATAAATGGTTTTGTGTGAAATCACTGCAACACAAATTGAAAAATTAATCCATTATTCGCTGGGGAAAAGAAAATGGCTTGGACAACTTCAGCCATTTTTTCTCCCTGGTATCTTTATTATTATTTGATTTTAATCATGAAATACCCTTTTACAGAAATCTGTGATCACAGATGAGGAAGCTGAGAGATCTCAAGATCCATGTGTTCTGGAAGGCGGCAGATTTCAGACGACTCATCAGTTGGGGGACATGACTGATTTCAGACTCTTGGTTGCATTGCTTTCAATGAAAACCAGTGACTTGCAGTTTCAGTTCTCATCACAGACGACGTTCTCACAGCCACCTCTAGTTTGGATCGTTTTCTCTTTTTAGAAGTCTGATGTTTGTCTGAATTCTGTCCTCTACAATTTCTGTTCTGGTGGCCAAGAGTCTCCATTACCCAAGCACACAATATACAACCTATGATAGGTTCAGCCTGCTAGTTAGGATTTGGGCCTCCTCAGTAAAACATCCTTACAGTTTTTAATAGGATAAATAAGTGTATATACAAAGAGAGAGAGATGGATATATTTGCATGCACTTAATGTGAGTAAACACAAAAGAAAATAATCACCTCCTGGGGCAAGCCAATGCTTCTCCTTTGCTGACTTGCAGCAGCTCTCCTGCAAATGTAAACTTCCTCAGGAGATTCAAGGACTTAGAAACTGCAAGGGCAAAGTGTTGTGTAGCTTCATTGTGTTACTCAACATGCAGCTTCTCATAACATCCCCATGACTGGAATACCTCAGCTTTGCTCCAGAACTAGGGTGACCTGCCCTTTGCCAGCCTACTTGCATAGCTAATAGAAAACTGGTAAGACCAAATATACACGTGTAGCCATCAGGCTATCCTGCTTCCCCAGAGCTCATTTCTGATGGGAGGTTTGGAATAGGGTGTAAAAACCTGCTTTGGCATAGCAAGGCTGAAGTTGTAGCACCCTCACTGTCAGCTTTAAGCAAGTGCATGAGCTAGTGTGGGATATCAGGCTTTCTGGAAAACTTTCTGTCCTTTAGACAATAGACTGATTTCTGTTACTGAAAATCCTTCAGAAAAAGAAAGTCAGTTACTGGTGTTAAAGAGGAAGGAAGAAGAACTTGTACCCCTCTGACAGTTAGGAAGGCAAACCAAGGTATCATTTAAATTTCACACTCTATCCATTCAAGCTGTCATATAAAAACCTAGCTGTTCCATTGATCCAGTGCCAGAGAGGATGGCAACAGGTATTTTTATGGATGTCAGACAATGTAGCAAGCCTCAGAAGTGACAACTTAACAATAGGGAAAAAAAATTGGCAGCTTATTTTAATCATCGTGTAAGTGAATTTGCTGCTTTATGATGCCTGTGGCAAAATTGTGGGGCAGGTGTGTGTCAGGCTCACTTCTCCCTTGTGACAGGGGGGCTTTTTTTGAGATGTGCCAACTGGATGTGATGAAAATCCGAGCTAAAAGAAGCAATGTTTTTCAGAACGGTGATGGAAGGGTGACTATCACATTGGCTCTGTAGCTTATCGCCATATGAACGGCATTTGTTATGGTTTTTCTGTTAGAGGATGTGGCCAAAAATCAGAGGTTGGCGAGGAAAGGATTACCCCAACCTCTTTGATTAGAGAATGTTAAGGGTGTGCTTTAATCGGTGTTAGCTCAAGAGGTCTCACCACGAGTTTCTGCTCCAGGACCGTCACTGGGCTGCCGGAGATGTCACCCCCATCCTGGGCCCTGCTGAGACGCCAACAAGGCTGATCCTACCATGGGAGGGCAGGTGGGCAGCCTGTCCTCCCAGCCTGGGGAAGTCACCCTGGTGAAAGGCTGTTGTGCACAGAAGGGGCTTGACCAGCGGATGGTACTGGAGATACAACCTGAGCTCGCTGTTCAGTGAGGGCTACGCCTTACTTTGGGAGTACCAGCCTAAGTGCGTGGGGCCTGTCCTGAGTGAGGGGTGGCTGGGGCATGTCAGTGGTGAGGGGGGAAATAGTCCATTCTCCACCCTCACAAAGGGTGGGCTTGAGCTTGCTGAGGTCATGAAAACCAGCTACTTTTTGCAATCAATTTTTAGTGGGGTTTGGGCCAAACGCTATGATGGGGAAGTGCTTTGAAATGGAGCTGGGTCTGCCAGAAGCAGCTATGGGAAGACTAGGGATGGCCAGGAAGATAAGCAGAGCTGAAAGAAGAAGAGAAGTATCATTGTCTTTCTTTATTACTTCACTGAAAGATATTTTAGGCCTTTGACTGAAGCAAACCTTGGCCATTCCTCTATTTTATTGTGATGTGTGGTGAGCACTGTTTGGGCAGGTATGAGCTGAAAACTCTGCGAAGGTTTCCATCTCCCCACCAGCAGCAGACGCAAGCAGTGCGGTATGCATCTTTATCTGCACAGGAAGGCTGAGTCGGTGCCTCTGAGGTCTCTGCCTAGAGCTAATAGGAACCCAGACACGGAAAACCCATTGCTTAAATAGCTATGGCCTCCCTCCGAGTTCAGATAACTCCTATATAGATGCACACTGATGAGAGAGTTAATGAAACATTAGAGGCAGCGAACAGAGATAGGGCTTGCAGGAAAGCACACCTGCACGCACCCTTTCAAGACTCTCACGTCGCTGACTTTATCGGGACGGCCACGGCGGGCTTGCAGCTGGGCTGGCAGGAACTGGGAGATACAGAGGTGGTCTCGATGGTTAGGGTAGAAACCTGCTTGGGGAGAGCTTCCTGAAACTTTCTTCTTCGCTGTTGGTGAATGCTTCTCTGACAGAGGTGTGCGAAAAGTGCGTGTTGGATCTGTAGTGATGAGCAGTAGTTTGATCAGGTAGGAAAAGCTGTTTCCCCGTGAAATGAAATTTCCTCAGGTGTAAGTCGAACTAGTCCGTAAATGGGGATCCATGCAGCCTGAGAAGCAGAGACTCATTAAAAAAATAAAATAAAATCAGCAAGGGTTGTGATACTCAAGTGGACTGGAAAAAATGCATTGAGGAAATGTCACATATCAAGAAGGATTGTGAAAAAAGAATTATCACAAATAATTTATGGAAAAATAATGGTGGGAAGGCTACATTTTACAGACTTTAAATCCAGTTGGAGGCTGGTCACTAGCGGTGTCCCCCAGGGCTCAGTACTGGGGCCAGTTCTCTTCAACATCTTTATCAATTATCTGGGTGAGGGGATCGAGTGCACCCTCAGTGAGTTTGCAGATGACACCAAGTTGGGTGTTGATCTGCTTGAGGGTAGGAAGGCTCTGCAGAGGGATCTGGATAGGCTGGACCGATGGGCCAAGGCCAATAGTGAGGTTCAACAAGACTGAGTGCTGGGTCCTGCACTTGGGGCACAACAACCCCATGCAACGCTACAGGCTGGGGGAAGAGTGGCTGGAAAGCTGCCCGGCGGAAAGGCTCCTGGGGGTACTGGTCGATAGCCGGCTTAATATGAGCCAGCAGTGTGCTCAGGTGGCCAGAAAGGCCAACAGCATCCTGACTTGTGTCAGAAATAGCGTGGCCAGCAGGACTAGGGAAGTGATTGTCCCCTTGTACTCTGCTCTGGTGAGGACCCAGTTTTGGGCCCCTCACCACAAGGACATCAAGGTGCTGGAGCATGTCCGAAGAAAGGCAACGAAGCTGGTGAGGGATCTGGAGAACAAGTGTTATGAGCAGTGGCTGAGGGAGCTGGGGTTGTTTAGCCTGGAGAAAAGGAGGCTCAGGAGACACCTTTATCACTGTGTACAAGTACCTTAAAGGAGGCTGTAGTGAGATGGGGATCGGTCTCTTCTCCCAAGAGCCAACTGAGAAGACAAGAGGAAATGACCTCAAGTTATGCCAGGGGAGGTTTAGGTTGGATATTAGCAAAAATTTCCTCACTGAAAGGGTTGTGAAGTATTGGAACACGCTGCCCAGGGAAGTGGTTGAGTCACCATCCCTGGTGGTCTTCAAAAAATGTTTGGATTCAGAGCTTAGTGACTTGGTTTAATGGTGGACTTAGCAGTGCTAGGTTAAAGGTTGGACTGGATGATCTTAGAGGTCTTTTCCAACCTAAACAATTTAATGATTCTAAGGCATGAATGAGTTTATGGTGGTACCAGAGGTCTTCAGTGAAAACTGCTGAGACATCCAAGTCGAGTTCAAAGAAAAGAATCAAACAAAGGGAACAAGCACATTTGGTCAGGAATGATGGCTTCTGTTTGAATTAAGACATTATCTGGGTAATTGAAAGATGTGGCCAGTGTCTCTTCTGGGCTGCCCAGGCAAAACACCACCCTGCTGAGCCTGAGCAGCATCTGGGCTATTGACTGACTCCACCAGTGCCAGGGAACAAGGAGGCAAGTAAGATGCAGAACAGTGCCTCGGAATCATTCCTTCTTTCCCAAACCAAAGTATTTTTAATGTGGTCTTTTCCATTTTGGGGGGTATGGGTTTTTTTTAACAGATTTCTAGGAACACATTTGCTTTCTGCCCTTTGCCATCACCCCATCTCCAATCAGGGCTCAGGCAGAAATACAATTAAATGCGGCAAGAGTAAGATGAGGTGAAGACTATGATGCTACAACCCTACAGAAACACCCTCTGCCTATGTGACTGGCTGTGTAGGCTTGAGGGAGGGTTGGTGGCCATTGACTTAGCTGGGATGGATGAGGATCAAGATTGGAAATACTGAGAAAAAACTTTTTCTGGCTTTTTTGAAAGATCACTGTGTACTACAGAATATTCAGTGTTGCACGCTGTGCTTTAACCTCAGCAGACTTGTTGTTTTGGCTCCTAACTACAAAGTATGTCTTGTTCATTCAAGCTGTAGTGATTTTTTTTCCCAAAACATTCCAAGCTCTGGCACTTCCTCAGTTTAGGCTGATAGCTATCACATAGGTAGGTCTTGTGGAACTTGAACCCCTGGGACTCTGCATAGAGTATACTTTATTGAGGAACGATATGCTGAGGAAAGCTAGGGAAATATATAGTCTGTCTGGGAAACACCTCACAGTCTGGTATTTTCCTTTATTTTTGCCATGGGTCCTTTGCCTCTTTATTTTTAATTAGCGGCACATGCCGAAATGATAATTTACATTCTTTTCAGAAATCAAAAGAATTCCCACTTACAACATTATTAAGTTATAATTACAGTGAAGAGAAAGGTTAATAGGAATTCGAGCTAAATACCTACCCTCCATTAAATGAGAACTTGACTGAACCAGTTTTCCCTTCATTTTGGTAGGTTACTCTGGCTTTAAATGGGTCTGGGATGGCTATACACCTGTGCAAAGGGCCACCGCAAGGCCAAATATCTGTCATCAAGACCATTTACAGGCACCTGACTCGGAATAGATCTTGCCTGCCCAATACTGAAGACAGAAGTTAACAGACACATAAGATTCCTCTTGGACCTCTGAAGGAAAGATGTGTATTTTGGCTGTAAGCAGAACATGGTCACGTGGTGGGGATATTTGTGTGAGAAAGACGTGTAGGAGGTGGCACTTTGTTGCAAGGGGAGCTTAGTGAGTATTGGTGGAGGAAAAATAATCAGGTTCCTGGGCTACAGCATTCAAACAAAGCCTTCTCCTTTGCTCATGCTGAGTGCCACATGCATGCAGAATCATATGCAAATCACCCTTAATCTAGCAAGTGTTTTACATTTTCAGTGAAATGAGGGGAAAAAGAAACATTTTCCTCTGTATTAGAGGTAAGTGTGCCCTCAACAAGAAAATTATTGTAATGATTTTGCATGTTAAAAATGGGTTTTAAAGCAACTGAAGGTGTAGGAAGAAGAAAACCCTCATGTTGGACACCTGCAGGGTAAGCCTCCATGCTTCCCAGCACTGCTCTGCACAGGGCGCTGGATACCGATCTGTTTAAACTCAGCCGTGCTGGAGTCTCACAAGGCAAAAGCTTTGCTGCTAAGACCTGTTGTAAGCTTGTGTTTTTTTTGTTTTGTTTGTTTCTTTTAAGCTGTAACATGTTGCTTAAGCTGTGGCATGCCTCAAAGACAGACCTTTCCCTCTTCCCAAGTTGCACCCCATGAAGTCCTGCAGCTCCCTTGCGCATCTTGCACAAGCACTTCTATGGCTTGAGCCCACAACCTTCACACATGCAAGCACTCCCGCAGACTTCCTCTTCTCTGTAATCCATACCCAGCTCCAGGATCCTGCCTGTGGTAACTGCTCTAAAACTACCTCAGGGCTGGCTCTCCCTGGGTCCCTCTGCTACCTAAGCTTGGAAACTGGTCCTTCTCCTCCATCCACCCCCCTCCACTCCTTGTGCCAACCCCTGGGATCCTGGAAAGCTCAGGTCCCCTCTCTGATATTAGTGCAGTGCTCCTTGGGATGCCCTGTAGGACCCGCAGAGCCACAAAGGATATTCCTACCGTGATACATATCCTTACTGCGACAGCAACAGCCATGGGTCTTTGATTGCAGCCGTAGCCCTCACCAGCAGCCTTCAGAGAGCTTTTGGGACTGACCTCAATTGTCTCCTTCACGGAGCTGTAGTCTGCTCTCAAGAATGACTTTGGAGCGCATGCGGTAACTTCAGCAAAGGATACATTTTCAGGCTCCTAAACAAAATTAAAATTCTTGATGGCAGGTCTTTCCCTTTTTTTTTAAGAAGCCAATTCCTTATACTCTCTAGCTTTCCTGGAGTTGAACGTCCTCTGGTCTGCCCAGTAACTGGGGTTTCAAAGTATATTCTCACCTCTGGTTTCTTAAGAACAACAAGTGTGAAAAAGTCTGTTCTACAGTATAGGAGCTCCAGAATATTTTGCTTTATTCAGTTGGTTCTTGATCTGATGGTCTTAAATGAAGGAATAAATCAGCCAGTATTTTGGTAGAACAGCAGTTTTGCATAAAAGATGCAGTAAGCCTCCCACCACCTGAAGCTGACGTGGACTTCGGTGTCACTACAGATGTGTCTTGAGCCCACAACGTGCTAAATACTGTTTTGTGCTGTGCTTCTCCAACTTCCTTAACAATCAATAAGAATTGAGGATGTTGAGGCTACCTATGGTGTGCAAAACTCTTTTCCTTACTTATCTAAGTGTGCTGGAAAAAAAACCTTCGTGGCTTGATTGTTGCCTATAACAACACTGCCAAAACATTAAAGACAAACAAGATTAGGAGACCATGCGGGTTTAAGTAAAAAAGAACACACTTTATTTATCTACAAGGCAGTACATTGTCGTATAAAAAATTAAGTGCAGATGAAGCTGCACCAAATGCTATTAAGGCAGCAAAGTCAGAGGCTGTTATTAAAAAAAATATAAAAAAAATAAAAAAATAAAATAAAATCAGTGTTTTGCCATATCAATAAAGATTTGGTATGGCAGTTTGAAGAACCATACATTTCTAAGAACCTGATTCAGTACACAAGACCCAAGTTAGGGAACAATTAGCTAGACATGGAACAAAACAGACAACATGAACAAGACAGTGTTCTCCCAAACATATGAAGGTGCAATGCATGCTGTTACAAACCAATGAGAAACAAAACAACACATCCAGACATAAAAAAATCTCCCAGGAACAGTGTTCAAAAATATTGCTTTTTAAAAAAAGGGAAAAAATATAAACGATGTAAAAAAAATTAAAATAAAGGGTCTGAAATGCTAGTGCATAGTCAATTAGCTAACATCAACATTTGTCTTCTTTCCATATAAAGCTCTACTGCTCCTTTTACACTAGCAGCATGTCTACACGCTAAGGTCTGTAGCAGCAAAACACAGTATTCATTTGGCATTTACAAAATTAAATTACTGAATAAAAATATAATTTTTCTCATAAATCTATGTTTCATACAGTAATATTTTTTAAAGCAAGCTAATTAACCCCCCCAACAGAAACACACAATGTATAATGGTCTAGAACCATAAACAGAATGAAAGAGTATTTCAAGAGGCATGGATGTCTGAGCATTCACGATCTTGATCAGTTTTCCCCCTTTGCACAGACTAGCGTGTGTAGTAATGCTTTTCACTTCAGTATTTTACACCAATGCATTTTGTTCAGTGATTTAAAATAAATCTGTTTGAGTACCTGCTCTTTTATTATAAAAAAATAAAAAAGGAACAAACAAAACCCCACCCCTGGATAGCACATCACTGAAATAATACTGGTGTATTAGGTCTGCTTGATCTCAGAAAGTACAAAAAAAAATTGCCTGTATTAGAAGTCTGCACTTAAGATCATTAATTACTGATTAAAACTTAGTACCTAATAATTTAGGCAAGTATCATTTATTCAAAAAAAAAAACCCTCTTAAGTTGGGTGAAATCCAACAAGAATATATATGCTCAGTGACTAAATGCACTTTGTGCTGCTCCCAACTGTTGTACCACAACAAAGATAGGCTAGTCTCCCATTCATAAAAAGTCTTCATGCAGACGAACAGGAACTTCCCAGCGAATGTGGAGTGTTTGACAACCATAATGCTTCTCCGGAGAAGTCCTTCGGCCCTTTCACATCACCAGAGTCCGGGTCGGGAACGCGGCCATGTACTTGCGCGCCTGGTCGGTCAGGGCCATCTGATCCTCAATCTTCCCGCACGACGCCGACTCCCAAGCGTTGTTCAGATGCTAAATTGGAAACAGGTGGAGAGATTTGGGGTGAACATCACGTGACTCGTTTGCGGCCCCTGAGCTGCAAACTTGCCATCAAGTGTTGTGCAAACCTGCAGTGGGATGTTGTGCCATCTCCACAGAAAGCGAAGTCCCAACACAACAGGCAAAAAAACGTTGTCCCTGCTTCTCAGCTAGCGACCTGAGGGGCGGGCAGACCAGGCCACCCGCACAAACGCACACCAGCAGAGCCAGGATTCAAAACCTCCCAAGTTCCACTCACAGTTTCTTCTCTACAAGTCCATATTTACAGCCTCACCTTTAATCCTTCCTCTCCATTAAAGGTCTAAACAGAGAATTTATTTGCATGTCAACAGGGCACAGGCAGGTTAAAATCTTCAGTTAACAATGTTTGGTGCAGCAACCATACACAAATTACTGCTGAGCCCTCATTCTAGCGATACAGCTGCAATGCCTCTGCATTCCCCCAGCCATCCCGACAATCCCGATGGCCTGACCACAGCTAACTAACAGTCGTGTGCTCGACGCTACTTTCACCTGTGTGCAGCGATTAGCACGTGCCCATTAGCAGAGCTCCTCTGGCAAAAGAGAAAAGACGTGGGGGGACCCTTGGCAGAAACAGCATTTCAATTATCGAGTAAGCCATTATACTTCTTGTGGTATTTATGGAGGTTAGAGACACCATTTAGTATAATGTTAAAGTGAGATAAACATATCTGCACAGAAGGCTGTGTGCAGTGCATTTATTAACTCTCTACACATGCGAGATGTTTCTCATTGCCTTGAGCTATAAACAGTAATGAAATTTCAAAGCTCATGGAATTTACCAGTACTACACACACGCTTATACACACGTATTTTTTTTTGCTTGAACTCTTTCACTTATTCAGTGTATCTGTTTTTCCACATTGAGACATTCACTAAGCCCTACATAAAAACTAGATTACTATATAGAGCCGCTTGTATGAACAGCCTGCGTTCCAAAAATGCACACGACTGTGCCCAACTGAAGGCTGCCAGCCAACAAAGGAGTCACAGTACTCTTCAAGATCAAGAAGGTCTAAGCCCAAGATCCACCAACAAAGACAAATCAGGAGAAACCCTTTTGTGTTCTCCTCTGCTTTCAACAAGGATCATCTTTGCAGTTTGAGATCTACGTTGCTCAAAGAGATGGCCAAAGACTTCCCAACATCCAGAATGCTGGGTGAAGTGTAATTAGTGCACTGCAAACTGTCCGCTAAGAGCAGAAGTGTCCCGATGTGCCCAAAGCTCTTTATGCTGCTCCTTCTAGTTGCTAACTGTGCAAGAGGATCCTTAAACTACTCTCTTGAAGAATGCTTTTCGGACTGTAAATAGTGTTATCCAAGGCATATGTATAGTCAAAAGGCTCAGCAACATACAAAATGTAGATAAATTTCATTACATGCCTTAATCTGGGCACTGGTACAGACACAAGGACTGAGGTTCCTTGCTCTGGAGGGCTACAGCCTAAAAGGGACAAAACCAATGAATAAGTAAGCAGCACGACCAAGATGGGGACAAGCACGTTAGAACTCTGGGATTCCCCAGACATGGCCTTCTCTTCTCCACAGACAAATTCCAAATGTTTTCTCTGCTCCTGATGCCTTTCTGCAGGCAAAACTCCTGCTGAGATTCAGTAGGAGTTCCCTGTGTGAGGGAGAACATGGTCTGACCTCAAATCATTAGATTCTGCAGCTTTTTGTGGGAAAGCCGCATCTGTGAAGTGAACAAACGTGATATACCTCTTTCTAGAGTGGTTCAACCCAGTCAGGCTGTATATTTTGTGCTGTGGCTCAGCCTCGGGTACACACCACAGCCAAAAGCAGGTGTGACATACTTTTTGCATGCTGCAGACATGAATGTGACATGACAGCCTCTTTTATCTTTTGGTTAAACAGCTTCCAGGGTAACTTTTTCAAAGGTGCCTACATCAGCTGGGAACCTGCAACCTCCTATTGATCCTCAGTGGGACTTGGGCACCTGTGAATACTTGCCCCTGTTATTTTACAGGCATTTCCATCTGGGATCAAACTAATGGCTGGTGCAATGCCATCGGTTTTACTTAGAAGTCAGATTTGGTCTATGCACCTCAAAAGCAATTCATAGTTCCAAAATATCCATCATTTTGAAGAACAGAAATATGTGTCCAGCCAATGTTTCCCTGTGATCTTCCAAAGCTTCAAAGCACTGGTCTAAAAAAAGTTAGATCAGCAGTCCCTTAAATAACTGAAAACACGTAAGGAAAAGGCTGTCCATCATTGTATGTCAATTTTTAAAAAATGGAAGTAACTTCAGGCAAGGAGTGTCCCGATTGCATAAATTAGGCTTAATTGTTAGTATCTACACTGAGCTCTTTGTATTAACAGCCATGTGTTTAGAAAAGAAAAAAAGAAATACGTATCCTGATATCTCCTACATCTCAGCAGGCTGCTACATGTCACTCATTCCACCTAAGCCTGGTCTTCGTTTAGCTTGATGTCAGAGGAGCAGCAGAAGCCACGAGGGCTGTAACCCCTTGCCCTCTCCTCAGTGCCAGCTGTCCCAGCGCCCTGGGGAAGCGGGGTGCAGCCGGCACAGGAAGCGACAGGAGGACCCCTAACTCCTGCATGCCCCAAAAGTACTTACTCGAGTTCTGCTGGAGAGACAGTGTGGGACGGTCTACCCCACTGAGTTTTGACCCTGGTATAGTTTTCCCAGAAATACATTACATTGCATTATTTTTTTTTCCTCCTAAAAAAAAGAGACTAACTTTGCAGTCTCACTGCAGATGGTGAACACAGTGTAGAGCAGAGTATTCACCAAAGTAGCACATTTACTGAGAATTTTCAATTTTATCCTGGGGAACTCAGGTAACATTTACAGTAGGTACTTTTAATAAACATTTTCTGTCTGAAGTCTTGGCTCTGAGCAGCAAACACATAACAAAGCACAATGCCTTTGCCTTGCCAGCCCTGCAAGGCAGTGCCAGAGGCACGTGTGAAAGCCATCTGAACGCAAGAAATTTTACTTCCATTCTTGGCAGGGAGCGCTGGGTCTCACGACCCAGGTTCCGGGGCTGAACACCCGCAGCTTAGGGATCACTAAGTAAAAAGGGAAAGCAAAATTGGAGGCTGAGAAGCACGTTGCCTCCTTCCATGCCAGCATCTCAGCGAGTATTGACAAGGCTCTGCTACCGGAAAGCGTCAGTGCCCTGCAGACAGCAGTGCTTCCCAGACTTATCAAAAGAGAAGAGATCCAGGCAAAAAGCTAGGGGCATGCAGGAAAACAGCACAGAAACACAGTCAAAACAGTCCTTTTGGAGAACGTTTATTGTATTTCCCCTATCACTTTTAAAGGTCCAACTCTGCAGATCAATGGATGGAAACACAAAAGCTTTCTAATTAGAAGCCTAATGGCCTGACCAAAAACCCACTGAAACTGATGAGCATGTTTTCATCAATTCAGGGGATTCATTCCACTTAAATTCAGCCATCTAAGAGTGAGGTGTTCCTTTTGGCACCTAAATCCCTAGCCAGTGGGGAAAGAAAGGGATTTCCGCAGTATGATTCATTCCATACATGTCTTTTATTGGCTCAAAAAGCAGGACACTACTCCTAATTTTGCTGTTAATTAAAAGAATTTAAGCCTTCTCTGCCAGTATTTCCATAGTTGCATTTTTCTCTTCTATGCACAGCAGTTTTTTAAATTGAAACTGGGAGTAGGGGAAGAAGGTATGCTACTGTGAGTTCCCACAGCATAAAATTACAGACCCGTGGTACAATTCCAGCTATGTTGATCTCCCTGGTTCATTTTTTTTTTAACCTCTAATCCTAGCAGTACATCCTTCTCCTGGCAGCAGGACTACCTCATTTATCCTGTAATGTGCCTTCAACTGCCCTTGGGCAGATGTGAACAGTAAACAAACTGTCAAAGCTGTAACTGGGATATCCAGTTAAAGCACTTTAAATAAAAACTTGGACCATCTAGAGAAAACAGACAAGAGTAAGGACAGAAAAGCATGTGGAAAGGCGCTCTTCTAACACTCTGCACTCGAGCCTGCCTCTTCATGTGCTGCCTGCATAGTGTAAGAGAGTTCCTGCATTACGACACCTTGCCTGTGAGGAGGATACCAAAACCAAACACCGCTGCAGCAGGGCCGTACACAGCTCTCCAACTGATGGAAGTGCAGTAGAAGTGCTTGGGCAAAGAATTGTTGTAGAAGACAGATTTTATATCCCTGCTGTGCTGGCAGACAGCAACTCCAGCAAAGTTACTGGTGTTACACACACTTGTGTCACTTTAGCCAAGACAGCCAAAATGTTTAAAATATTTAGAAGGTTCAGACTACCAGGAGGTATCTCAGCCTGTTTCCCTACTGCAAAAGCTAGCCTTCCTGCCAGTGTTCCCTCAGAATTGCACAGTACGGAAAATCTGAAGAACACGCCACAGAGAAGGCGGCTTCGAAGTAATGCAGTATTCCTTCCTAAGCAGCGAAACAATCAATGCCATGCCCTAAACAAAGCATTTTCCTAGCAGAATGTGATGGATATAATGTAGATGAGTTTGGTTTTCTATTCCATAAGAATGCAGAACCAAGGGACACCTTTCTACTGATCAAAAGCACACAGTAAAGACCAGTTAAAAACTCTACTAAGCTACTCCATTTGTTAAGGCAGAGCACTATATCTACTCCCATTGCTAGTTGTTCTCTGGGGGGTGGGAGAGCCTTTTCCTAAACCCTGTGGTTTCTGCAGTTTTTCAGAAATACAGCTTGCTACATGTGTGAGAATAAGGTGGCCCATCTCTTCAGCTTTTATTATAAACCCGATACCAGTGCTAGGCAGAGCTATTTGGTGGTGCTTTTAAGAGCTTAGCCCTGAAGCCCTTACTCAGACAAAACTCCTATTTGAGATGTATGAGCTTTCTAAGTAAGATCAATGGGAGAGATATGGAAATGGTCTGAGCACCTGCAACTCACATGAGGATATTCAGTAACTTTCTAGTTTGGACCTTAAGTAATTTTATTTTTATTCACAGATCAGAATACATTGCTGCAAATGGCTGACGGCCAAGCCGTCCCTTTTCTGCAACTGCTCTGCAGCTTCTGAAGGCTGGGAGACCACCGCCTGCTCAGGGCAGCTACAACTCCTGAGCTGTTCACAACCTAAATTCTGCTGCTCTGGGAGGAAAACATGCGATGACTGACCTGCCCCTTCCAACCTCCCCTCACCTGTGCAAAGCACAGCTCCTGTACAGATCAGGGTACAAGGGGTAACATCGGTGAAGGAGAACCTCAGTGCTACTTCTCCTTGCTGTGTAAATCTTAAAGCTCCCAGGACTTGAGCACAGCATGTCCTCCCCTTTCCCTTGATTAAACAAAGAAGAGCATGAGACTTTGAGATCTTCTTGCCCCAGAAAAGGCATGGAGGAGAGCCAAAGAAAAGCTTCTCCCTAAGTCTGCTGCTGCAGGAGATCGTGCTGCCTCGCCTATAAACTTTATGTTACAACTAGCTGCAAATGAAATTCCACATTTCACTTTTTAAATGGAGAAAATTAAGGTTAATGACAGCTCACGCTCTTGAAAAGGTTAACCAAGTAACTGTTTTAAAATCCTTTAAACTTACTCTTTAAAGAAAAGGGTTACATAAACCACTGAAAGTCAGGAAATTCGAGCTGAAACGTGTCAGTCTGTGGTTAAAAAATGGAAAGTGACAGGAGCTATGGGTTTAAGAACGTTCTCTTTAGCTTGCAGGGCTTTTACCTTGTGTTGTTTCCTTTGTTACTGGGGGAAGAAGATATCAAAGCAGCGCTATTTTCTTAAAAGGTTCCATTTCATGGTGTCTTTTGATAGCCCGCAGGGTTAGGTGGATGGCCTACAATTTAGCCTACTTTTCTAACTGTTAAAATGTCTGTGTTAGGATAGTTTGTATTATGTACTGCTACTTGTTTGACTGGCTACAGAACATAATGTGAAATAAAACATAACTTTTAGACAGGAAGAGCCAGAAACATAGTTTTTATGTAACCTCTTTTTTGGTACAATTCAAGCAAACACTCACTACAGATCATCAGTCTGCCTCAATAAGGGCTTCATATGTTATCCCAAAATCTTAACCCTTGAAAAAGATCCCAGTGAAGCCAAGATCTCCCTGCAGTGAAACTGAGTACTATTTGAGTGACAAAAATACAGGACGCTGGTTGTAACTAACTCTGCCAATATAAAGCAAAAGTATTTGGGATCCATGCAATGCAGTGTAAGACTAATTCCACCCTAAGGCAACACATGGGGATGGCCTTTACCAAGTTGCGTATGACCAGTTGTGCATCCAAAACAGTCAAAAATATCCTTTAGAGTTTGCTTTTGAACATTTGTAAGTAATCAGACACTTCCGTGAGTTTATGGCTAGCCAAGTATCTTTTTCTTGAAGTAAATGCAGTGCAAGTTACTAAAGCAATGAAAAATACTGCAGGCTGGTAAACATACTACTTCCCTCTTGTGTAAGTTTAAATTTAAAACAAAATGGAATTTTAGGAACAAAGCGTATTAAAAGCATATTGGAAAAAAAAGTGTAGCTCTCTTTCTCTCTCTCTTCCCTTTCCATGCACACATCCCAAGGTGGAGGGAGTGCTATAACTCTTACTTGGAATGAAGTCAATGAGAATTTGCCTAAGTAAGAATTGTTGGATCAGTCCCAAAGTACTAACAGCAGCAATGTAAACATATGCAGACACAATTAAATTTCACCCCGATGAGTTCCCTGCTGTTTCATTTCTACCTGCATGGAATCAATGGATTTAGTCCAGCGTTTGTGTGTGCATCCGTGTGTCTGTGTGTGCGTACGTGCACATAGGCAATATAACAAAAAAACAGAAAGCGTAGAAAGATAACATGCTAAAATCTGATCGTGTACAAAACGCTACAAGTCAAAATCAAGCTCAAATGCCAGCATTTTCAATTGCTTTGCACCGTTTAGACAGGCCATGTCCTCAGCACAGGTGCGCAGCTGCCCTGTGACAGACAGGGAGAAGCATTAGGGGCACAGCAGCAGCGCACCCGTTCGGGCATGAATCAGACCCAGGCTGTGGCTCTTTTCAGCACTGTACGGCTCCAAATTCCCCTCTGACAGGAGGTCAAGCCTTACTGGGGAGGAAGCGGTCCCCCTCCTAGCCATAGCACTAAGTTCAGCGCTGACAGCGCAGTGACAGACACACATTACTGCATTGTTACAAAATGCCTGTTTCATTCTGAAAAAGCTGTCTTATGCCACAGAGGCCTCTAGCCTCATTTTTCATTTAGATTATATTTCAGTTGAAATGCTCACTGCTTCTTTGTCGGCAAGGAGAATAATTTTACCTTCATACCAGTACACCAAGAAGCTGCAACTAAGCACTCATTTTGGGGCTTTTTACAATTACTTTTTCTTTCAGTTCAACACTTCTTAAACACTGAGATGGGTTGGGAAGTCCTTTTTAACTCAGTTCCTATTCAAGAAAAAGTCCTCTTTACCCAAACAATGAGAATACCTGACTTTTAACTTGCAAAACTAAAGGTTTTTCCTGACCAAGGACTAAAGAATGGGATCCAGAACAGCCCATAACCTTACTTGTGTAAACTTCCTGACCAAAATCAGCATGAGTTAGGAGAGAAAGTTAAACAAGCCCTTTCGTTTATAGCAGCTTGTAAAGAAATTATTTTTAGATAGCAGGAAACACAACATTGTTATACCCAAGATCAAAAGATCCTACTTTACAGGTACCTCAGATGCTTCATTTTTATTACAGGCAGAGTGCAGGCAACCACCACGTAACAGGACAAACTACACCACATTCTGTTTAGCTACCTGAAAATTTTGCCCTCAGCCTACTGAGGAGCCTAGGGTCTGGCCACTGGACGTGGCCAGGCACTGGTATGCCCAGGCACATGCGCCCACCAAGTGGGAGCCCTGGGCTGCTCTGACAAGAGACTGTTCGAGTTCAGTCCCCAAACGACTGCCCTGACCCCAGGTAGGGGGGAAGAGGTTGAATCTTCTAACCCTCCTCTGAACCCCCACCACAGTGCAGCTAAGACACAGCTCACGAGCAAAGAGCAGATCAGCAAGTGGGAGCGTGAGTCTTCGCCCCTACGGACACTCCCCTGCAGAGGGCAGACACTGTCCTTGCTCCCCAAAGCTGCTTTTCACCAAATGACTCTGCAATGCAAAACATAAACCTACTCCAGGGCAAACTGCAATGTTTCACCTGGAAGTGTTTTGCTTTGTTTTGTTTAAATTTCAGACTATTTGATTCACAGTTCAAAGGGAAAATAGGTGATGAAATTGTGGAATTCCTACGAAATAGAAATCCAGTTCTCACACAGGTATGTTACTGCCATCAGCATATGTTATTGATGTTTGAAGTGCAAAAACAGGGAAATACGTGAAATTTTAATAGCTTACTTTACAATGCCAGGCTAGAGATGCTTAATCTAAACCAGGTTTTGTTCATTCTTTTTTACTGTAAATAACCCCTAATGTAAATTCTGGAGAGAGAGAGGAAAGAAAGGATTAGCCACGTGGACTGCCTTTCTGAAAGTCAGGAACTTTCCTTTCTGACAGTGACTCACTGGGGAATGACACGCTCTCCCTCAGTTCAGCCATGTGGAGAAGGGATATAAAAACACTTATTCATCTTCCTCAAAAGTAAGGGTTGCGGTGGAAGGATAATTACTCATTATCTACACTGCGTTTTGTTCTCTGAAAGATGTGCGAGGGTCCCATCTAAAGTCCACAATTTTGTCCAACTGACAAAAAGGCTGCTAATGACTTTGGTGGGCTTTGGATCAGGCCCTACGTAATGGTGATTTATGTATTTAAAAGCACAGCAAATTTACACATTTGCTAACACTTGGAAGAAGCGTAACTACCCAAAATCCAGCCTGACATCTGGCTCACACATTTAATTCAGTTCAGAGGCCCTGGGACACACAATTGAGCATTAAGGAGGCCCTTGCAGACCGCCAGCCACATCTCTGTCTCCGTTGTGCCGCTGGAGCCAGCGCTTGGGGACAGCCACCCCGGCCCCCCTGCCGCGGCAGCCCCGTGCTTGGCAGCGGCTGGCCGGGAGCACCGGCTGCACCCGTACCTGCACACCAGGGCTGCCGGAGTCCCTCCTCCCGCCCCAGGCTGGCTGACAAGTTCTGGCCAGCACTGTACTATCAAACCCTCCCGCCCTTCAAAACAGCACAGCCGCGTCCAACAAGTCTGCAGGAAAAAGCCTCTGGCCCGCGCTAGTTCCCGCACCGTGCCTGGGAATTGTTTTGGTGAGTAATGGTTGGCGCGGTGCGAAAGCAAGCCAGGGACCGTCCTACCGGTGTAACACCGGAGCCAGCTGAGTTGCAGTATCCCACACGCAGGGCTTTGCCATGCTCGGCTCCTTGGCACTGCCGCAAGCACCGTGCCCTCATATCCACAGGCACGGTGAGATCCTCAACCACATTCATCTGAACATTTCATTCTCCCTTACCCAAAAAGCTTAAAATCAGTCTGTGAGAAAGCATTAGGCATATACACATATATATATCTAAAGGGTATTTTTATACATATAAGAACGGTATTTTTTGTTACCTGCAGCGGACTAGCTAGCGGCCTGTTCCTAGGTACGGCAAATGTTTTGTGAAAACTACCATCCTCTTCTGACACTGGCATTTTTAAAATGGAGCTGGTAAGTAGATTCTGAACAGGGAAAGACAAAAATTGTTTTCAGGAACTCAAGAAAACAACCTGAATTTGAATGTATTAAAAGCAAATCCAGCCTAACTGCAAAGCGAGCAATGCTGGGCACTGCCACAAACGCAGCGCTCAGCCTGGGAGCACACCTCAGCCTGAAACTCCCGAGTGCAAGAAAAACAGCAACACTGAACAGTCCCGGTGAGGCAAAGGGAACCACGTACATGGCAGGTCTCCTCTGCGCAGAACAAAACAGAGCCTCTCCTCCTTTTAACAGTTTTAACTCCGTGACCCAGTCATTTCTACGCGCAGGCGCAGATGCCCTCCAAATGCACTTTGTTTACAAACACTAAGGGCTGTACACTGCCATTTCTGCTGCCTTTTTAGGCATCACAGTGATCTAATTAAGAGCAGGATTTTGCTTCTTACATGCTTAACACATAAAAACAATATGGATGTAATGAATAACGCCTACTTGTGAGGAAGGTCAAACATAAAATACTTTCTCTCTTGCTTTTAAGAACTGAACATGGTGTAAAACAGAAAAATCATTTGGTGGTGTGAAAACTTGCACTTACTGGCACATCTTCCATAGTAGATGCATGTGTAAAGAGCTGAGTGTTCAGGTTTTCCCCTTCCCAGTGATTTGAGCAAAAAAAATTCCCAGCTTTATCTGTTGGAGACTCCACCTGAAAGCAGGAAAGGCACCATGATAAAACCCAGTATCTAACTGACCAGAAGGAAACGTATCTGTCAGTTGTTTAACAAATCGAACAAATATTCTTCACAGCTGTGCATAACGCACATTTACAGTACTTTCCTTTACAGCAACCTTGCTCTTTGTTGAAATAGATGTTCAAGGTTCTCAAAAAAATCCCCTCCCAATAAAACTTTGAATACTTGCACTCAGCGTTCTGTCAGTATTCAAGAGTTTAATCCCCTAAAAAGGTTTGAGAATATATGTATTTTTAGAATTTTAGTGACAAAGTAATATAATGCAACGTCCTCAAATGTTCAGGTTTCTAAGTCACTGCATGTAGCTTGGTCCCCGTTGGGTTCTTCTATAGTTTTCACCAATATTAGAAAGATTCAATCCAAATTCCTGTCTAATTTTTTTTTTTCTTTTTAAGTTTCAAATGAAAACTACATTAGAACAGCCCAAGCAAACCCCTGCTGAAAACAGCAGAAAGACTTCTATGGAAATCAATGGGAGATGAATTAGGCATGCCTAGTACACTATATAGAACCGACACTAAGATCTTGGGGCTCACATGAAAGAAAAACAGACACAGCTATTTAACAGAAAATGGTATTGGTCTAAGTTTCTCAGCAAAGAGGGCTGAATTAAATTGCCTCAGGTAAGTTTGTGATTTACCTCTTGTTTGATTTTCTTCAGCAAAGGGGGTCCACTTTCATGTAGCCCAGCCACTATTGCAGATTCCTCCGACTCCTGCTTGATAACGTCCTGCAGATCTTCTACAAGATGAGTCGGAGTTTGAGGCTGAAAGGAAGAAACGTTACATGCAAGTCCCAGAACATCCCTCTGCACTAATATCAAAGTGACTTTTATCATTGTTTCCTTCTTACCAGCATCTTCAAAGGACCGTATTTGATTTCCTGAGCTGCAAGTGCGTTTTTGAATGGAGTGGGTGTTCTTGGAGAGCTCTCCAATATCGACCTCTTGATTGCAGGAGTTCTGAAACTTTAGAAAGAGGGAGAAAAACTTTAAAAGAAACATGCTTGGAAATATTAACGCCTTACAAAAATACATGCATAGAGGCAATGACTGCAGTAAGATTCTGACAAATATTTTCCTCCAATCATATAATCCATTTTGCTTTCTAGAAGAACATCTATTTAACTGTGGTAAGGTAGAACGGCTTTATTTAAAAAAACCGTGAGTCTATGTGCATGACAAAAACCCACCTCTGCAGTTATAAAGTGGAAGTTTTACTCCAAACTAAGAAAAACCTGAATGTATTAGCACACAAGTCCACAGGAAGCATACACTTTGGTTGCATGCAAACCTGAAAAAACGCTCCCTAGTGAATCTGACAACATGATGTGATAACAGACTTACACATGATTTTCCTTCTGAGGTTTGAAAGTCTGGTCCCTGTGGAATTGGGTGGTAACAGCCATCTTATGGCCACACACTGGCGTGGAAGTTAGTGCAGGGTTGTCCAGGTTCAGATTTTCATGACTGGATGAGGTGTTTAAGAACTGTAGGCAGAGAAAGCAAAATCAACAGGACCATCTAGATTGCAAGGTTGACTTCTTAAGCTGACTTTTTTGAACAAAAGAAAAAGAAATTATTTCCTTCTCATTAAGTGACTCTCCTGTTCCTACAATATGGATAGGTGCGTGTGGGGTACCTGACTATGTGACAAAAGTATTCAGGTTGGAGCGTTCAGGAAGCAAAAACTAGCACTTCTAGAGCTGGAAATTACAAATGAACTGACACTGTTCCAATCAGAAACCTTCTCCACCACTTTAAGAGCTAGTTCTTAAAAATTTGGATTTTCTGCAAATACCTTGTAATTAATATTAAGAGCAGCAAGCTGGAGGTAAGAATCAAGTGAAAATGAGTACTGGATGTTTCAAGAAGAAACCCACAGGAAATGGGGCGAAATTCCACAAATATTTATTAGGGGAATCTACCACTTTTGAAGTGGTAAATGAAGCAGTTATGACAGGAAAATAAATTTTCTATCATCTCTCTCAAAACAAAGTGCTCCATTTTCACAGCATAAATTGAAAACTGCCGCCTGTCATGAGTGCATACAGTGTTTTGGAATGGAAACAGCTGACTGAAAAGGAGGCGAAATGGTAAGGTGGTAACAGTTTGGAGACAACTGCTTTTGCTGGAGTTCTACTTAGTAACCCAAAATAGGGGTTCCATTTCTATTGTCTACAAATCTGTGAGTGTTGTGGTATCCTTTATTCAGTGATTCACCATATTACCTTCTAGACTTCACTTGTATCAGATTAGAATACACTTTAGAAAAATATGGTATGTATGAAAATACAGATTTCACTGGACAAATGATATATGATTAAAAATACCTAACACGTAACTGGAGATAAAGTGGGAGATCATTACTTGCAATCTTTTGATAACCTTCATGTAATAGTGTTTCTCTGACTTGAAGGACTAATGCCAAAAGGCAAAACCAACAAAAACAGACAAACAAAAACAAAACAAAACACTTTTAAACAGTGCTATAGCTGTGAAACAAAGCAACAATGGACAGGAATTTCAAAGTGCACGCCAGGCAATTTTAAGAGGCCAATTTTCTCCTCATTCCTATTCCACTCCACCCCACATGGCTGGTGCTGAGGACGGCAAGCCACGCTTTGAATTTTCTGGTTGTTGCCAGTTTGTCTCACAACCTGAATGCTATTTAAATGCAGTTTGGGGTTTTCTAGGTCAATGAATCATACTGTAAGTGGACAGAGATGGAAAGTATTACAAATGATCAAAAATATTAAACTCTAGTAGTTGAAGGAGTTAACAGCAAGAGCAAATCAAGCAATCGTATTCATCTACAAAAGCGATCCAAATAAAAAAAAAAAAACAAGCCCCACACATGAATTTAAAAGAAGAGAATCAACAGTTAGCTTGCTGATGATCTAAACTCAGTGGTAAAGACTAGGAGCAGTGAGAAGATTCAAACACGGAGTGAAATCAACAAGCGCAACGGTAATTAGTCATTTGTTCCAAAGGATTAGTTTCTAAATTGTTAACACTGTGGTGACTTTTGAGAATTAGTAACATCTGTGCAGAAGTCTTGATCTACCTGCGAGGGAGAGAAGGGCAGGCTTTTGACAGGGGAGCGCTTAGGAGTTGAGCTGCTGCCGTCAGCTAGTGCCAAGGTGCTACCGTGGCCACTGGCTAAGGGGCTGGAGTGCCCTCTCCTTTTGCGAAGAAGGACCCACGGAGCCACGCTGCCCTGTGAGGCAGATAAGGACTTTGGTGAGCCAGGAGAGCCCTGACTCGACATGATTTTGCTCAGGTTTGTGGTGGGCTGTCCTGGAGGTCTACATGCACTGGCCCCTCTGTGCTGAAGCTGTGCGGCTCTGCCTGAGGGAGCTTTGCTAGCCGAAGTGTCTGTGTCTTCAAAGAATTCAAAACTGCTGAGATCACCCCATGATGAAGGATCCTGAAACAACGTGGGAGGCACGGAGCTATAAGACAGTGTATAGTGCCACCTCATGAAAATACAGTGCTAGGATATGCCAGTAACCACCACCACCAAAGTCTTTCCCAATTCAATTCCACTTGACCCTGTTCATTCGAGCAGTAATACTCTGACCGCTGATTTGTGTTTTCAGCCTACACCTCAAGCATATCAAGCTAGCACCCTAGCAGTGTTGCTGGCAACTGAGCTCCTAAAGAAACAATGAGTCAAATGATGTCCTTACTATCTGCTTGTCCAGCATTTTCTGCGTGGTACGAAGACAGAAAACTGTTACAGAAAAACGAGTGCCTTGCACTCTAACCAAGTCCAGTCTCCTCTAAACCAGCACGACTGCTCTGAACATGCTGAATGGGACGTGGCACTGCGTGAAGCAGTCATCTCTGCTGCTGAAGCAGGGTGCCACCAACAAACGTACCTCATCGTGCCACTTCTGTTACACACGCTATCCCAGAGACCACAATGAAGAAAAGCCATGTCAATGTCACTCAGCTACCTGGAAGCTAAAATCTGTGTTTGCAGTTCTTCACATATGCCAGGGCAAGCTCCTTAAACTTTGAGAAGCAGCTATTGACATTACAACAAAAAGTTTTAGAAAATGATGCAGATACATGAGCAGCCACACAAAAACCTACAGCATGTGTCGCTTCAAATAGAAAAAAGTATTGTTTCATTGTTTAAAATCTTCCATGGTGTCTCTGATTTTAATTTAAGGAGATGCAATGCAGTAAGAGACTGTTTCAAACTCCTCTTGTGTAGTTTGCTATGAATCACACCCCCATACCAAGATGCAGCAGGAAAGGGAGACATCCACAAAGAGCATACACTTTCACACTCGAGGGCTTCATTTATGAGCAGCCGTGTGTTGTTATTTCAGAAGCTAAGCTTCAGATCTTGTAGTAATTAAAAGCTACTCAGGAAAAACAAAAAAAACAAAAAAAAACCACTTTTAGGATGGTCCCAGTTCCTCTCCCCTTATTCCTTGACCACACACAAATTCACCTGAGGCGGCAATTCTACTTACGGAGTCTATTAACTGGAGTGTTTCTGCAAATTCTAAGAGATTCTTAACATTATCCAGGATGTTGCTCTGGTGAACAATCATGCACCGTGCAGGGGATGCACTTTCCTCAGGTAAGCAACCATGATCCACCGGTGGAGATGGAGTACAGTGGTGATGTTCCCCCAAACAGGAAACAGGTGCATTGTCACCACTGGTCCTGGTATTGTCAGCAACCGTGGTGCTGTGCCAGCCGGGGTAGTTTGATGTGTGGTTCTGTGTCTAAAAGAAGAAGAAAAAAAAAGAAAAGGGGGGGGAAAAAGGCAGAAGGAACTTAGCAATGAAATTGCACAAGGTGTCAGATGCCACTGGAGGAAAGATAAAAGTAGTTGCATCATCATCTAAAAACTTATGCCTATGAAACAATTGTCAAGATGTTTCCTTTCATCAGTGCAAGATCTTGTTTTAAGTAATATCAGCATTGTATTTGCTATCCCAAAGTTACCTCATAATTTACTTCCAGGATTATGAGCATGTAATGACTAATGTATTATCAATTCATACTGCATTAACTCCAAAAGTTCAAAAAGTGTCTGCAAGTCATTTTCTGTGAGATGCAAGAAACGGCAGGATCTCCCTAGTGAGCACTCAGCACTGTAGAAGGCTAAAGGGTTTAGAGTTAGAGTTGCTTTTGTTTGCTTTTCTTCTCCTATCTCCTTTTCTTCTTCTATCCCTGTCTAACGCTACAGCTTACACCAATGCAATGAAGAGGCTGTCAAATCAACGTGGTTAGGAAAGCAGAAGAACAAATTAACAGAAGTTTCTTTCCAGTGTGATCATGCAACAGAAGAAATTGCAAAATATTAACTAAAGTTAAAAAGTGGCCAAACTAACGTATCATGCATGCAGTTGTTTTACTATTAATTTAAATATTACCCTAAAAAAAAGAATCTGCTGGCTATCACCTATCTTCAAAAACGATTTGGGGATTCTTGGCTTTGGTGATGGTGTTAAGTAACTAAGTAAGGGTTTTCACATATTAACATCCAATGGCATACACAACGAAGTGTGAGAATTCAGTAATAGCCAGCATTTGTTCCACACATGCAGTTATGAAGGATCTAACATTATTTGGAGAAGTAAAACAAACTGTCAAACATGCACCAAGTCTGAAGCTTTACAAAGTGTATAAAACACAGCTGAAGAAAAGAATACAACAGAGAAGAAAAATCTAATGTACAGGCACTACATTTTCATCACATGAACCATTGCACACTTTCAGAAATGCAGATCCTATTGATTTAAGATCTGTAGGATTTTTCATTTTAGTACAATCATCATGTTTCCAATATCACCTAACATTACAGAGCCCAGCCCTGCTCCCACTTTGCAAAGTAAAACACCTGCAAATTGAATTTTTTTATCAAAGAATTTACAAAGCAGATACAGAGTATACATGTGCTATGTTTCATCCTTTTAAAACGGAAATACAGAGCCTTGATTAGTATCGAAGGCAAAGGGGGAGTAAAAAGTTAAGAAGACAAGCACTGGGGTAATGCTGCTATCCCTCCATCCAAGCACACAGTGACAATCTTACTGGTAATGCCTGCTGCCCTTTCAGTTCATTCTCAGTCGACATTAGTAGCAACTCTAATTCCTTTATTCGTTTTTCTTTCTCAGGGTCTTCATCATTATAGTGTCTCTGAAATTAAGAGTTAAGGGAAAAGAAAAGATAAAGGTCTGATAGGATGTAGCAACTAAAATGCTTATGGCTTGCCGTCCTGTGGTTATAATAGCCAAATTAGACTCAAAGATGAAACAAATGTCAATTGTGTTTTCCACTATCAAAGTCCCTGCTGAATTTCAGTACAGACATCTGAAATGGAGAAAGTGAAAGCTACCACACCAGAAGACAACTACTGTGTGTTAAATTCACTTCAGAAAAAGCAATTATTAGCCATGTCAGAACTCCCCCACCTTCCCCATTTTCCCTCTTCACACACATTACATTAGAATGTTTCCTTAATGTAAGATGTCTGCATTTTGACTTAGCAAATGTTTAACAAATTGACTGTCAAAATGATGTTCAAATTATCTACCTGAATAGCTGCAGCAGCTGGCTGAGGAACATTGACAATATTTACATGCAGTGCTACTGGATATGGGATCTGACCAGGGACCTAGGCCAAAAAGCAAAAGACACTAGAAGTTATTATTTCTAGCACATTATCTGCCTGCATTGCGAACTTTTGTTAAACACAAATTTGCTTTTAGGTGCTTAATATTTACAGTCTACGGAGATAAAATAGCAAAAAAATCCAAAAGCGTTTACAAGCAAAGTGAACCGCTTTTAGGAATATGACAGCGAGCATTATAGAGGAAGACAGAATATTCATATATGAAGTACGTACCCTTCCTGAATGAGAAAAGATGAATAATTTATAGATGCATTTGTAAGATTTTTCTAAATTGAAGTGAAAATGCAAAAGATGCAATTTATTATCATCAAAAACTCTACAATGTAAGTGTTTAAAGCAGCAGTCTGTTTCATTATTAATCACTAATAGGAAAGGAATCAGATTAAAAACAATACTTGTTTACTTGGTTCTGATAGGCAACCCGTAAACAGAATATGACTGAATTGAATGTGGGAGATTTTGACGTAGAATACAGAATTAACCCGATTCAACCAAATTTCAACACATGTATATTCACTGCTGTAAGAAACAGTACTCAAAACATTTCCACTGCTTACGAGACGTTAAAAACACTGAACCTGACTCCACCACCTGAATGCCAACAATCAATTTGAAGCGTACATATACCCATCGCTGCTTAAGTCAAAGACATCCTCACCTGACCTCAAACACATACAGGTCCTCCAAGACTGGGAAAACACCCTTCGCTCTTCCTGAAATCAGGTATGACCGAATCGCACCCACCCATTCAACGAAGTGAAACAACAAAAAGCGTTTTCGGGAGCTTACGTTTTGTGGCTCAGTAATGTGGTAGTAGGGGTAGTCACTGCCCAGCGGGGGCTGGCTGGCCACCGGGAGCTGGGCAGAAGGGGGGTTGTGAGCAAAGGCCATCAAGTGGTTGCTCTTCTGAAAGCCAGCGGCTGCTGAGGAGTGGCCGGCTTTGGAGGACTCCTGCAGGTAACCCTCCTGCTCAACCTTTCGGCGCATGGTGGAGTTCCAGTGGTTCTTGATAGCGTTATCAGTCCTGCAACAGAAATACGTATGTTTGAGGGGTGTTAGAAGTGAGCACTTCCAATTCAGACTGAGGGTAATGGGCAGGAAACTGATGTTAGCATTTCTGTTTAAACCTCGAGCCATTCTCTGAGCTTCCCCTGGCCCTGACCTTTACGAATGCTACTCTCAACCTCTCAGCAAAGATGCTCACTGTAAAAGGCAGGGAAAAAGACAAATGGGGTACTGTTGTTTATGAACTTTTTGAAGCAACCTCTAAGCCTGAAGTACTCAAACCAGAAGACAGTAATAACTTCAGGTTCACCTCTTTCCCATGAGGTGAGGTGACAGTGAAGGGTAACACCCCTTTGAGGCTACTCTCCAGACTGCCAACATCATCTTTGTTGTCTTACTATTTTATTGCGTCTCATTGCTGGAAAGAGACTGTGGAGCACAGCTGTGAAAAGACTGACTTCCAAGCAACTTTCCAACTGGCCACCTAGACAATGACAACACCATGCTACGCACACAAATCCAGTAAACAAAGCTGCTGTGATTTTTCTCAGCCGCAGAAAAACTGAGATGCAAATTCTCAAATACATGAGACAGAAAAAGCAAACTTGTCAAGTCTGTGAGATTGTAAGAGTATGCTTAGAAACAGCTCCTCTACTTGAAAAAAAATCACCACTACATGATATTGTTGAAATCAGTATCTATGATATGGAGAGGCTACAGAAAAACTTTCCAAGTGGTAACTGTTTTCTTGTTTTCTTCTTAAAGGCGAACGAGGCTTATGGAATGCCCACTTAAAAGGATATCATGATCTCAGGCATTACATTTAGATCTTAAAGATGTTTCGCCAAGTAACAGAAATAAAAATGGGAAGGGAAAACCCTCTTTTGCTTACAGTATTTGCTCGACTTCACTTTATGTTGAGTCACTTTTATTACAGAGTGAATAAGACACTGAATCTCTGAAATTGTATGCAACTTGTGCATATGCTTTCAATGAGACAAGTATTTCCAGGACTGCAGTCTGAGGAAGTCAGCTTCTCCTATTTTATACGCAGATTTTTAACCGGTCAGAATTGTCTACATGATTCATGAGCAATTACAAATGCTGAAGCAACCCTTCTCTTAAACCCTTTTGAATAAAGAGACTGGATTTCACCTTGCAGGTATACCCTTAGCTGAATGTAAACTAAGTTCTACTTGCAGAGTCTGATCCTTCAATGTTAAATCAATTTAAATTTTGTCAATTATTGAAAGCACAAATAAGATTGCACAAACATTTAGTAAATTGCTACGGTCTTGCTCTACTTACTGTTTTTTTGCTTATGGCAAACATTAAAAGCATGTAAAAATATCGTACTGTTCCATGTACTGACCAAATAGTACAGTTCCCCACCGAGACAAACGCACATTGATGTCACTGGCTTGCCAGGTTTTGATTCCAAAATTTTTGATTTATAATGTGCAGACTGAGGCAACTGAAACAGCCTGCTCAGACCTGCAGCTTTTCCCTTTTTCCCTATTTAAGAGCTGAAGGTATATGTCATTACCGTCCAGGCAGCAACTTTGCAATTTCTGCCCATCTGTTTCCCAGTCTCTTGTGTGCCTGGTAAATAATTCTATCTTCCTCTTCTGTCCAGGAGGTTTTCTTCACTTCTGGATTCAAATGGTTGTGCCACCTCTCCCTGCACTGTTTTCCAATCCTTCCCTTCAAATGCTTAGCAATGACAGACCAGCGCTTTGGACCGTATTTCTGCACGAGTTCTATTACCTTCAAACAAGGACATAAAAACTGCCTGTATTTAATGATGCATAATGAATCAATGAATATTTTTTTCCTCTGGTGGAGCAATATTTTCAACAACATTTCTCAAAATTGTCACAGTAAAACTAACACACAATTAAAGCTCCCCATTTCCCATTTATACTTTTACCCAAACGGAAAAATCTGGTAAAAATTAAGACATTTCTAGATTGTATTTCTACGTGACAGTGCTGTAAAGCAGCATTAATTAACTTGTGTAGAAAACTTAGAAAGCACTATACAAATACTAAGCATCCACACTACAGGATCAGTCCTGCCTTAGGCCACATTACAGCTGAGACCACTGCGGTCTCTAGGGGTTCTGCCCCCAAACATGAAATCCATTATTAAGGCATTAATCAGATGGAAAAGAAAACTGATTACCCTTTGATCCTCCTCTTTAGTCCATGGACCTTTGATAAGTTCTGGGTTCAATACCTTCTGCCATCGGTGCTGGCACTGAACATCTGTCCGATTCTAATGAAATGTAAAATATGCAAAGTAGATCATTCTTTGAAAAAGATGAGTGTAGAGTGATAACACTTATCTAAGTACACTTGCCCCTGACGTATTTCACTGCCAGCTATGATTACTGAACACGTGGGAGTTTAGTAATTGAACTAAAGACATGGAAATGGTACAGTAGGTCTGTACTGTACTAAACACTTAAGACATGGGAGTGATATGGTAGGTCTGTCTAAGAAGAATGTGCCCAACTATCAATTTGCTCACTAACTTTGATAATATTTCCACGGTTTCTGCAGTTATGACGGTATCACCAAAACTACACAAGCTGAATCTTCACCATCTGGCACAATAGCTGTCATGCTTTCACATGCAGTATTTCTAGAACAGCTGAAGTATTCACAAAACAATTCTTTTCTAAACCACTTACTTATAATTCACCAAAGCTATTTTTCCTTTTTGCTAAGAAATTTTGTTTCAGTGTCATATTGACCATCTACTGTGCAACATTCCCCTAGCCTCCACTGCTGACTGTTTGATGTTTCCCAACCCTTTCGGAGAAGTGAAAGGAAAATTAAGGTACGGGTTTCCACAATATTCTAACCAAATTTCTGAGGTCTCCAGCTGTGGAGGTTTTATATCTCCCGCAAAAATATAACTATAAAAAACCACTCCCCTTTCCCTTCCTTGGAAACCTCTGATAAAGAGTTGTCACTAGAACTGGAAACAGAAACCAATGTCCACCTACAGGAAGGAAATTGGCAATGACTTTCCAGTCTTCTGTGCCGTTCTGCTCCACAAGCTTCTTCAGTTTCTCATCCTGAATCATTAAAAAACAAACAAAAGTTAATATCGCAATCTCTTACAATGCCAATGAAATGCACTGAAAAAAAGCTGCCCCCTTCTAGCTCTTTACGCATCTATTTCTTTTGTTGGGTCGTGTCCTGAGAGTAAGGGGAGGTGGTCTGTAGAATCTCATATTTTTAATTGCCTAGATCAGGAGATTTTTCTTCTCCCATGGATTTTGGTAGGTTCTTTACTGTGCTCTAGGAGAAAGACTGACTTTTTCTGTGCTCTTGTTTGACTCACATCATACATTCCCATTTTACTGCTCAAAGCAATGTAACTGTTATTCTTGTACTGGATTTACAGGAGCACGTGGATGTTTAGATGCCAGGCATCAGAATAACAATAAAATTCAGTAACACTCAGGCACCCAGCTGACTGGGGACCTCAGAAAATCACAGCCTTAAGCTTTAAATGTCTTGCAAGTAATGGGAGTTCCAGTAATTTGCTCATTGCCGGTCCGCGTACAATGAATGCACAATAAAATTAATGGCTCCTTTTTGCTCCTCATCATTGTGAGGGAGTTTTGCATACTTGCAACAGCAAGAAATTTGTCCCAGTATTTTTATGTTAAGGCCAGAAATATAGACCCTGAAGACAAAAGAAAGTAATGCTGTGTACTGGGAAAGATCAAGATAGTGTAGCACGAGAGAGAACTGCCCGAAGAGATAAGAGGAGGGCAGCGACCCTCCCCTTCCCCAGTTAGCGCCTCCCAGTCCGCTCCCAGTTCATGTGACAGGAAAGCGGCCATTGCGCTACGCAGCCATCCCTTCCTCCCAGGCCATATCACAACCACGTCCATCGCTGTAAGAGCAGGCTATGATTTAAAAAAATAAAGAACGCTTACAAGAGGTGACCTGCCACTGTTTATATATCAATATATGCTGTCAGAGAGGAGAAAGTCAAAACATAACTTAATAACTGTATTAATGCATTTCACAATAAGCTCAAACCAGTTAAATGGCCACAGGATATCCACCTGGCAAAGGAGTTTGATACCAGCATTTATCTGGAAAGTCAGCGCAAGGGTACTGTGACTAAGACGTATTCTGACCTTCAAAAGCAAAATACATCTTGAATGCTCAATTTTGGTACCGCTGGGTTTCTTTCTTCCAGCTTTTAATTTATTTCCACTCAGAATCATAATGCTGCGATTAAAGTGCAAATTTCAAATGGCACAAAAGAACTGCAGCACTTTCTGCCACAGTTGTTTGCTGCTGTGGGACACTGAACACACGTCAGTTCTCGCATAGCAACCATTTTCAAACAAAAAGAGGCAGCAGTAACAACCAAGCATTGCTGCAGGTGACTCTTAATCTGTTTCTCCAACAGGGATTACACAGACTCAAATACCTGTAACATAGACCTTGGTGGACATTAAAAAAATGGTGTGTATACATTTCATTTAAAAGAAAACAACAATCCTCAAAGCTAAGTAAAACACTGAATGTAACTAATGGGTCAAAAACATCCTTGTTCATGTACATGGCACTGTCACTGAAGTTGGTATGCACATAAGCAACTCAGAGAGTAATGTGATCCATGCTCTCTCTCTCTCACTTTTTACATGCTGGAGATGAACGAACTCGTATTTACCTCTTCACGGGTCCACCTGGTTTTTCCTAAGTGACGTTTTCCAGTCTTAGGAAGCAGACCATCATAATCATGATCATACATCTCAACATCTTCTTCATCATCATCACTACTGTATATACTGCAGAAGAAAACACAGCGAGACACAGAGTGGAACATGAGGACTTGAGCTACTTAATCACCAAGCACACAAAAAACACTACAATCTTTACAAAGGTTACACAGATAAAAGTTTTAAAACTTGCACAACAAGATTTTGTTCTGCATTCTGTTGCTCTAGTATTCCGAACTGGTTCTGCTGTTTTTGGTATCCACAGATACAAGCAAAGGGCTGGCAACCTTATTACTGTGCATGTTTGGACCTGCTCATACTGTTAGATCAGTGGTGAATTACACATTTGGCAAACTTTCAACCAATGAAGGTTTCAAATTAAAATACAATGTTTGGGACAATAAAGAGAACTAGAGGCTGTGTCCATTACACAAGTGCAGGCTGAAAAACTTTAACTCATGCCACACGTTCTGAAAAATACTGTGGTTTTTATGTTTAACAGAAGATAGCTATATTGTTCCCAAATAAGACAGACTGTGTGTAAATACAAAAAGCTAATCAATAATAACCTTGTTTGAGAGTATGTTTATGGACCCTCTAGGTGAAGTCAGAAATTTCTATAACTAAGTAAAGACAGTAAGTAGTAGCATTAACTTGCAATAAACTAACATAAAATGTGCTATTTATGGGTCCAGACAGACGAGGGCTGAGGACAAGTATATTTAATATCCTGCAACCAGCAAATGAATGATTGAGCCATTTTATCCCACCCATTTTGCTAACTTAAGACTTTATTACCTCTACTCCATTTCTAAATACCTCATACTGTTTTTGAAATACTCTGCTACTCACCTAGTTCATGACTAAGGGATTTCCCCAGAGGCTATCCATGGGTAAAAAGGACTCTACTACTGCTTTCACAAACAGCCCTTGCTCTACCCAGTTAACTAAAGCAGTGTTTTGCAACAAGAGCTGTCCTGGTGGGAGCTATTTTATTTCCAACTTCTAAGATATGAACAGCAGTTTTGACACTTCAGCTGAGACATGAAAACCACAGTGCTAGAAAAGAGATGATGTTATGCTTTGAGACTAAAAACTGTGATGTATCTGATGGTATGGTATGGCATGTTAAGGTATGACTAAGACATTCAAATTGAGTTATTTTGTAATAAAACAATCCACTATACCCTCCACCGGTTAATTATCGGGCACTGTTTATCCTGTTAACCTGTTTTCACGAGATCACGTTTTATATTAAGCTGCAGTGAAGCATGGACTGTTTAGCCAAGATGCAAACACCTCTGAACTGCGAGCTGTTGAACATATATTCTTTTAAACTACACGGGGCTAATCACGCCTTAAATCTTCAACCCTGTTTTCTGGCCAGTGCCATGTGCCACGAAAACTGCGCTACCCGCAGGAAGCCTTCCGGAGCCTGCCCTGATGCGTGTGGCCCTCCCGGAGCCTCTGCGGGGTGGCCCCTGGCTCGCCCCCGGTGCCGCAGCCCTGCAGCTTGCCTGGCCCCGCGGCTCCCCGGCCCACGTAGGCTTTCGGGGCCCGCACTGACGGTACCCAGCCGTGCGAGCCGAGCCCAGCGCGCACCCCCCGTCGGCAGCGGGAGCCTGCCGGGCTTCGGCGCCCCTGAGCGAAGCTCCGGCTGCTGCCGGCGCCGCTCCTTCCCCGGCCGCCGCTCGACGTAGCTGCACTTTTCTACGAGACGCGCGGAGACAGCTGGGTGACTGCCCATCCGCCGAGGGAAGCTCTGTGGCTCCATTTCCAAGTATCGGTTTGAAAATGAGTTTCGCAGGTAGTGCGAGCGCCAGGTACGCATCCCGCGGTGACGCGCCCCGCGCCGCGCTGCCTGGGCGCGGCAGCGAGCGGAACACCAGCGGCGGC